>CM045496.1:60111012-60511261 GCA_024704745.1 Rosa lucieae
TAATTAAACTTAAAAATATTAAAGTTTCAGTCTTTTCAACTCTTAAACAATCATAGTTTTGGTTTATGGCAATCCAAGTTTCTTTTGCTACTGAAGTTAGACTTTTAACTTGAGAATCCTAAGTATCCTATAGCGGATGTTCAGACTTTATCTACATCAGTTTGGGACATTTTAGTTATTTTGATTTTGAATTATGTTCAGTTTTTGAGGCTGTTTGTTACCTTGTGGTCATTCAGGTTTTGCAAATTTCGGGACAAAATTTTTTGGGAGATGAGAAGGGTTGGATGCCGACTATAGTGAGGGAGGGAGACGGGAAAGAAGAAGAAAAAGAGAGACAGGGAGAAGAAGAGAAGAAAGAAAAGAAGAAGGGGGAGTCGGTGAGTGACTTTTATATCTGAAATTATGCTTCTTTTTTTTTAATTTTTTTTTTTTACTTTTTTTATGTTTAGACTCGTAAAAGTAAGCGATTGTTCAGTGAACCATGTTCTGATTTCTCCTAGCACTTATTTTTGGGAGTTTGGGCACTCTGCTATTATCGCTCTTGGATTTTAAAAGGTCTTGCAATTTGACTTTACCAACTAGTTTTGAAAACCATTTATCTAGTTCTTATATCTATGTCCAGTTGCCTAATTGTTTAGCGGAGAAAGTTGTTTTATTCCTTGTTTGGTACCTTATTTTGTGTTCTTTTAAATGTCGAAAAATTGGTCAGGGCTAGTTGTTTTGGTATGCTGTGATATTCTGGAAGGCAAATTGTGTTTGGAAGGAAGATTTTGGGGGTTTGGTGCATGATAAAGTTTCTGAAATTTTCAAGTCTCTTGGACTTGGTTGTTCCTGCTTTTGGTTCTGCTCATGAAACTGAAAAGTTAAATTGAGGTATTTGCATGTGTGTATTTGATTGAAAAAAATTCATAGTGGAGATAGACTGCTGTTTGCCTTTACCTTCTGATTTTGGTTGCTATCGTTTTACATGTCTTTTGGTGAATATGTATATATATCATTTTGGTTGATGTTGGTTGCTTGGATTATGTCAGGAAAGTCCAAAGTGCTTGAAATTTTGGTTGCTCGAAAATTTGGTTGTTGTTGTTTTGCATGTGTTTTGGTAAATGTCATATATTTAATTTTGGTTGCTATTGGTTGCTTGGATTATGGTTATTGAAATTTTGGTTGTCATTTACTAAGTGGCATATATGTAATGCTCAAATTACAAAAAAATTTCAAGGTTGGCCAGAATACATAATGCTCAATGACAATTATAGATTCTTTTCTGCAATTTTGTCCATTACTAAGTGCAAACCCTTTTGTTTCAGTGGGAAAGAAGAGGCAAAGAAGCATATCCCAAGAAGATATGGATGTGGTTAGAAATGAGTGGACAAAGTTTGTGGTCAAGACATATATGTAAGCATTGTACTTGGTACTTGGGTACCCATATATTTTTTTAGTTCAGTTGAGACCTTGTTCTTTAGATTTGGTTGGACATGAGTTGATGCTAGTACTTTGAATTGATAATGTAAGATTTGTGAGAATGATGTATGAGAATGTGGTAAATGAAATTGGAACTTCGAATTTCATATCAGTCTATTTCCATATCAATTGGGCAAATTCGATTCCAACAACATATATAGGATTAGTAACTGTTGTAATGCAAAATATCACACAACACAAGTCCAAAAAGACATAACACATTGTCTGAGGAAAATTTAGACAACATTTTTATCTAGCAACTTGTCATCTTAAAGCTATTCAGACAACATCGGCGTCTAGCAAAGTGTGGTCTGAGGTTCATTCAAGACAACAAATTCATCAACATCAAATGTTATCTTAAATAACATTTAGACAACATTAGCATCCTCAAACTTGTTTTATAACATTAATTCAGACAACAAGAAAAATAAAATGTGTGGTCTGAAATTCATCCGGTACAACACATGCATCCAAGAGATTGTCATACGAATTGAATTTCAGACAACACCGAAATCCAGATAATTGTTATCTTAGATAAGATGCAGACAACATAAGGTAATCGGAAGTGTAGTCTGAGGTTCATGCAAGACAACACCATTTCGAGCAAATTGATATTTGTAATGCATTTGACACGACATCTGGTAATCGAAAATGCTTGTTTGATGTTTACTTCACACATCAAGTCTCGTGCAATATTGTCGTTGAAGATATTTAGGAGACAACACCAGCTTGGAAAGATTGTTGTGTTTGGTGAATTTCACTCAACACCCTTGCAGTAAGCTGTTGTCTGAGTTCATACCCGACAACAGACTACTGTCATGAATCGAAATTTGGTAAATTTAGACAACACATATTTAGATACACATGTTGTGTGAATGACCAGAGAGACAATTAAAAAAGAATGTTGTCTGATGGGGGAGATCAGACAACACGCCAGTTTACAACATCTCCATTTTCATTCAGACAACAGGCTTTTGACTGTTGTCTGATTCACTTTGTGTAGTAGTGTTGATTTCACATTAGTAAATATGCAGTTTGAATAACTCTATCAAGATCACCAATGCTTGTGAAAGTCAATTACTACACAACAAGCATGATCACACTTGAGGTAATCCATGTAATTTTGATTACTATGATGTGATTATAAAAGACCGACAACTTGCTAATTTGTCATTCTCTTTTATGATCCAGCTTAGTAAAGCTTAATTGACAGGGTTTTGTAAAAGAAATAGTATTTTTGAATTCAAGTGCATAATAAAGAAATAGGTTATTTACATATGGTATATATCATATAATATCTAGTTCAGTAGGAGATTGTAAGATCAACCTATTGCACAACAATATATACGAACTAGCTATTATATATTGTATGCATCAGTTATTGTAAATAAGCTGTTTTGAATTCAAATATAAATACATTTGAAGTTAACCAATAGGGAGAATTTCACAAATTGTCACTCAACTTTTACATGTTCAACACTTTGGTCACTCACTTTTTAAATATATCACTTTGGTCACTTAACTTTAACTCTGTTATTCACTTTAGTCATTTCGTTAATTTATTTCATTAAAAAAACATTATTTTCCATTATATCAAGGATATTTTCAACCAACCAATTGAGAAAAATTAATAAATCTGAATTGGAATGGATAGGAGAAGTGATTAAACTGAGACAAAATGCCCCTTCGGCGACTAAAGTGATTGACAGAGTAATAGTTGAGTGACTACAATGATATATTTGAAAATTGAGTGACCAAAGTGTCGAATGAGTCATAGTTGAGTGATCATTTATGAAATTATCTATAACTAATATATATAAACTTATTAAGTAATCGAATTAAGTTTATATATTAGAATATCTGTTAAAGAATTTGAAATTCAAATGCGTGGTTATCCAGACAAATGTATTAGGAAGTTATTTTGACAGTTCCTTGATGGAAGGAATTGCCATGTAATTGATGTGTTCAACAGTTTTATTAAAGTGGAATTTGTATTTAATCCCTCCTAGAACATAAAGACACTCTCATTGAGTTTGTCCCATCAAGCAATAAAGAGAGATGCGGTGTATATCTAGGAGAAGATTAAATAGATAACGGCAACAGATCACCAATAGATAACAGCAGTAATCTACCAAGTCAGTTTTATGATTTTATTTCATAATATTGATCTAACATTTGAGATAGTATACTTGAGTTATAAATTTATATTTCATATTGAATCCAATATCTAAACCCATTCGCTTTGCTAGGCCAACACCACCACGTTTCACATTTTGGATAATTGAAGTCCCTAAGTCCGACAATATTTCCGAGTGTTACTAAAATCCAAAATTAAATCTTGTCATCATATTGTTTCCGAACCACGTTGCTTTACTCATGGTCATAATCCATAATTTTCCATGGACACCCAACTATATTACCTTGACCATATTTTTGGCCTACTTCAGAAACTTGATGCCAAATTCACCGATTCCATCACAGTGGAGAATCATAATCAAATATGTCACCATAACACTCTGTGTGCGTGTGTGTATAGATGTACTTAGAAACTTGTGTCCAGTACCCATAATCATCATAATGAATGGTAAACAAGCTTAATAGGAATCCAACATATACTAGAATCACAATCTGGTGCGTTAATCTTTTAATAATCAATTTCGAAGCACATGAATCAATTGCAACCCGCCAATACCAACAACAGTAAGCATAAAATTCAGTTTAACTACTGCTGTGTCCCGCTCCAAGACGTCAGTTAAGAACCCATAAGCACCTAAATTGCCACCGTGCACGGTAAACTCGACGACGGCCGAGAACACCCAAAATATCAATCCATTAAAACTCAACCCATTTCAGAAACTAAGTATACCTGCATGTAGATCTCGAAGAGAGGATCGAGTTTCATACCTCATGCATCGTCAACGGTGACCCGAGTCGCCGGAAGCATCGAAACTTTCGGGCTTCGATTCTCTTTCCTCGATCAGTGAAATGATCAATCCAAGGCCGTAGTGACGTCGGCGATGAGATACGAACGGAATGGGGTCTGTGCGCCGCCCCGAGGTGACGGGACGGAGGATTTCCGGTTGGGTTGCTTTAGCGGGTCGCGAATCCGGGTCTCAACGTTGAGAGTAATCTGGGGCGTTCGATCCAATTTGGGTTCCTTATCTATTTGAAATAGACGGCCCAGATTTGACGGGGATTAGAATCAACGGCTCAGATCGCATTGAAAATTTTCTTTCCCATTAAATAATTTCTCTAGTCTTAAAACTTTGGAAAATAATAGTAATTAGGTTGGGTGTCTGAAAACACCCACAAAGTCGTCGCGTCATGTACTTTATTACATTAACCCTTAAATTGAAGAGTTCACTTCCCTGAAATTTCAAAAAAAATTCTCAAACATCCTTAGTATTAATCGAGATTATATATCAAATCTCGAATTATTCGACTTTAGCTCCTTAAATATTTCCTGGGTTCACAAAAGTTTCATAGAATAGGTATCTTTGGAGATTATTGGGATTGTCAAAAGCGAATCAAGTACAAGTTAATCTTGTCAAAATTGCAAGTTGGTGCTTGCTTTGCTTGAGTGCTTCCTTGCACATTGATATTGTACAAACTCTATCTTTCATAGACTATTGGTACCAAACCTATCTTGCTGCATTTTGAAGAGTTGGTGAAAGCAATAACTGTTGTTGCAAGCTATAGTAACTAGGGCTGTCATTTAGTTTAGTGATTATTAAATCGACCGAATATTAACCGATGTTTTAGGCTTAGTGTGAAAATTTATACCCAAAGTGTATAAATTATCATTAGTATAGGTAGGTAACGTTGCTAATTTAAAATAGCACCCTAAGCCAAAACCTTAATACTGACTTTGATTTTTTGGGGGCTATATTTATGCAACAAGCCTAAAAGTAATAACTTTAAAACCTAGTTGATTAATTTGTTGTTGATAATTGATTACTACTGTCATTTGTTTAGAATCTAGTGTGCTAGAACTAAACAATTCTAGTTAGGCAAACTTAGATAACTTAAAAATCATTAATGATGTGGAAAATTTATACCCAAAATCAATAAAATTCATAAAATTGTTTATATAGATTTAATTTTGAGTTAAATTCACCATTAGGTATTCGGTAAAATTTGGTTATTGGGTGGCTGCTAGAGAAAAATAAAGAATTGAAGGGCAGGGTGTACCGAGTAGTGTGGTAGGAATGAGCAGTGGGTTAGTAGGAATGAGCAGTGGGTTATCAAGAGGGTGGAAACTTCTGTGGGGATTGAAGCTTCCCAACAAAATCAAGTGTTCTTATGGCGGGCATGTAACGGTTTTCTTCCAAATGCAAATGCGCTGTGTAAACCCAAAAAGGTGCTTAATTCAAATAGTGTGGGTTGTGGATATGGTGAGTAATCTGTAGTGCTGGTGCGTGCTCTTTGGGAGTGCTTGGTGGCAAGAAAAACTTGGAAGCATACTTTCTTAGCGATGTAATCATTGTTATAAGGAGAGAGATTTTATGAGCTTATTCTTGCGTGTATTTGCAATGGCAAGGGACTTGGAGCAAGAATAGTTCCGTGTCATCACTTGGAACCTGTGGCATGAAATAAATAATAGGAACCATGGAAACCAGTGGGTTTTTGGAGAGATTTTAATTGATTAAGTTGTTGTTAATAATTGATAACTACTGTCATTAGGGTGACATGGCATGACTTCCCAATATAATACTGACATGTGTCCAATCTTAATAAAATTAAAACTCTCAAGAAGAATGATTAATTTGTTTCTTGGTAGCTTCATCAAAGCACTAAGGAAAAATTTATCAAAGACTGTTGTTATTTGAAAATGGGTTACATTATATGCATGAGGAAGGCTAGATGTGAAACCTATGCTCCTATTTATCTCACTGATCAAAATCTCTATTTATTTTTTTTCCAGAATCTCAATTGAATCCCAGAATTTTTTTTTTCCTTTTTGCTTTCTCTCTCTTGTCAATGAGAATCGAACTCATGATATTTACAATATTGAAATTATAACTTTCCAGCATTTTACCAACCGGTACGACTTTGATTATTTCTTGAAATTAGGTATCAAACTAATCGGGACAAAAGTGTTTAGGCACTGATGATGAATTTAACTATTTAATTTTTTAGGCTATGTCTTAATAAGTTATGGTGGCTTAATAGTTTTAGCGGCTTTATAACGAAAGTCAAGTGGATTCAAGCATATAAATTTTGATCAGAGGATAATGAATGTACATATCGTTGCCTAATCTTTAAATAATTTTAATAATGTAATAACTCATACCAAGAAGATTAGGATCCTTATATAAATAGTGCCTATCAAAAGCAACAAAAAGACCCGGGCTAAGTAGAATAATAGAGAAACATGGAAATCCAGAGAATTAGCTCAAAGGACTATGTATCTGCTTGGAATTTGGGAGGTCTAGTTGTCACTCAAATGGCTTTAAAAGCTGCAATCGAGCTCAATGTCTTCAATATCATTGCCAATTCAGGACCTGGAGCTCATCTCACATTGAAAGAAATTGTATCTCAAATCTCAAATACAAATACAAATCCAAATGCAGCAGCTGCAAATTTGAAGCGAATACTAAGAGTTCTCAGTGTTCATTCTCTGCTATCTGTATCTCAAAGGTCAAGCTCAAGTGGTAAGACAATGCTAGAAGAGACCTATGGTCTAACAAAGGACACTCTTTGCCTAATTCCAAATGAAGATGGAGTTTCCTTAGCCCCATATATTTTGTTAGCTTCAGAAATGCTGACTGTGAAATGCTACTCCATGCTCAAAGACACAGTGCTTGAGCCTGGGAGCTTACCTTTCAAGAAGGCTCATGGCATGTCCGCATATGAGTACATGTCCGGGAAACCGGAGCAAAAAAATTTGTTTAATGAGGCTATAGGCCAAAGTACCATCATCAATTTTGAGGATGTGTTAGAGGTTTACAAAGGTTTTGAGGAGGTAAAAGAGTTGATGGATGTTGGAGGAGGCAATGGAACTACAATTGCCAAAGTAGTATCTAGCTATCCACACATTCATGGGATTAACTTTGATTTGCCTAATGTTATCGCTCAAGCAACTGCTAAGTATCAAGCAGGTCAGTATATAATAATTGCTACAACATCATGCATGTACAATTTTTCTTTCATTTGACACATGTCATTTAATAAGTACTATTGTAGCTTCTAGTTTTGCTCACAGTCATTATAGTTTGATAAATTATTTAATCATTACATTACAAGTTCGATTTTTACCAAGGAATCTCTTAATTAGTAAAACTAAAGTAATATTCTATAAAGTTTATCCTACAATTTCGCTAGGTAAACTACTTTTTTGGGTGCCGCATGCATCTCACCTTATAGCTAATGTAGCATAAAGTCCGACCTATCAAATAACTTCATTAAATGATATGGTCATGCCACAACAGCTATCACATGATGCAGATTGTATCAATAGCTTCATACCGTAGCTTAAAGGAGGAGAATGTGAAAGTTTGTCTCACTCACTTCCTCAATTTTCTGTTTTTTAATGTTATTATGTGTGTTTTTTATTTTATCATGATAAACCTTTTAGAGCATATGGGATAATTTTCCCTCCCATTAATAAATGGTTTTTTGATTCAAAAAAAAAAGATGATGACCCTTTTAGATAATTTTATTTTTTTTATAAATAATTTCATTATGAGATTTTATTTTTATTCTAAAAGGCATTTATTTGAATGGATTGTATTCACTACAGAGAATGAATTAACTCAAAATCTGGTGAACTTTTTGACACCAAACCTTGACTTCCTTTTATAATAGTAGAGATTTAGGCATATAATAATTAGCAAAAGTATATATTTAAAAGTTGTTACAATGCTAGTAATAATTTTTTTTTTGAATAAAATAATGGACTTTCATTGATAAAGACCTCAATCGAGGTGCTGAAGATCGTGATTGAGGCAAACCACAACTCTGAATGCTAGTAATAAATTAGTGATACGCAAAAGCTAACTAATTTATGATTATAATAATTTTAATTTTTTTTAGAATGTAGGCCTAAAATTGAATGACTCATATTATTAAAAATTGATTTTATCGTAGGCCTCACATACGATCTAATGATCTATTAAGATATGCGAAAATTTTCTAAGCATACGTAAGGTAGTAATTTAGAGACTATACCTTTATAATGGTCGACCAATTTGAATGAAGTAGGAAAATTAGCGTATGTAGACATGCATCGACTTTAAAAGTAGTTTCCATGTTGTTTAACCGACACAAAAATTTTATCAAATGCAGGTGTGAAATATGTTGGTGGAGATATGTTTGAGTTGATACCAAATGCACAATCCATTATTTTGAAGGTTGATTTGCTTCTTCTTTTTTTTTTTTTTTTTTTTTTTTGCTCTCTCTCTAACCTCCTTTCATGTTCATTATATATATATATATATATATATATATTCCATCGTACTAATGAAAATAAAGAATGTTTATCTGCACTTCCATATAGCTTCATGCATCATTATAAAGGAATGCAAATCACATGAGCACATTTTAATTTGCTATCGATCTAGATAATTGTGGGAATAATTAAGCTCAATTGGAAAGTACCATGAAAATACCATATATGCTTCAAGTTTAAAACCTAGTACTTAAACTTAACATGCAACAGTTACAATTATTATATGTATAAATACATTTGCATAAAGTGGGTGCTTCATAATTGGGATGATGATCTATGCAAGAAAATATTAGAACGTTGTTGGGAGGCATTACCTGAAATCGGGAAGGTGATAGTTGTGGAATTTGTATTACCCGAAATACTGGAGAAAACCACAGATTTAAAGAAAATAGTGGCATTAGACATCATGATGATGAGTATTTGTGGTGGCAAGCAACGAACAATTACTGAGTTTGACGGCCTATCGAAAGCTGCAGGCTTTGTTGAAACAAAGATTTTTCCGATTTCACATGGGTGTTATGTTATGGAGTTTCACAAAGTTAAGAAAAATAGATAGATGATATATATGATCATCTAAGAGACATGTCTTTCTGCTTTTAGCTAGGTATATGAATAAATTCATGAGTCTCTCATATGCTTCGTACATGAGAGTAATCATGCAACTTATTTTTAGCAAACCATAAAACTAGTTTTACCTCCTTTATTAGTGGGATGTAAAACCCAGGGTGTATATGAGAACCCGATTTCATCATTTTCGGGCACTTCAGAAGCTCAGTATGACACAAAGTGCTAGGAAATTCTAGTGTAGTGGTGGGTATCTCATACCCACATTTACAAAAGTGAGAACAAATTTTGTTGTCAAAGTTGTAATTTGAGTCCTACTTTGTGTAATCTTAGTTCTAATAATGGTAATTACACCTCTTATGACATTTTACAAGTTTTTGAACAAATTCGTTGTCAATGTTGTAATCTTAGTTTTAATAATGGTAATTACACCTCGTACGACATTTTTACAAACTTTTGAACAAATTCGTTGCCAATGTTGTAGTTTTTGTTTAACTATATGTAAATAGTGTAAATGAATATGGTAACTTTTGTTCTCAATGTTGTAATTTTGGTTCAAATAATTGTAAATTTTTGTTCAAATAGTTGTAAATGAGGGTATCTCATACCCACCAGTACGCGAGCTTGTCTCCAAAGTGCTAATATATTGTTGTCAAGTTTTAAATAAACTTTACAAGTGCATGAACCGGTTGCAGTATAGCTTGTGCAAGTACGAGGTCGTTCCAACTAGAGATTGATAACCAATTTCAGACCCTAGCTAATTGACCGAATTACACTAATAATTAACAAAGAAAAACAAGAAAATATTTCTGTGATTTTGTAAACAATTAAAATTAGATAAAAGAAGTTACTTAAGGAAAATCAAGAATATTATGCAAGGCAAATGAAACGATACATTAAAAAGTTTTAAAACGATGATGGACAAATAGTAGGGCTTCCAACTTCTCCGTCACAATTATATTTGAGTTTCCAGTATGTCAATTACTAATTATTAAACTGGTGTTGGTTCGTCTGGTGATAACCCACGAGCCCGTAAGTGTCGTTTATTTGCTCTACCTCTTTGGGTTGTTCCTCGCTTTCTTATTTTGACTCTAAATTGATTTTTTAGCGGCGATCCCGACCAACAAGAGGATGCAAGGAAAAGTGCTGATACCTATTCAAAGGCGCCCCTCATATGATTCTGCCAAGAAGTCCTTACATTCTGCTGACAAGATCGCATAGCAATAATAATAGCTTGTTCTTTTCCCTTTGTTGTTTCAATTGTTGCTTGTATTTGCTTTCTTTGTCGAATAATGTCTGAACCATTTTATTCTTGGAGACTTTGAATTTTGGTTGGGTTGTCCCAACTTGGTTAATTTGCTTTCCTTTCTATTTTGCGGATATTTGTCCGTTAAGCATTGTTTTTAACACTTGCTGATATGTGAATACACATTTTATGCATCAATGAAACATTAAAGGAATTAAGATTGTTCTGCCAAGTGCACGTTGCGTGAAACTCTTCTCTGTAAGACAAGGTTTGGCTTAACCAAGCAGCGTTTATGGGTGTGAGGACAATGGTTTGAATAATACCTCATTTCATTGATGGTTGGATAACCAACGTTTGCAAAATGTGAGTACCCGTAGGGTAGGTTCCCTTAGCTAGATTTGCAAAAAAAATTTAGCTAAGTTAAGATGCTCGTGGGTTTACCACTACGTTACTTGTAGTAATACCAAAGGTGTTCGGTATTCCAAGGGTGGGTAGATGTGACACTCTTCAGGTAGAAAGTGCTAGGGTTGACGACTTCTACTATTTGGTAAGGGTCTTTCCAAGTGGGGCAAAGGGCGATAGGAGAAGGTATAACTTCCTTCATAACCTAGTCCCTCAGTTAAAGGTTTCTGGCCTTGACACAAGCGTTATAGAAATGCGAGACACGCTGTTTATTTTGCAAGTTATGTAAGTACACCTTGTCGCATTTCTCCTCGAGTAGGTCTTTGTGAAAGCAGATACCGTCAGCATTGGTTGTGGTGTCACAGCCTTCGACCTTGGCAGTAGGTTGAGAGACCTCAATTGGAAGGACTATCTCAGTGCCAAACATCATGCAAAATGGTGTTTAGCCCTTTGGCAGATGTTGGCATTGTCTTGATGGTCCACAAGATCGACTTCTGTGAGATTTTCAGCCCACAGGTCCTTGGCGTGGTCAAGCTTCATCTTGAGCAACTTCTTGATGATTTTGTTTGCCGTCTCTACCTAACAATTAGTCTGGGGGTGCGCCACAGACGCATACTGCATTTTGGTGCCAAGCTTTGGGCTAAAGCTAATGATTTTGTCACTGTTGAACTGAGTTCCATTATCGGTAATGATGGAGTCTGACACCCCATAATGGCAATAGATGTTCTTCCATAGGAAATGTTGTACCTTGACGGTGGTGATTGCCGTAAAGGGTTCAGCCTTGATCCATTTGTTGTTGTAGTCGATTGCTACAATGAGTATTTAAACAGACCATTAGCGGTCAAAAGTTTTCTTACAAGATTGAATTCCCAAGTGGAATGGATCCACATGCCGAAAATGATTGAGAGGGGTTCCGCTGGTGTGTGTGAGAGGTCTGCATATTACTGGCATTTGCTGCATCACTTTGATACCTTTTTAGTGTCATCACCCAACGTGGGCCAGAAGTACCCTTGATGCATGGTGTGGTTGGCAAGCGACCTAGCACCTGAATGGTTGCCACATTCCCCAGCATGTATCCTCCTTAGTACTTCCCTTCATTCTTCTAGCGTTAAGCACCTTAAGTTGGGGTGTGTGAAATCTTGGTGGTAAAGCTGGCCATTTTGAATATTGTAAGGCATTGCCCGCCACTTGTGCTACTTGGCCCCTTATCTTGTCTGGCAGCAATGTCCCGTTATGCTTGTAATTAATTATTTAGTCCATCCAATTTGGATTTACCTCTGTTCTGAATACTTTCGCCAAGGTTTTTGTGATGCTTGGTTTATTGAGGGAGTCAACCCTTGTATTAGTTGGACTTTGGTGGGGTTGGACTATTGCCAGTGGTGCCAATGAATCCGTCTTGGCATTCTTTTCACGTGGTATCTGTGTGATGTTATGGAAGGTGTTAATGTTAGTGACCGAGGGGTCTAATTAACGTAAAAGATATATATATATATATATATATAGAGAGAGAGAGAGAGAGAGTCGAGAAGTATAGTGGTTTGTCTTCGCCTTAGCGGGAGACTACGTCCACTTGAATATTGTAATATGTGTGTTTGGGCCTTACGGCCCAAGAGGATTACATGAGATGTAATGGGATATCTTGAGTTGTAGGAGGAGGCCTTCCTTTTATAGGTGAAGGAAGCCATCTCCTTTACATGGTTTCCGATGTAGGACTCAAATATCACTATTCTAGTATAGAAAAGCTATGTTGTGAGGGTAACTTGGCAAGGCCGGGAAGGTGGCTTCCGAGCGACGTATTTGCCACTTCCGGATACCGTAGCGTAGCTTGAACATAGGGCTACGGGATGCATGTCTCGGTTGGGCCTCACCATGGCTTGTGCGTGTCCCAAAGAGGGTGTTACTTATGCTTGGTGATGTAGCAAATCCTCCATGCATAGTGAGAGGTATCTAAAAGTCCCCGAAGTCCCCAATTAAGAGGAGCTTCTTGGTTGGGGAGTTATAATCATGAAGTCATGAAGCATAAACAATGTCCAAGAGGCGCCTAGCCCCTACAAGTCCTCGAACTCCTTAAGCTTGAAGGAACTAGTCTAACCTGCACAATGAGATGAAAAACGAGCATATGTAGAATGCTTTATTGTATTGGTTACCGCTCGTATTAATGGAATGCGAAAAGAATTCGATTTGTTGCAAGCGACAAATGGTAGAAGAATTCAATATTTCATTAATGTGTATGAACATGTAAAATATTGGTATTTGTATATGTGGATCTTATGGCCATATAACACGCACAATAGATAGTGGCAAGTGTAATGGGTGTCCAAAGAAAATTGTGGGAGTAGTCCCTGTGACATAATATGAAGCATTTGGGAACTTGGGGCTTAAGTAAAACATGTTGGACATGACCGAGCAAGTTGGGTGTAGTTGAGTGTGTAGGCACTGTGCGAGCATGCGAGGCATGACCCAAGCGCAAGTCGTGGCCATACTCGATACCTAAGCGAGTCGTAACTCGGGCAAGTCGTTTATCCAGGCATGTTTAATTAAGTCGTAAGTGTCACAAGCTTCTAGATGCATGTCACATGAAAGTGAATTTAAGCATGCATGCGGGGCATGGCCCAAGCGCAAGTGGTGGCCATACTCGATACCTAAGCGAGTCGTAACCCGGGCAAGTCGTTTATCCAGGCATGTTTAATTAAGTCGTAAGTGTCACAAGCTTCTAGATGCATGTCACATGAAAGTGAATTTAAGCATGTATGTGTGTAGCATGTACTTGTAGTAAAGTTGCTAATAACATTTTTATATTTTGTAAACATGCTTAAGGATCATATAGACATGTAGATGCATATCAAGTGTGATATATTTGTAGGCATGCTTAAAGTAGTAAAAGCATGTGATTAGCATGGCACTAGCTCAAATTGAAAGAGCGTAAAAGAAAAGATCTAGTTACTTATCTTATGCCGATTTGGAGCGAGTTGGAGTTGGAAATGATGTAAGTACCCAAATCATGTTGGAGTTGTCCAAACATGACACTCCATTGCTTTGGCGGATCATTGTAATAGGGGGTTGATGCTTTTACCGCTTGATGGGGTGATCGGTGATTATGACCCTTAAAACCAAAATGGGTGATTAGTATTGGAGTATGTAAAATTATCACTAATAGCTTCTGTATGTACTTTGATATATTTTAAGTAAAGCGTACAAGCAATGTTGTAGTTGATAACGAATGACATACTTGATTGTGTGCTCTAATATGAATTTCAATTTGGCAATGAAATGCACACACCTAAGCTTTGAAATGAACCCATTGATTGAAGATGGGGACGTTATATAATGCACAGCGGTTAAAAGTTTAGCCTTAGCCAAATATGCATGGTTGAGTTTTATAGCTAGTTCACATATAAGCATGCTCTGTTTAACCAAATTGAATCATAAATATTAGCACATGCTTCACGCGTATTTGTGAGAGACCACGTGGGAGATGCACAAATAAGGAAGCAATGACAACGCATTCAAAGCTAGCGGTTGAGTTGGAGCATGCATGCACAGTTGGGTGTACTAGTCTCAAGACTTGACTAACAAAGATGTGACACTTACCTCAATAGTGCATGCATAGGTGTCCACAAGTTGATAACAAGGCACATGCAGCTAACATATGACTGGAGGGATAGTTAATAACATGTTCATATGCATCACAAAGTCATGTCTAAGTAAATGGAAGTTTGACAATTATGCAAGCTAGCTAAGCTAGTTGTACGTGTATGGCTGCATGCATGCAGTACGTATTAGCATAAAGCTAATTGAGGTGTCTAGCATAGAATCATATGTGCATGTCTAACAATTTGTTCAGCGGACACCTGGACTCAAAACAAATTAAGTGGACGTGTGCACATGCAAACACCATTGCAGATTGTTGAGCGGCACTTGCATAGTATGAATGCGGACTAAGTCGAAGAGCACATATATATATTTGAATGTGGGTGACTCCGAAAGGTAAACAAAACTGCATAGAGAAAATGACTTAGCTTTTCGTGATTCACAGATTCAGGGACGTCGTGCTTTGAGCGAGGGCAGTGTTGACTCTGATTGAGGCATGGCCGGGGCTGAAGTATAGCGAAGAATCAAAGATGGGTGTTTGAGTGTGTAGAGAGAGAATCAAGAACTACTCGGTGCTGAGAGGTCTGGGGAGTGCCCAGAGAAGATGGATTAAGCATGGGTGCCCAGAGAAGATGATAATCTGGGCATGGTAAGCTATGGTGGTGGCTGCGATTGCAGCGCACCGATGGAGCTTGATGCTAGCGCTGGCGGGTAGTGACCCCTAGGCTTTGGTCAGTGGAAAGGCTCTTCGCTAGCGGTGATCGCTGCTGAAGCTAGCAGTGCTGTGATTAGTTGGACGATGCCGCCGACGGAAGTTCCATGTTTCCGCTGACGGAAGCTTGGCGGAGGAGTTGTTCAGCGGAACTTGGCCGGCGGAGCCTTGGGACATCAGGGAGGGCCGGAGACTGATGCTCCATCAAGGCTCTTTTAGCGCTTAGAGCTAGCTGTATCGTGCTTGGCGGATGGGATCCTCTGTTGGCGTTGGCCGTAGTGGTGCCGCTGAAGTTGCTTGAAAGAGCTTGTTTGGCAGAGCAAGGCTTGCTGGCGGTAATGTGCCAGCGCTAGACTGCTTGGTGCTTGGCGGTGCTTGCTGCAGCCGGTGCTAGCGGTGATGTTTGGCCAGCGGAGCTAGTGGTGGCGGAGCTTTAGTGCTGAAGATGGTTCTTTGGCGGAAAGCTCTTAGCGTTGCGGTGCTACCATGATTGGAGCTCGGGGGTGATGCTGACTGGAGCTGGCTTTGACCAGGCGATGCCGCTGAATAAGTTTGGTGGTGAAGCCTAGCGGATGGCACTGATCGATGTTAGAGACAGCTGAATGGAGTTTTACACTGCCGCTGGGTGTCGCTGACAAAGGCTGGTATTACCGCTAACCGAGATCGGTGGTGCCGCTGAAGATATAAGCTAGGTGTATATGAGAAAGGAGCGTAGAGTGTCCAAAGAAAATCTCTGGGTGTCCAAAGAAGATTTGCACCAACAAAAAATTTTTCTTCTTTTTTTTGAGATGGTCGTTGACCATTGTTTGACCGCTGTTGACCAACCTTGTTAGCGTTGACCAATCCTATGACGTTGACCGGAGTTGGTTGGCGTTGACTGGCCCAAAGTTGGCGTTGACCAGACTTGTTCGGCGTTGACTTGGCTGATGGCACAAGTTGCCGCGAAGAATATGTTAAGATGTCTTAACTCAGTGGTAAGTGACGAAGCCCTTGTGTTGGCTTCCCACAGACGGCGCCAATGTTAATGTTAGTGACCGAGGGGTCTAATTAACATAAAAGAGAGAGAGAGAGAGAGAGAGAGAGAGAGAGAGACACGAGAAGTATAGTGGTTCGTTTCTGCCTTAGCGGGAGACTACGTCCACTTGAATATTATACTATGTGTGTTTGGGCCTTGCGGCCCAAGAGGATTACATGAGATGTAATGGGATATCTTGAGTTGTGGGAGGAGGCATTCCTTTTATAGGTGAAGGAAGCCATCTCCTTTACATGGTTTCCGATGTGGGACTCAAATACCACTATTCTAGTATAGAAAAGCTTTGTTGTGAGGGTAACTTGGCAAGGTTGGGAGGTGGCTTCCCGGCGACATATTTGCCACTTCCGGATACCGTAGCGTAGCTTGAACATAGGGCTACAGGATGCTTGTCTCGGTTGGGCCTCACCATGGCTTGTGCGTGTCCCAAAGAGGGTGTTACTTATACTTGGTGATGTAGCAAATCCTCCATGCATAGTGAGAGGTATATACAGTAGGTGAATTTGTTGAGCAAAGCTTTGACGTATCCTAGGTACTCTGCCAACTGCATGTCTTTGACCTGGAAGGTGTCGTTAACCTGGTTAACCACAGCTGCCAGTCACTAAATATGTTGACACTTTCTGCCCCACAATCTATGGCCAGGAATAGGCCCACAAGTAGTGCTTCATACTCCTCCATGTCATTGGATGCCTTAAAGTTGAAGTTGAGAGCGTACTCGATGTTTAATCCCCCTGGCCCCATTAAGGTGATTACGGCTTCGCATATCCTGGCGCATGCTAATCAATTAACATAAATATCCCATTTTGATGGTGTTTTAGCCAGGATCCCCTCTGCAAATACCTGAACTAGAGTGTCGCCAATTGTGTTTGTTTCAAGGGTATCATTTGGTTGTCTCGGGGCCTGGAAGTATTAGTGCAATATTCTGGCGGCGACGATTAGTGACAGCACCAGTTGCTCAAGTGGTGTGTATCTTATTTATGCGCCATTCATTCCCCTGCTAGCATAAAACACTGGAAGTTCCTCTTTTGACTCTCTGCGTACAATAGAGCAACTGACGACCGATGATGAAATGGCCAAGTATATGTATAACACTTCTCCGGGTACAGGTATGGAGAGCAGTGGGATGGTCGCTAAGTACTCTTTTAGGTTATGTAATGCCACCTCACAAATAGGCATCCAATCAACTGCCTTGAAGAATCGTAAGCACTTGTTTGTGAGTTTGGAAATGAAGCGGGAGAGTGTTGTTAGCTTACCTTGTAGGCTTTGAACATCAACTTTTTTGATCGAAGATTGCATGTTCATAATTGCCTGCACCTTATCGGGGTTAGCCTTAATGACGATGTTGCTGACAATGTACCCTAGAAATTTACTGGCAGTTACTCCATAGAAATATTTCTTTGGGTTGAGAAGCATGCCATATGCAAATAGAATGGCAAATATGATACGGAGGTTGGCCACGTGTCCGCCAGCCTTTATGCTTTTGACAAGGATGTCATCGACATAGACCTAAATGATTTTTCCTAGATGCTCCCCAAACATTACGTTCATCAATTACTGGTATGTAGTTCCTGCGTTTTTTAGGCAAAAAAGCATGACATTATAACAGTATAGGCCTTTGTCGGTGGTGAAGGTTGTACACTCTTGGTCCTCAAGGTGCACATTGATTTGGTTGTAGCTAGAATAAGCATCCGTCATGCTAAGCAACTTGTGACCTGCCGTGGCGTCTATTAGTTGGTCAATGCATGATAGAGAGAAATCGTCCTTGAGGCATGCCTTGTTGAGATTCTTGAAATCTACACACATCCACCACTTGCCATTGGGTTTGACTTAGTGGATAAATCACATGCCTTGTAGCTTTGTTACCTCCTCCCTAATGGCCTGATACTTTTCCTTGTCAAAAGCCTGCCGTTTTGGCTTGACGAGCTAGAAAGATGGCTTGATAATGAGCTTGTGCATTATGATGTCAGGAGATATTTCAGGCATGTCAGCATATAACCAGGCAAAGACTGCCACATTTTCTCTTAGGAATTGGGTGAGTTCTGCCGCTATCTCAAGAGAGAGTTGGGCGCCAATGCTCACTGTCCGTGCTCTTGGTGCTCATCGAAGATGTTGATGACACGGAATGATGTTTCCTGATTGATAGGCTTCTTCTTGAAGTATTTCTTTCCACCAATCCTATGGTCGTCGATTTTATCCGTTAGCTCTGGAACACTGCCACCGTTAAGATCTCATGGTGACTTCTTGATCTTGCCATTATGGTTGAGTAGCATTCCCTTATAATTTGTTGACTTCAGCCAGTGTCGCTAGGAGTGGGGAATTTCATTAACAACATGTGCCCAGTGATGATGCACTTAAGTTTGGTGATGAACCACAATGAACTCAGTACGAACCTCCGCTGTGCATGGGCTAGTTCCAATTGATAAATGCATGTAGTCAGATCCCAATGGTTGGGTTATGTCACCAGAGAAACTGAGCAGGGGCTCGTAATCTTGCAGGAGATTCCTATTACATTCAAGCTGTTTGTAGCAGCTATTAAAGATGACATTAACGGAAGACTTGACCTACAAACCACTTGTCAAGGCGACAATCAAAAATGAGTAGTCATGGGGCAAGTAGATGCGTTGTTCCTCCTCCTCACAAAAGGTGATTAGCTCTCAGCTAGTTTTGGAATTTTGGCGGACTGGTCATAGCAGATGTTAGAGACTTCTTTTGGGTGGTTAGAACACTCATAGTACTTTCTTGCCCTATGTGACATATTACTGATGGGAGCACTAGAATCGATTGTGTTGATATGATTTATGAACTCGATGTTGGCAACAATTGGCGCTGGTTGACGAACCTTGTATTGTTCAAACTTTCCTTTAGGGTAGAGTGACTCAATTGCGATTTTTAGGGCATCACAGTCGTTTGTGTTGTGACCGCTGTCTTTCTGGTACTTGCATCACTTGTTCGTATTCCTTGGCTTGCCCAACCTAGGAGGTACTTTCTCAGAGGTGGGGAAGGAATTTGATCCTTACATTGATCATATATTTCCTCATAGGACAGTGAACACCTCGTATCATGGCTGGTTTGCCACTGGCTTACCATTTCGGTTATCACAATGATCATTGTCGAAAGAGCGGTTGTCTATGTTGTTGTGGTACTGCTGGTCTTTCTTACGCTTGTCTTGACAGTTACCTTATTGCCACTCTCTTTTCTTGTCGTTTGACTGTGTGGTGTTGGCGGGAGGGTTGCTGGTGGTGACATACTAGGATGATAAAGGTTGAGTACTCTTGGCGGGGGTTTGTGGTGGAGGAGGAGTGGCACCATAAGTGTTGTATTATGCTTGGGCATGAAGAACTGCTTCTCCCATGATATGATCAGGTGGTACAAGAAGTGTCCTTTGATGAGTCTTTGATTAAAGGCAGCTAGTGTCATCATTAGGTCGAAATCTCACCATCTTGATGTAGATGTTCGCCACCTCATGATGAACTCCCGTAGAGACTCATTAGTGCCTTGCTTGACACTGAATAATTGGCTAGAGTTGTGATGTCCCTCTGTCATGAGTATGAATCGCAACAAGAAGGTATTGGACAGAGCTGAGAACGAGTCAATAGAGCCTGGTGGGCACTCGAAGAACCAGCTTATTGCTTAGCCGTCGAACGTCTTACCGAACGAGTGACACAGAGTTGTGTCATCAAAATTCTTGTTATTGGTTACCTTTTTTAATGTGTACATGTGGACGAAAGGATCTGTTAGGGTGCCATATTGGGCGATCTTTAGCGTTTTTGTTGCTGGTGAAGTGGCAGAGGAGGGTTGATGACTCCTTGGGTTGTCCAACGCTAAAAGAGTTGTCATCAGGGTGCGAGTCCGCCACCTGATCATTTGCCAACCTTGGGCTGGGAGGTAATCCAAGTCCCGTCAACTCTCACCGGGGGGGGGGGTTTGCTATACTCCCATATGCACTATCCGGTTTTGTGGTGTCGGAAAGACATGCCGTGTTGCGCTAACCACTATGTAGGATTGTTGGTTTTGCCTAGGGCCTTTTTAAATTCATCGAATATTGCCAATAATTTCACCACTTAGTTTTGTGCGGCCGCCTTCTCCTTTCGTTCTTACTCACATTCTTTATTGGCACGGTGCATATCTGCTAAGGCTCATTCTAGCTTTGTCCCTAGGTCTTGATTAGCCTGTTGTTGGCTAACGTTAGGTTCGTCCTCAACTGTCGAGCAGTTTACGGCAGTTTCTAGGGTAACTGTTTGAGTTTAACCATCAGTATTTGCTTGGGTGTTGAATAGGGCACGCACCACGGTGTTCGCGGGGTTCATGGGTTCAAGGGTGGTGGTTTGTTCCAACTGATTGGCAGCGCCTTCCTCATTACCATTCGTCATGTTGTTTTTGCTTGACTGACCTTTTGCTCAAGGTTCCCACAGACGGCGCCAATGTTAATGCTCAGAATACCACCACTTGGTGTTTGCTTCCATTAACAGTGACGAGCGTCCGGATTCTCTGATATCTTGATAGAGTAGTGAAATGTCGTTACCTGTCAAATGAAATACACTAGAGTCAAGAAGGGAATCCATGGTTGGCAGTCTTTACTCCTCCGATGCTAAAGACAGTCAATGTATTTATGTTGACAGAGTAGCGGTAGGTAATAATTAAATGCGTAATTAATGAAGAGAGAGGAGTGAACCTTTTGTAGGTGAGGAAGGGTCTGACCTCAGTCTTATTTTTTATGTGGGACTGATATGCTTCAGTCTGATGTTTTCAGACCTCCCTGAGAGGTTGACTTAAGCAGCGTGTCAAAGTACATTTTGGCCTGAGGCTAGTCGAGGAGAAAGGTTGGCTTGTACTGTTTCAAGGGTCACACATGCCCGGCCATTCTGACAATGGGAGGTTGACTCCAGTAGGTGCTAATTATGGCCAATAGTGTCATGTATGCATGTACAATAGAAAAAAAAAATGTATTAGCTAGCTATATATCTTCTAGTTTTCAATACAAACACATGTATATTAAGAACTCTAATCATAAATATTTTTATAATTGTATTAACGTTATTACTACTACTTGATTAATATATAGTATATATATTAATAGACTTAAGAGAAAAAAGAAAAAAGAAAAAAAGAAGGTCATATATTGTTGGGTGACCCATCAAATGATCATTAGATAAATAATTTTATTGAAAATGGATAAAACTCTATGTTATATGTGCAAAGAAATTGAAAAATAAAATAAATAAATAAATAAATAATTCAAACTCACGAATCCCTAAAATTCTCTCTCGAAGACACTAAGGTTGCGGCAACGTGGCACCTCAAGCTCTCATTCGGTGGCTCTTCTGCGTCTCCTAGATGTCGTGGTGATGCTGCCGGACGGGCGACGCATGGTTTAGCCCTTTGGGATATTTGCTTGTGGTTTTGACAGCCATAGCTATTGCTATTCGGATCGAGACAGCTTGGGGCTGGAAGTTTTGTGCATGCTGATTTCAGGGATGCGATCACAGCGGCGGCTGGGTTCCATTGATGGGTGTGGCGGCTCCGTTGCAGTGACTCGTACTGGGTTCCGGTTGGGGTTGATCTATGCCGGCTCATCCCTTGTCTTCTGGGCTGGGCACGAGATAGTGGTTAACCTTGACGTGGGTCGACGGTTTGGGCAGCTGTGGCGTCAGTGAGAGGTCACGGCGGCAACTACAGCTGTACGTGGAGCTTAAAGCCTTTGGGCTGTGGAGATGGATCGGTTAGGCTTCACTATTGGGCCTAGGCAAGATGTCCTTTGGGATAGGACCTCTATTTTAGTTTTTATTTTTCTCTAATAATCCCCTTCTTTTAGGGGACTATGCTTGTTATTTTGAAGGGAAAATGTCGCATACAGTACCACAACATAAAGTCATTTGACACTTTGGTACCTCATCTTCTCAATATATCACTTTGTTACCTCAACTTATTACTTATGTACAACATTCATACATAGCGTTAACAACACCTTCAATTCAACTATCATGTGGCTTTCTATCAAGAGTGTTTTCGTCCATTTACATTTTTTTCCACCAAAAATTCCATGGCTTTTGCCACATCACCTAGTTCTATCTTTTTACAATGAATGTTTTTATCTAAATTTTAATTCAATATAAGTACTTCAGATAATTTATCCTGCACATCACAACTTAATTTTATGACCAGCACCACCCCACCCATAAATAGAGAACTAGTGCTAACATTTAATTGCAGTACCCAATATGACTCTAAGCATTATTTATCATTTTTTTTATACCAACAAGGTATTAAAGTATGAATATCTGGACAAAATTACAACTTGCTTTGTTTTTGTGGCATTTTATGATCTTTTTGTGTTGAAAAACAATTAAAAAAATGCAAATGATGCTGCGCAGTTGTAATATTTTGTGTACAAATGGTTGTATTTTGAAACAGCGCAAATGTGTTATAAAGCTTGCTAATCTATTTACATATGGTTGTCTTTTAAAGCAATGAAAGTGCATATAATTATAACAAAGGTTTAGTCTCTTCTCTTTAATCAAAATTCCAACTTGTTTATTTATTTTCCTTTACTTTTGACATGTATTTCCACTCCATCAAATTTCAAGTTTTAGGCTTTGGAAGAGAAATGCCAATTACATGGGAGGGTGTGAATAAATATTTTGGACAAAATTAGGTACGGCTGTATTTTTTGGAGGGAACAAGTTGATGTGACAAATTTTTTGGAGGCAAAAAGTTACATAACACTTGAGTTGACTGTGTTATTAACGGCGTGTATGAATGTTAAAGGAAAAACACATTATGTGCCTTCGTCAGTTACTCCTTCGTCAAAGTAACTGACGAAGAGGGAATCAAGGAATTGCAATCACATCACAATCAGCATTGACTATCATTATTGTAATTGATGTTTCCGTTGTTATTCTATCCCTATATAAAGGGACTGTGAAATGAAATGAGTAAACCAATTCTAATTCCATTTTACTTTTACACGTTATCAGTACGCTCAGAACCAATAGTCAAGAAAAAAACCCTTGAAGAAAAAAAAAACTTATTCTAGCTTCTTTTCTACCGCCACCAAGAGACGCGAAGAAGAGAAAGAAAAACTAAAAAAAAAAAAAGGAGTGACCCGGCCCAAAGTAAAGAGCCAGCCCAAAAGAGAAAAAAAAAAAGCCCTGCAGCCCAAAAAAAAAGAAATAGGCCCCCCGGCTCAGAAAGAAAAAAAGAGAAGGGATTCGGCCCAGAGAAAAAAAAAACAGAAAAAAGAAAGGAAAAAAAAAAGGCCACGGCCCACTGCTGAAAAGAGAAAGGAAGCGGCCAAGTTTTTCTCAAACAAAAAAAAACATCGCTACGCACGCCTGCATCAACACGCGCGTGCGCTAGGATTGTTTTATTTGCTCGAAACCAAGTATGTTCTCTTTTATTTATTTAATTTCATACTATGATATATTTAATTGTTTATAATTAGAACTTTCGAGCATGTTTAATTAGATAATATTGATTTTTTAAAGCATGTCTTGTTACTTTAATTTATGTTTTACATGATTATCTTTAAGCATGATTTATATATTTTATTGTTTACATTTTTGTTTTTGTAAACTTTCAAGCATGCCTTGTAATTTTTACATTGTTTCAGTGGTAGAAACGAGGTTGTCATGAGAGCTTCCACTTTTGAGATCCGTACCTATCAACCATGAACAGAGGTCAGAGGAAAGACCGGGCTAGCCGGCCTTCAACCCTCCGATGCCTAAGTCAGATACATGTAAGAATGTAGACTAGGTAGGAGTAAATGGAGAGAGTGGTGGCTTATCTTGAATGAGTGGAGAGACATGTATTTACAGTGGGGGGATGAGCTTGTCATCTCTTTGTTTCCAATGTGGGACTAGATGTGGTCCACCTGATACCACTAGTGTATAGTATCGACATTGCTTTAAGTGGCTAATGAGCCTTGTGCTTCCGATACTTGTGCATTAGAGGTATCTATACCAACAAGTCCCCCAAGTCCCCGGTCAAGAGTTCTCTTGGGTGGGGAGTTTGTCTATGGTAAAAGTATCGGAAGTGCAAGGCGAGTATTCTTACCACGTGGCTTCCGTACAACCATTACCCCGAGTCCCCCAAGTCCCAGCTAAGAGGAGTCTTGACTGGGGTGGTGATTTCATTTTCCAAGTAAAACCGCGCAAGCCTTCATTGGACATTTGGCGAGAGTGTCTTCCTTAAGGTGACCAGTCCCCCGAGGCAAAGGTCAGAGGGTTTAGACCAAGGTCTGCTAGCATATGGCATTAGGTATGCTTGATATAAGGTGTACTTGATACACTTGGTGTCTGCAAGGATAGCCTTGGCTATGTCAGCCCACTTTTGCATTTGACGATAGTAATAAGTTGGCGTGAAGCCGATAATGACTGTAATGAATGTAGCCGATAGTGGCTGGAATGTATGTGGCGATATCGCTATTTTTAAGCTTGGCACAACCTTTCATTTTGCATGTAGTGGCATGCAATCATATAATAGAGGAAGATGAGATATAACGATATTGTATAATGAAGAGAAAACATTTCGATATCCCATCATGTAATGGACAAATAAAATATGGCGATATCATGTAATGGAGATAAAGCATGGCAATGTCGTATAATAGAGAAAAGATGGTGATACCGCGTGTTAGAGAAAGATACCCCATGCCGATATCAGATAATGATATATGGCGATATCGCGTGTCGGAGAAAAAACGTGTGGCCATATAGTATAATAGAGAGGTGAAACATAGCAATATTGTATAATAGAGATAAAGCATGGCGATATCATGTAATAGAGAGAAAACATGGTGATTCCACGTGTTGGAGAAAGAAAACTCATGCCAATATCAGATAATGGAGAGATAACCCATGGCGATATCGTATAAGGGAGAGCGTGTCGTAATTATGTCTGTGGTGATATCGGATGCTTTCTAGGATAGTGCTAGGCTATGTCACCACAACAGTACTTGTAGTGGTGTATGGTGTTAGCTATTTCATCTTGATCGCATTTAGCCCTTTCATTTTGATTGCAATTAAGCATTTCATGCTGATTGCATTTCATTTAGGCATTTAGCCTTGATCGCATTTCATTTAGGCATTTTTCCTTGATCGCATTCCATCTAGGCATTTCGCCTTGATTGCATTTCATTTAGGCATTTCGCCTTGATCGCATTGAAGCATCGATCGCATTGGAGCATTTCACATTGATCACATTGGAGCATTGAAGCATTTCGCATTGATCGCATTGGTGCATGTTGCATTGAAGCATTTTGTATTGATTGTGTTGGAGCATTTTGCATTGTGGTCGCATTTAGACATTTTTGCATTGTGATCGCATTGACTGTACAAGGGTTTGCGAATGATAGCACTTATAGTGCTATATTAGCACAACCATGCCTTTAGCGATATTGAATTATATAGCCATTTCAGTTTCTTCGCGTTAGACAGTTGTTTGGGATTGCTATACAGCTTGCCCATGCCTTTAGCGATATTGAATTGTATAGCCATTTCGGCTTGTTCGCGTTAGGCAGTTGTTTGGGATTACTATACAGCTTACCCATGCCTTTAGCGATATTGAATTGTATAGCCATTTCGGCTCGTTCGCATTAGGCAGATGTTTGGCATTGCCATACAGCTTGCCCATGCCTTTAGCGATATTTTGGTGAAGAGATAAAACATGGCGATATCGAGCTGATTTCATTAAAAATTGCCAAAGGCAGTGACAGAATACAAGGCGATCATGGGTGAATACATGATGATCATTGGAGAAGACATGACGGTCATCCGAGAATACATGGCGATCATTGGAAAATATCATTAGAGAATACGTGGCGATCATTGGAGAATATCATTAGAGAATACGTGGCGATCATGGGAGAATTGGTAGAGTTCCAGAGGTGCAGGTTTGTACGAGTATAGTCCCGAGTGCAACTAGGGCACGAGCAGGGAGTTAAGAGAGTGCCTGTTAGGGTATAAGCGTGAAGTTAAAGTGTGGGCGAGTATGTGGTGCTAAGGCATGGCGAGGAAGTTGAATATGTCGCTGAGGCATAGCGAGTGTGTCCGTCAAAACATGAGAGTATGCCACGTTGAGATGTAGGTCGCCTCTAAAGCATGGAGAACGTGTCGGTGAAGCATGAAGGATATATCGTTGATGCATAGATGACACTGAAGCATAGATAATCACTGCTAAAAGATAGATAATATACAGCTGAAACATAAGAGAGTTACTGCTAAAGCATAGGTGAGATACTGCTGGAGCATAGATAAAAGACTGTTGAAGTATAGAGAAGATACTACTAGAACATAGAGAAGATATCGTTGATCTGTAGATAATATATTGCTGAGGTGTGGTGAGTATAGGTCGCTGAGGCATAGATAATAGACTGCTGAAACATATATAAGATGTTACTGAAGCATGGCGAGTATATGATGGCGAGTACGTCGTTGAAGCATGGCGAGTACGCCACTAAAGCGTGTCGAGAATGTGCCACTAAGGCATGACTAAGGCATGACGAGTATGGTACTAAAACATGGCGACTGTATCGTTGAAGCATAGTGTGTATGTCTCTAGAACATGGTGAGGACATTGTTGAAGCATGGAGAATATAACGTTAAGGCATAGATAAGATACTGTTGAAGCATTGGAAGTGTATCGTTGATGCATAGGTGAGATACTGCTGAAACATAGATAAAATACCGCTGAAGCATAGTTAAGATATCACTGAGGCCTGGATAATATACTGCTGAGGCATAGATAAGATATCGCATAAACATAGATGGTAGACCACTGAGGCACATATGAGATTTTGATGATGCATAAATAAGTACCATTGTGGCGTAGATGAAATATTGTTGAAGCAGAAGTGAGATATCACTGAAACATGTCGAGTATAGCATGGCGATATGTCACTGAAGCATGGAGGGGATGTGCCATCCACGCAAGGCAGGTAGGGTGTGCAAGTCCCCTAGTATCGAGAACATTTATCATGGTGAGTGCATGTCATCTATGCATGGCGAGTGTATGCCATTTAGGTATGGCGAGTGTGTGACATTCAGGCATGGAGAGTATGGTGTACAAGTCCCCCCAGTATCGATAATATTTTCCATGGCGAGTGTATATCATTCAAGGGTGTGCAAGTCCCCCCAGTATGAGAATATTTGCCATGGCGAGTGTATATCATTCAGGTATGGTGAGTATGGTGTGCAAGTCCCCCCAGTATCGTGGACATTTGTCATGACAGGAGTGAGGACTGATCTTGCTGGTGAGTGTGTATATAGGCAACAGAAGTGCTAAACATGTAGCAGCATGTGGATATAAGATTAAAGTATTTTAATAAGAGTATTCAGTATAGCTCAATTGGCAATTTTGTGTAAATGACATTGTTTGGAGACATATGCATGTCACCATTTGTAAAGCGAGTATCGCAAGTGTATATGTGGTAATGAAATCAAGATAGAAGTATGACATGTGTTTAGCATGTACTCGCTGTAGAGATACTAATAACATTATGCATTTTAGTCACCCTTGATAATCATGGAGACATTTAAAGCATTGCATCAACATTAAGGCATAGTAAATATGCTATTAAAATTAATTCATTTTGGAGGCATGCTTGATTGTAGTAATCAATGAAGCATGTGAAGTATAGCATTAGCTCAAATTAAAAGGTGTAGATGAGAACTTATCTGGAGCAGTTCGTAAGTGGTGAAGACATTGTAGAAAGATTGAAGTTGTTAATGCGCATATAAGACTCTATGTCGGCTATCGGGTGCCGATAAATTATTTGGCCTATCTTTGTATATGGAGTAGTTTCGTTTGGGTGAGGGTATTTTAGCATGCCAAGAGTGTGACCAGCAATAGTTGTTCGCAAGAGAAGGTGCTCGATTGGGTAAATGTGTCCGAGATGAGGTAGCACCTTTGAGCAAAGTAACTTGCTGAAGTGTGTATAGATGGTGAGCAGCAGATGTCTAAAATGACAACAATGGTCAATCTTAGACATGTCATATATATATGCCACGATGATTGACATAAAGAGGACATAGGCTTCTAACCAAATCATATAAGGAGCCAAAATGGTGATTTGAACTTTAAGTCAGTGCAAGCTAATATTGGAGTAGTGTGTAGCAGAAGGTTTAATTGACAAGGAACGTTATCAAAACATTTGGGAAATTGTATGTAACATGCTTTCTATGAATATTTTACACGTCGTAGAGTGATACCTTGAGCAAAAATTGATGCTGCAAATAACAGATAATTCACCTTGTATGTGTCGATTTATTGTCCAAAAGAAATGCTACATTTGCAAAACTCCTAGCACAGATTATAAGTTTGAGGACTCACCACCCTGATCACCCTATCAAGTCTATAAGGCTTGATAATGTTGGAGAATTTACATCAAAAGCATTTGATGATTATTGCATATCTATTGGGATCGATGTAGAGCATCATGTACCCCATGTGCATACACAAAATAGTCTCGCAGAAGCCACCATCAAAAGGCTACAGATGGTGGCTAGGGCACTGGTTATGGGCACCAACCTGCCTATATCTGTCTGGGGTTATGCAATATTGCACCCCAACCATTTCAGACCCACTGTTCAACCATTTTCTGCGTACTAGTTGGTAACTGGATATGAGCCTGACATTTCACACTTACGCATATTTGGTTGTGCAATATATGTGCCTATTGCGCCCCCACAGTCCACGCAAAGATGATTAGGTATTTATGTTGGATACTAATCTCCAACAATTATCTGCTATTTGGAACCCTTGACAACCAATCTCTTTACCGTTAGATTTGCGGATTGTCACTTTGATGAGACAGTCTTCCAGTCATTAAAGGGAGATAGGAAAAAGGATTTTCCAATGGAACTACAGGAATTATCATGGTTTGTCCCCACTCTATCTCATTTTGATCCCCGCACTTCATAATGTGAAAGTAAAGTGAAAAGAATAATCGATCTTCAGAACGTAACAGATTCAATGCCTGCTGCGTTTACTGATATCGTAAAAGTGATGAGATCACATATACCAGCTGCAAATGTTCTTGGAAGGTTACAAGTCCCCAACAAGGGGCACGGCGCCCCAGATAGAGGCACTACAACCACACTTAGTGGAGGTGTGATTGAGGCTGTGGTTCCCCAAAGAAAGAGGGGGAGGCCACTTGGTTCGATTGACACTCACACAAGGAAAAAGAGGGCGAGTAAGGCACAAACCGATAAATTAATCATCAATGTAGAGAATCCCCCTCATGAGATTGTCTCTTATTATAGTTATGTCCATGAATTAATACTGGAGGATGCTCTGATGTTTGAAATGATTCTAGAGAACAAAGAAATCTCAATGGATTATGAGAGTGCGTATGAGTTGAAGGAAAGATCTTCCATACATATTGATGATGTATTTGCATACACTGTTGCTCAAGAAATTATAGAGCATGATGATATCGAACCACGCTCTGTTGCAGAATGTCAACAAAGAGCAGATTGGCCTAAATGGAAAGAAGCAATCCAGGCAGTACTAGATTATCTGGCAAAGAGATAGGTATTTTGTCCAGTAGTGCTAACCCTACCAAGTGTAAAGCCTGTAGGACATAAATGGGTCTTTGTCAGAAAGCGTAATGAGAAGAATGAAGTCCTAAGGTACAAGGCTCGCCTTGTGGCGCAAAGTTTCTCACAACGCCCTGGAATTGACTAAGAGGAGACATACTCTCCCGTAATGGACGTTAAAACGCTCTGCTACTTAGTTAGCTTGGTAGTTTTTGAATGACTGGAAATGCAGCTCATGGATGTGGTTACTGCATATCTCTATGGGGATCCTGATTCAGATATATATATATATATATATATATATATATATATGAAAGTACCTGATGGCCTTACATTACCCAAATCAAGTGACTTTAAACCACGGAGTGCATTTTCAATTAGGTTGAAATGCTCACTTTACGGATTGAAACAATCCGGGTGGATGTGGTATACCAGTCTAAGTGACTACTCGATTAGGAAGGGATATAAGAACGATGAATTATGCCCCTGCATATTCATAAAGAAAACAAGTTCCGGATTTGCAATTGTAGGTGTATATATTGATGATATGAACATAATAGGTACTCTTGATGAAATAAGAGAAACCGTGAGCTACTTGAAATCCGAATTTGAGATGAAGGATCTTGGGAAAACTCGATTCTGTCTAGACCTCGAACTAAAACACCGAGTTTGTGGAATACTAATCCACTAGTCTACGTATGTCCAAAAAATACTCAGGCGATTTAACATGGACAAAGCACATCCTACTAGCACTCCCATGATCGGTCGAAGCTTGGATGCAAAGAAAGATCCATTTTGTCCAAAGGAAGATGATGAAGAGGTGTTGGGAGCTGAAATTCCCTATCTAAGTGGAATAGGCGCATTATTATACTTAGCCCAATGTACTCGACCAAAGATTGCATTCTCAGTGAACTTGTTAGCTAGATTTAGCTCAACGCCAATGTAGCGTTACTGAAATGGTATCAAGAACATTTTTTGATATCTAAAAGTGAACTTGTTAGCTAGATTTAGCTCAGCGCTAAAGTAGCGTCACTGAAATTGTATCAAGAACATTTTTTGATATCTAAAAGGGAACATTGACCTGGGACTGTTCTTTCCCTACAGAGAGACAAGAGGGACCGCGGATGGAATTGCAATCCCTAAAGGAAATGTTGATGGCGAAAGCGTTATTCACTACACCGAAACCCCAAGTAATGTTTTGGTTGGTTTTGCTGATGTTGGCATGGGTACCTCTCTGACCCACATAAAGGTCATTCTCAAATTGGTTATGTATTTACCATTGGGAATACAATGATATCTTGGAGATCAACTAAGCAAACCCTTGTGGCTACCTCCTCGAACCACTCAGAGATCATTGCTCTACATGAGGCAGTTCGTGAATGTATATGGTTAAGAGCTATCATTACACATATTCGAGGGACTAGTGGTTTGAGTTCTACCACTGAAGAGCCTACTTGCTTTTATGAAGATAATGCAGCTTACATCGAACAGATGAAGCTACGTTATATCAAGGTGATAATACAAAACACATATCGCCAAAGTTTTTCTACAATCAGCAACAACAAGCTCTCCTTAAGATTCAAGTGAATCAAGTAAGGTATGAGGAGAATGTGGCAGATTTGTTCACCAAATCATTGCCTAAGGCCATATTTGCGAAACATGTGAAAAACATAGGAATGTGAAGACTTTCCAAGCTCCTTTGATTATTGTAAGGATCAGGGGGAGGTGTACACGTCAGGGGGAGTCTAACACACACATATCATCCTCAAATGTAGAAGGTGTGTTGCGCTCTTTTCCTTCGACCTAGGTGTATTTTTTTGTCCCACATGGTTTTTATTGTTACTTGGCAAGATTTTTAGTGAGACAATAGCTCATGCACCATTTCGTCTTTGACTTGGCACAAGGAGGAGTGTTAAAGGAAAAACACATTATGTGCCTTTTGTCAAAGTAACTGATGAAAAGGGAATCAAGGAATTGCAATCACATCACAATCAGCATTTACTATCATTATTGTAATTAATGTTTCCGTTGTAATTATATCCCTATATAAAAGGACTATGAAATGAAATGAGTAGACCAATTCCAATTCTATTTTACTTTTACAAATGAATGTTTTTATCCAAATTTTAATTCAATATAAGTACTTCAGATAATTTATCCTGCACATCACAACTCAATTTTATGACCAACACCACCCCACCCATAAATAGAGAACTAGTGCTATCATTTAATTGCAGTACCCAATATGTCTCTAAGCATCATTTATCAATTTTTTATACCAACAAGGTATTAAAGTATGAATATCCAGACAAAATTACAACTTGCTTTGTTTTTGTGGCATTTTATGATCTTTTTATGTTGAAAAACAATTTAAAAAATGCAAATGATGTTGCGCAGTTGTAATATTTTGTGTACAAATGGTTGTATTTTGAAACAGCACAAATGTGTTATAAAGCTTGCAAATCTATTTACATATGGTTGTCTTTTAAAGCAATGAAAGTGCATATAATTATAACAAAGGTTCAGTCTCTTCTCTTTAATCAAAATTCCAACATGTTTATTTATTTTCCTTTACTTTCGACATGTATTTCCACTCCATCAAATTTCAGGCTTTAGGCTTTGGAAGAGAAATGCCAATTAGATGGAAGGGTGTGAATAAATATTTTGGACGGAATTAGGTACGGCTGTATTTTTTGGAGGGAACAAGTTGATGTGATGAATGCCATGAGATTTTTGGCAGGAAAACATAAATGGACGAAAATAACTATGGCAAAAAGCTACATAACAATTGAGTTGACGGTGTTATTAACGGCGTGTATGAATGTTATGCATAAGTAATAAGTTCAGGTACCAAAGTGATATATTTAGAAGATGAGGTACCAAAGTGTAGAATGACTTTAAGTTGGAGTACTATCCGTGACTTTTTCCCTATTTTTAATAAGTGCTAATATTTTGTAGTTTTTACTTTGCCTAGTTGCTAGTTCTAGGTTATAGGCTCACTTTTTTAAGTGAGCATTGATTGTATAATGAATGGTCTATACCTATGTACTATCGTGGTACCCCCATAATCTCTTATCTGTCTCGTGATTGGCTAATGGCAGTGGAGGGGTATGTAATGGCCATTCTAGCTTGAGTAATGACAACCATTGATGGATTGATTCAAAAAAAAAAATGAAAAAGAAATAGATGAACGCAAAGTTTACAACAATTTATAAAATTGAGTAAAAAACTAGTATTGTTCATTCTAATTTAGAGACTAAACAAATACTTGTTGTAAAGTTAGTAATATCGGAAACCTAAATCCCGAATTTGATAAAAATTATTGAATATTTAAATTTTGGGCAAAATACTATTTAGTACCCTATGGTATGCGACCAACATCGATTCAGTCCCTCGACTTTCCATTTCATCAAAAACACTCCCACAATATCATCATCTTCTCGCCCAATATATCCCTCCGTCGGGATTCCGTCAATTTCAGACGTTAAGCTGCTGACCTGGCATTCCAACTCAGCAAAAATGGAGCCCACATGGAAGTCAAATTCCCAAAATGACCTTGGCCAACTAGATATGGAAAAATCCAAAATAAACAATAAACTATAAACTTTGAGGTTGGGGAGATTCAAACCCACCACAACACATGCAAATGAAAACCCCAACCACCAGACCACTTGCTTGATATTGGCATATTAAAAACAAAAATAACATATATATGTATTATAGTTTTAAAAACATTGTCATCGTCCTTCTCGTGTTTTGCAATCTCTGGCTTGTGTTTGCAGGTTCTGGGAATCAATCTCGAGTTTTCCTCATAAAGGCATGAAGACAACCTCTACCTCTTGCGTGTGTCACTCTAACCCCCACGGATAGCTTCCTCTAACTATCCTCTTCAATCAGAGTTGTACCCTCATATCAACAAACAGACTGAGAAACAAGGAAGGCAATCGACCACAAAAACCAGAATGCCTCCATAAAATTCAACAACTTGACGAAGCCCAACCACACATAACATTCACAACTATGGCAGGTACCCAAATGAATAAATCAAACAATAACAGTTCATAACATATCATAAGATATAAAGTAAAATGGGGTTATACAAAAAAGGAAAAAAAAAAAAAAAGGTTCTGAACTTACGTAGCTAACAATCATAGAGATTTAAATGAAATGAACCCAGAGCTTCCACAGCCAAATAGAACGAACCCAATTCCTCTACACACCTAAATTGACAACAAATTTGATTGTTTCCTATGCCACTAATAGTCCTTAAAAAAACTGTAAATTTCTTAGTTAAATTCCCACAGTTTCATCAAAAAAAAAAAAAAAAGTAAAAGGGCAAATCGAGAAGGTTCACTTGCGATGGATGAAACCGAAGAAGCAAAGAGAATATCACTTTTGAAGCAATATACCAATACCAGATCATTGCGTGTGCTATTATATGTTATTTTTGTTTGCAATATACCAATATCACGCAAGTGGTTTGGTGGTTGGGGCTTTCATTTACATGTGTTATGGTGGGTTCGAGTTTCCCCAACCTCAAAGTTTGGGGTTTATTTTACATTTTTCCATATCTAGTTGGCTAGGGTCATTTTGGGAATTTGACTTCCATGTGGGCCCCATTTTTGCTGAGTTGGAATGCCATGTCATCAGTTTAACTTCTGAAATTGATGGAATCCTGACGGAGGGACTTATTAGAGCAAGTCCACCCATTGGGGGTAAATGTCAAGGTTGAAAAGTCAAGGGGTCGACCAGTCAAGAAACTGTTCACTGCCACCGGACATGGGTTTCCACCCGTTCAGTTTCTTGACCAGTTAGATTTACTATTCATTGATTTTTTTAAAAAAAAAATTTTTGGAAAATTGAAATAGATTTGATGTAAATAGATGGTAATAATAGCGATTTATGGATAATTAATGTCATAACTGTGATTGCTAAAGCTTTTCGAAAAAGAAACGACGCTAGGAAGAGAACTCGTCGCTTCGCCATGACGTGTGGGGTTTTTTGGGCTTTCGGAATCGTTTTGGGCCTCAAAACTGCAATTTACTATTTTTATAATATTTTTGGTGGACAAATTATAACCCACCTACAGTTACCAATGTACTAAAAATCGGCCTAGGCATGAAGGTGCCGTTCAGATTTTTCCCTAATCGTTTGCCTTAGGTGTCGGGCTGCTTGGCGTCCGCCTAGGCGGGCTGGGCGGATCCAGACTGGGGCTGGGCGCTAGTATCTGAATTATATTCAACCTCGCATCTTTCTTCCACCGCCACTTTTTCTCTCTTCGAAGGCTATACGACCGCACATAAGTCCATCCCTCTCCTCGATTTCTCTAGTATTTGAGACCGGATTGGGTTGGGAGGTGGCAATCGTGGTGATGGATGGTTGGTGGTCACGGGGAGTGAGGAGTCTTCGACGATAACATCTAGGTCTTTGAGATCAGAGTGGGTGAGAATGGGAGAGAAGAAAAGAAAGAGAGTAAGGTGATGCGGGATATGAGTGCCATGATTGTGATGATGATGATATGACGCTGCTGCTGCTGCAACAAATGACTTCGAATTTGAAAGTGTCTCTTCTTCTCTCCTATACAACTAACAGATGAGATAAGATAGAGCGTTTTTTATTTTTTTGGTCAAAGAGATAAGATATATAGATCTTAATCTTTGGGCTTTATGAATATTGGGTCTGAGAATTAATATTGGGTCTGGGAGGTGGTTGACTAACAGATTGTTAGATTCATACCTACCCGATTTATTTTTAAGAGCAGTGCTAGGGATCCCAAAACTTTGTACCAAAATTACTTACCAAATGACATGGCACAAGCCATATCATCAGTTTTTTTTGAAATTTCTGTTGACTTAGATTTCCTTGTTTGATATAAAATAAATTTCATGTTTTTTAGGAATTAAAAAAAAACTTTTATATTGATAAAAATCACAATTAAACAAAATACCAAATTAATCTAGATTAGAAATAGATGCTGTTGTTCTGGCGTTCTGCCTCTCTGCAACCTTGATGTTTAGATCAAAATATTAGAACAAAAGCAATGAATAATAATGAGAGCCGCATGAAAGATTATAAATGGATCTTTGATGTTTGAGTTTTTATGAAACAAGCAGATTGATGCATGATTAGTGTCTTGATTTTGTTTCTCTTCATAAGATTATGATTTAAGAATAACAACATGGAAATTAAACTCTCAACCTTCTTTCCTAAATACTGCAAGTTTATTTGTTATTTTCATGGATGAATTACTTTTGAGTTTTTTGTGAAAGATCAAAAGGTTTTCAAATATGTGAGACTGAGTCTAGACCAATAGAGCAAGAAGACATGAGAGAGGCAAATGAGTTGTAAAGAAAGTTGCAGCAGTACTCCGACACTAATGTAATGCTTTACTTATATAATACAAGTGCTACCAAGTTCCTTTCTTAGGGACATCGAGACTCACAGAGTTGTCGTCCTTCGATCTGGTTTAACTGATCTCTGATTGTTTGCTGATCCCAATTGTTGAATAGTGTTCAAGATCCCATTTCTGGTGCCATTGAGGAGTGCTAAAAAGAATGCTATATTTTTCTCCATAAAATGCTTCACCTATTTAGATGCCAAGCTTTCTTCACCTTGGTTGTAAGTCACATCTCTGTCCTCGATCTTCTTCTCCATCTCTTCCTCTGTTTCCTCCAAAGTTCATTAATAAGCCAACTTATTGCAGGTTTTCTAAGAGCTGAACATCAACCAAGAACTACAAATTCTTCAAGAGAGATAATTGTTGCTTCTCCCCAAGGAAAAATGAAAGTGTCGGCCCCTGAGACGAAAACTTGGATACCTCCATCACAATTTCTCTGTTACAGTACATGATTTGGAATTGTTTTGATTTTTGTAAAACATTAGGGTTTTGATATTTACAAAAATAATATTTTCTCAAAAACATTGTGTTTTGAAATTGAAAATAAATAAATAAATCCATGTCATTGAATTTTTTAGAATGATATTGATGAGGTGGTGTATGCCACATCATTTGGTAATCAATTTTGGTATAAATATTTGGTGTCTTAAGCATTTTCCTATTTTTAATTAGTAAGTATGATTGTTTCTTTTGGCTAATGAGTATGATTGCTAAATTTTAAAACATTTTTTCTCTATATATTCTCAATTAATTGTGAACTTTAAATATTTTTATTTATATAATTATGTCATAAAAATAATATTAAAATTAAAAATTAAAAACCGCCTAGTCCCCCCCTAGGCCCCTAGGCGCTAGTTCCCGGATCACTGCCCGACTAGCGCCTAGCGTTTTTTAGAACCTTGACAGTTACCAACAATTAATATTTCTTAAAATGAGTGAAGGCGGCCACCATCAACAATTATTTTGAAACGCTTGACAAGGGCCATCGACATGTTTGAACGGATCAAATCATTTTCATACTATTCAATCTAATGGTTATTGTCGATGTAATCTTATCTAAGATTTTGGATCAGATTACGTCGAACCAGGAGTAGACACGTGTCCTTATCTTTTGATCATGTTTTATGTGAAAATTGTAAATAAATAGAGAAATTAAAGAGGCAGCGCGCACACCATTCACACACAATCTGATATTGGCAAATCTCCTTCTTTTTCATATCTCCAGATCCAACACATTTCCTCCCCTTCCCTCATTTTAATGAAGAGATTGTGGGCTAAGTATTGACAGTCTCGAGATGAAGATCATGAAGAGATGTGTACGACTAATGCCCTTGTGATTGCAATAGTCGCTGAAGCTGAATCTTCCTCTCAAACACGACAAGGGGGTTCTCGACCGGGGCGTGCACCTAATGAGAGCGATTTAGGGAATCAAGAGAGGAAAACATGATGGAAGATTACTTTGTGGAGCGTCCAGTTTTTAGTGATGAGGAATTCCGTACACGCTACAGGATGAGTCACAATGTTTTCAACCGCATCTCTAGTGACATTTATTGCTATGACCGGTACTTTGTCCATAAATCAGATGCTGCTAAGAAATTCGGACTACTTTCCTAGCAGAAGCTGACATGTTCCTTAAGAATGCTTGCTTGCGGTGCTGGGGCAAATCAATGCTCTAAGTATTGTCGGATGGCAAAATCTACCTCCATCGAGGCTCTGAAACGATTTACAAGAAGAATCGTTAATCTGGCCTCAGAAGAATACCTCCAGGCTCCTACTCTGGCCGACCTCATAAGACTTCTCACCAAAGCTGAGAGAAGAGGTTTTCTTGGGATGATTGGAAGCATTGACTACATGCACTGGCAATGGAAGAATTGCCCAACAGGTTGGGCTAGAGAATACAACAGTGGAAAACGTGTCTCCACTATCATCCTCGAAGCAGTCGCATCTTATGACACATGGATATGGCATGCCTTCTTTGGAATGCCTGGATCATGCAACGACCTCAACATGCTTGCTAAGTTCCCGTTGTTTGACGAGCTCACTGCTGGTCGAGCCCCTCAGATCCAATTTCAAGTGAATAACAGAATTCACAATTTAGGCTACTATCTCGCTGATGGTATCTATCCTACATGGGCGACTTTCGTGAAATCAATTCCAAGGCCTACACGACCCAAGGATCTGAAGTTTTCCCAGGCTCAAGAGGGGTACAAGAAGCATGTGGAAAGATGTTTCGGCATTTTACAGTCGCGCTTTAGTATTGTTCGAGGAGAGGCTCGTGGGAAGGATAGAGAAGACCCTCGATACATCATGCTGACTTATTACACAACATGATAATCGATGATGACAGACCAGATGGCAGCGATGAGGATTTGGAGTCCGATGAAGAAGAGGATAATAATATGAGGCCTAGGTTGGCTACGGTTTGGGAAGGACCGACCAGTGATGACTTTGATCCTGTTGGTAGAGATGGTTATTATTTCAACGGATTCATGGATCGATACGATGCCATTAGAAGTGCAAACAATCACTCAAACCTTCAAGAAGATCTGATAGAGCATTTATGGAACATGATACGCTCAAAGTAAGCGCATAATTTAACCTTGCATGTAGTTGTTAGTATAGAATAAGTAGGGATCGTTCTAGCCGGGGATTGAGGGTACACCTGTAATTGCAAAAATAAATTAATAAAAGTAAAAAGTATTATTTACAAAAATAAAACAAAGAAAAGAAATATATACATGTTAACGTAAAGAGGGGGGATTACGATTATTAAATCAAAAATTAAATAAATTAAATAAAGAAAATGTAAAAACATATATACAAGGGTGGAACGCAAGGAATAAAGATCAAAACCACAATCATATGAATGAAATCGAATCACAATTCGTATAGTTGATTTTCTATGTCATGAGAAAGAAGTTGACCATGTGAAACGTTAGAAAGCAAACGATTTCCCATTTTTTACTTTCCTTGAATATTTAATCTAAGTGAAAGCACCTAAATCAATCCTATTGAACATTCAATGATAGTCTAGAAAGCTAGATACTCAAGAACACATTCAATGCATGAAGAATAAAGAAAGGATGTCAACCAAAGTGCACAACCTAGTTATGAATAAGTTCACCTATTTGCAATTCTCCTTAATTGATTTCGACTTTTGTCCAAAGCCTTCACTACTTAAATCTAGCTCCAATTACATGCATATATCCTAAGTTGGCCACCAAAGAACACATACATATAAAAGTTTTCTATAATCCAAAATCAATCAAGCAATCTCACATAAGCAACATATAAATCAACTTATAGAAATCACAACTTTATTTCAAAACATATAAATAGGCTTTAAACTTTGCCCTTAACGTTTATGTCAACTAGAAATCAAGTTCATACGAAATCAAAACAAAGAAAACCAAAAAGGTTACAAGGAATAAGATAGAATTACACCATGAAGGATGAATGGTGGAAAGCTTGAGACGTTGGTCTTGGATCTTGAAAGCAAGGCTCCAAAGCTTCACGACACAAGGTGGTTGATGGCGGCTAGGAGGCTTCATGGCTTCTTCTTCTCTTTGCTTGAAGACGCAGAGACTTGAAACTAGAGGATGGAGAGAAAGCTTGACGTTATGGAGAGAATTTTCTGAATGAAGAGGTGTGTTGTGGTGTGATGATGGTGGTCTGGTGTTGTCTAGAGAGGAGGCTATATATAGGGGAGGACAAGGCTTCATGAATTTAATTTCCAAAGAATTTTCTGGTTGCACCACACAGCTTCGACCAATCACGTAGCGTCACGTCAGCTCTATTGTGTCATCCAACCAATCAAAAAGCTCCAAAATTAATCCCTAATATTTTGTTGCTGATTTTCCCATGATTTAATCTGATTTTATTCACAATTTTCGGACAAATATCTAGGCATGAACCTAGACAATGTATCCGGACTCATTTTGGACATTTTCTCCCTTAAATCTCTCCATGGCTTTATCCTTAACATCCTCCCCTTGATTTTCTCTTGATTTTCATGACAAAATGCAGATTTTATTCTCTAATTTCAGCCAACATATCTTGAGGGAATTAAGGAATGAATCTGGACTTGTTATGAGCCTTTTCTTGTTGCACATCCCCCATGAAACTCTCCCAAGATTTTCTCAACGTAAGCTTCTTGATTTTCACATTATCTCCATCATTTCCCATGCAAAAATCAGATTTAATCTCCCATAATATCTCCCACGTCATCTTCCAGCCATGATGTCTCCTAGTGCCTATAGGTTTCCTAGCCTCATCAGGATTCCTGTGTTGACTGGGATTCCTAGTTGGACCAGGAAAACTCCCTTTCTTCATTTCAGCTCATTTCAGCTCCATTTATTCCAAGGTACCTAGAAAATAGAAACTTTTATTAAAATTACTAAAAATAGAAACTTTCTAAAGATGGAAACTTTCCTAAATAAGAAGGATTTATTTAAGGAAATAACTAAGTAAATGTGAGGAAATAACATTTAAAATGTCGCATTAAAATGCTCCTATCAGAACATTCAAGGCAACATGGAGATCTAGATCTAGTATAGGTTTTTTGGAATAATTGGCTAATATCTATGTTTTTTTATGTTTGTGTGCTATGAATTTGGCTTGTATATTTTATGTTTTGGGAAGTTTGTGTGCTTTTAATTTGGCTAACGTCTATGTTTTTTATGTAGTGTGATTTTAATTTGGTTTGTATTATGTTTTTTATGTGTTCTGATTTTTAATATAAGGTGTGTGCTTTAATAAGAGGAATTTTCAAATACAACTTTATTTCATAAAATTTATGCTTACACAAATGAAAAACTAGGAATAAGTACAATACAATTACACAACATGCATAATTACCTAATTATTCAAATCGTGATCCGAATCCTCTCTAGGAATCAAATTTGTGTTTGAAAGGTCATCATTAGGGTTAGGGTTGGTGGAATCACCCATAGAGAAATATGAAAATTGTGGTTGTGTAGGATATCCCCCGGGGTAACACTACGCCAATAATGGCATCAGACGATAGTTTTGGACTGTCGTCTAATGAGGTTCGCTACTGTTGTTAAAGCCTGTGCTGTCTGATCGAATTATCAGACAACAGCAGGAAACTGTTGTCTGAGTAAATTTGACACAAGAGCATCTGCTTACGTAACTGTTGTCTGAATACCAGAAAGAACAACAGCCACATACATGCTTACTGTTGTCTCTATGAAGCTTCGACATCAAAGGATTAGTTTTTTCTGTTGACTGGATTCAAATTACACAACAGGCTGCTTAAAATGACGTTGGTTGTCCACTTTCGGTACTATAGGTTTATCTAAATAACTATTGTTTGAGTTTTTATTGGACAATGGTTTTTGATGTAGTCTTGTTGTGCTAAGATGGCTCCAACAACATTTTTTGCTATCATTTTAGTTGTGGTTAACTCTCTTGGACAACTGTTTTTATTTAGTTGAGAGTGGCCTGAAAGTGACACTTATGATTTAAATGAAATAACAACAATATTTATTAAATAAAACTAAAGAGTACAGGGAGCGATGCAATAGCACCGAAGAAAACAATAAGACATAACAAAATGCTAGAAATTGAGTAGCTGATCAACTCAAAGTGCTTCTTGATTAAATCCTTGAGCCTGCGCTCTTGAAGATACTAGAGCTAGTCTCCTTGAGGTCAGGAGAAGACAGTTTTTTGTACCCCTGCCAAGAGGCTCACTGGAGTCCCTGGTCATTATGAATGATCCTCCAAGTTAAGACTCCCATATCTTTGTACCCTTGCCAAGAGGCTCACTAGATTACCTGCAACACAGAATGAACATTCAATAAGGCATTCACATGAAAATGAAAGTCTTCATGACACAGCAAAAACATTCTAACAAGAGAACTTAACAAAATTCATATGAATAAAAATGAAATGGTTGAACCAACTTATGAGATTTAGACTCATTTGATAAGCATATAGCTGAATTACTGATGTAGGGTAGATCCATCATGCAATCCAAGTTTCAGAGCACTCCTAATTAGATCATCTTATATTAAATGTGCAGATGTACAAAACAAGACTCCAACAAGAATAACCATACAAAAGATCATGACTAATGTTTTTATGTGAGACTAAATGTTATAATTTCAATGGTAATTTCGGAAAAAGAGTACATTTAGGGACATGCACCAGTACTATTCTTCATTCTATTCTCAAAGTTGTAATTACTGACATGTTGCAGGAAGTTCAATGGTACTGTGATATCGTATGGCAAATTCGCATCATGAGGATCTAATGATGCCATTGATGGGGAAAGTACAGGGGTGTTTGTACTACATGTGTTGCTTGCACTGATCAGGGTATCTTGCTTGCACCAAATGTCGCATTGTGCTGTGATGAAATCAATGACATGCTGGTCCTCGGAGACCTGGAAAGAAAATAGTTACATAAATACATACAAGGTGTGAATTTGATAATTAGTGCATATAATTTTATCACATTTTGTCTCGTATCTTTCTGACACATAAGAAACTAGGGAACTCTTATAAGTGAAGAAGAATAATATCATACATCTTTGGAGACAAACAGCTCAATCATAAACCCTCCTGCAGTTGGAACCAAAACTCGGGTCCCATCTCTTTCCTGCATTGTATAAGTAGGAAACTTAATGATATTAAACACTACTATAGCTATATTAATGAACCTAAAATACATTTGAGGTTCATGAGAAAATGATATACTCACCAGTATATATAGCACTTGAATCTCTGTTACTAGAGGAACAGTTCAACCAACAAGACTGGTTTGACATTAATATTTTTACATGAATCCTGTTTTTGTAATCACGAGCAATCTTGGTTAATGAGATTAAACCACTACTTAATTCTGTTAATTCTTAATGCATGTATGCCAATCATAAAATGATGGAATGAGGAAAAAAAAAAGTGAATGGATATAGTGCTGCATTAAATATGTACCCAGAGTCTAAGGGCATTGAGGAAGGAAGATGACCAAGGATATCAAAAGAATTAGTTCTTGAGAGCTGCATTGCATCCCTGCACTGAAAGACTTGATAAACTGGAAACAGAAGTTCTTGTCCACCATTATGGGTGTCCTCATCAATCCCATAACAACAGCAACCAATCCACTCAATGAATCTAAAACCAACCATCTAAAATGTCACAGAAAGAGAAGATGGAGAGATTAATAATTGTAGTAAAAGTTAATTATACAGTTCCCACTAATCTTTGGTCTTCACTCAACTTCCAGAGAACACAAAAATCCCAGCCTTTCAAACCCACAAGGGGTCTAAGCCTCTCAATTATCAGACTATACATAGTCATGTTCATTACACCTGTAATGAGCATAATCAACTGTAAAATGCCATGTTGTTAAAACAAATCGGAAGTGTAGAATTCTTGGGTCATCATAAACTGAACAGGCCATTTTTAATTTGGAGTGTAGAATTCTTGGTTCTCAATTCTTTGCCAATCCCTTTTCTAGCAATAGCCCTCAGCCTCAGCTCTTACCCCCTTTCCAACTTCAATATGATAATCCCTCTGCGACACACAAAAGTCCCAATTTCAACATACATTAATCACATGGACTCAAAATTCAATACAAAAGTTTACGCATGCAACTGAAATCAAAGTAAATGGAAGCAAATTTAAACCCAAACAAAGGAAACCCTAAAAATTTGAGCTTAAAGAAAGAGAGAGAGGGGATACCTCTGTTCGGAAGCTTCGTAACCGGAGGCGTCGCAGAAATTGACGGGACGACGGTGTGGTCGGAGCTGAGGAGTTCCTTGCTGGTGACATCTAGGGTTTGGTTTTAAGTGGTAGCGAGCGCGAAGGTTAAACTCGACGGAGCAGTACTCGCACTGGCCGTCACCGTCGCAGGCGTCGCAGTGACGTGAGAAGCGCATGCTCATGGCGCGATCGCTGGTCAAGGGGATGAGGCCGAGACGGTGGGCGACGAACTCGTCATTGAGGACGCAGAAGTTGATTTCGATCTCGACGAGGTCGATGGAGACGGTCGGGACCTCAGCGATCATCACGCGCCGAAGCCCGTTGGCCACACTCCTGTCGGTGTCGCAGAGCTTGAACTTGAGGTAATCGTGCCTGATTTTCACCCGAGGGAACCTCTGGTACGAATTCCCCTCCATCTTCTCTCTCTCACTCTGAGACTCCGTGACTGTGAGACAGGGCTTTTGGTGAAAAGGTTGAAATAAAGAAAGAGGGTTTTGGCGTTTGGGTATCTTGCATATATACGCGAAGTGTTAAAACGACGCCATGCAATTCATCGAAATGGAGGGAGTTCAAAAGTGTGGGAATTCAATTAGGGCAGCAGCATTTAAAAACTTAGACAACAAAAACACACAAAGTCATGGTCTGAAGGGGAGTTGCACAACAGACATAGAAAAACTATAGTCTAAATATATAGTCAGACAACATCAAATGCTAACATTATATGAATAATAATCGCACAACAGACAAAAAAAAAACTATTGTCTGAAGATACAGTCAAACAACATCAAATACTAACATTATCTGAATAATAATCACACAACAGACATAGAAAAACTATTGTTTAAATTAAATTACTCAGACAACATCAAAATGCCACCATTGTCTGAATAATAGTTGCACAATAGAGAAGTAATAACTATTGTGTGATGAAAAACAATAAGACAACATATTTTCTCAACTATTGTGTTAATCAACCTTGAACAACATAAATAATATAACTGTTGTCTGAATTGATTGATTCAGACAACATCATAAAAACAATCATTGTCTAATTTATAATTACAACAGTAATGTAACAACTATTGTCTGATTCGAAAATTCAGACAGTATAATAATTTTTGTTGTCGTCCCAAAGTATCAGACGACAGCTAAAAATTATGCAGTTGTCTGAAGTGTGTTGTCTGATGCGGTTTTAGTTGTAGTGTAAGTGACAGAACCAGACCCAAGTTTCACCCCAAAAACCCGAATACGAGCCTGTGGGGCCCACATTAGGTAAAATCCTACCTAAAAATCGGCAGAACATCCCCTAAAATGGACTACCCAAAAACTTCAAAACCTGGACATGATTAAAACTAAACCCATACTCAAATACACGTTCCAAGATTTACACTCCAAGTGTATATGATACATTCAGAAAGTACATATTCCATCACAACTTCAATACGATAACAAATTCTCAAGCAATAACATTCTCCAAATTAAAAGATTTATCAGAGAAATTCTACATAACTTAGCTGATATCATACAAGGTAGGTTAAGTAATAACCTACGGACAAAATGGAAGCGTTGATTCCTATGCCTCGAGTTCCCGGACGCGATCTCGGCAAATCTGAAATCTGAGCATTTGAAACCGAAGGGCCCAGGGTTAGAGTGAGTGGACAAAACTGAAATAAGTTATGAAACCAATACTTCAATGCTTTCTCATTTTCTCGTTAATAAAAATCCGACATGCAGCGGGATTTATAAAACAATTCCAACTCATTCATTTGAAAACCATCCTTTCATGAAACATCGTTCGATGACTAGAGAGGACTGCTGTCTAGTCATCTCATGCCATCTAGAGGGGACTGCCGCCCAGATGACTCATTAGAGGGGACTGCTGACCGGAATTTAGGAGGTGGTAGTTAGAGGGGACTGCCGACTAACCACAACATGTAGTTAGAGAGGACTGCCGACTAACTATCTCATCTGGAGGGGACTGCCGACCAAATGACTCACCGGAGGGGACTGCCAACCAGACTAATACCTAGAGGGGACTGCCGACTAGGTAATGTACGCATGCGCCCAAAATAGCCTCCTTGCCAACTCGTTTCTTTAAACACATTTCTTTCCATGAAAATCTCGTTATTTCAACAATAATCAAATTATAAATTTAATGCCATGCTGCATACATCATTTAAAAAAAAATAAAAGTCCACTCACAGGTGAATCTCATAGCTAATCCTGCTGCCTACCCGTGTCCTTCTCGCTCGAGGGCTCAATACGTCCTATAATAATTGGCAGGATATAATTAACCTCAGTAAGGACTTAATCTAAGAAACAAAGCTTAATCCTTCGAAAATTACTACTCATTACTCAAACATTCCTCTAACGACCAATTCTTCAATTTAGGATTTCAATTCTCGAATTTCGAAATTTCTTAACGATTTCCACATCCTCGATTTATCTTTAACCTTCACAAAGATCGTTCAATAACAAAGCCGATTTAAATCCAATCCCTCAACCATAATTTACCACCACTTAAAAAAATAATTTCATTTCTAACAATTTCAAATTCTTTCTAATTTTTGTTTTTAAACCACAACCACTTCTCCAATTTCCCAACAAATAATTCCAAACCAAAATATAACCAATAGCATTTTAACCAAGAGATTTAAACTATGTCCAACATTAAATTTCCAAGAAATCTCAATACCCAAACAACCTAAGTCTAAAACAAAGCAAATCAAGGGTTCCCAACACCAAGTGTAATGCAAAAACTAACATAAAGCTTTTCTAAAGGATTTACAGAGCCTCCACGCACCACCACCAGTGGCGGTGCGTGGCTTCACGCGCCACCACTCCAAAACCCCTAACCGGCCACAACATTTCACCTACACACTCTCCACAATAAGGCCAACAATTTCTATACCAGTGACAACAACCAATTTCAAGCGGAAATGGCCAGAAATTCACTCCAAAATCAGAAAATCTGATGGTTACTGTTCATCATCAATCTCACTTCCTCCGGCCAAATCAAGTTGCAACAAGGTTGGAAACATGTTTAGCACTTCACAAGGAACCAAAACCATGAGGATTTCCGGCCGAAACAGCCGAAAATCGAAAACCCAGTAAAAAAATCCCCAAATCCGGATCAGTACTCCTCCAAAAATCAACTCAAACCAAGACTAGCCAACGCAAATCACTTACCTGAGATGGAAGAGGAGGGAGAGAGGAAGCTCTCCGACCAGTGGGACGACCTGAGGTGGCTCGACGGTGCCCAATTTTGTAGATTTGACTTCTCCAGTCACTGTGCGCTCGATGAGGAAGAAGGAAGGAGGATAGATCGGGTTTCGCGATTTCTTGATCTGTCACTTTCTCTCTCATCCCAAAAAGGAAACCCTCTCCTTTTAAAATATCAACCATGAATAGTAAATTTCCATTTTGGTCATAACTTTTCCATAGAAACTCTTATTTAAACAAACTACTTGTCCACGAACTCGATTTTTCGTATACTACGACATTCACAAGGAAATTTCCTAATTTACCAGACTAAAGAAAAAGTCATTTCTCGGTCAATAACGGTAAAATGTAACTAGTAAAAATTTTAGGGTATGGGGCATTACAGTAAGGTAGTTGCGGATAATATCCACTGGGGTAAGGGGGTTGTGGGAATCTACCGGTGAAGAGAGGTGGTGAGAATCCACCGGTGAAGGGAGTTTGTGGGAATCCACCGAAGAAGGGAGAATGTGGGAATCTATCGGGGTAAGGTGGTTGTGGGTATGCACCGGGGTAAGGAGGTTATGGGAATGGACCACCAAAATTTGGTTGTGGGAATGCACCACTAAAATTGGGTTGCGGATAGTATCCACCCATAGAAGGTGGCGTCTGCTCACCAAGATCTTCTCTCTCCGCTATCTTCTTTTGTTTTCTTGACCAATAACGCTTTTTAGTTGGCGTCATGTGACTTGTATCCATCTCCATAATACGTTCTTCCCTCTCTTGTACTAGGAATGTCTCTTTTCACATATCCATTTGCAATCGTATACAAGCTTGTTGATTTTCCTCTTGGAGACTTCGAGCGAATTCCTCATTGAGTTTTTTCTTGCCAGTTTTTGCCTCTTTTTGGATGCTCGCTATACTCTCGATAGCGGTTGATAAGGGACTTTGATCATTTGCTGCCTTCTTTCCTTTCTGAATTGCTTTTTTCACAGCCTTCCTTCCTTGAGGCCTCACATTAGGATCTGCAGTTTCACTGGCAATTACCTCATCTACATCCATGTCCAAGTTGATGGGAGAATTTTCAGCAATTGGTTGTGTGTGCGTATGTTGACTTCCTTCATTTGATGTTCCTCCGGATGTATAGCTAGGGATGTCTTTAAATTGTGCAAAGCCCTCCACAACAGCGTAACAATCAAAACTCTGAAAATTGTGTCTTTTGGTCTTCCCTTTTCTCTTCATCCCTGCATGCCACAATTTATGTGCTTCATCAAGCTAGGTAATTAAAAAAAAAGAATAAAAAATGCAATTAGCACAAATATAAATGCCATTATGAAGGGTCATCTATTATAAATGTCATAATTTTAATAACAAAGTATCTCACCGTTTTACAATAAAAATCAATAAGTACAAATATAAACATCGTTGTAATTACATCATTATTTATCAACTAATTATTTTAATTATAACGAAAAACAATTACTACAATTAGAACGATATTATAATTACTACATTATTTATCAAGTAATATTTAACTATAATGTATCAACAAATTAAATGATTTATCAACAAATACATACCTCATCAACCTCATTTGAACGGCTCTTATACCAATTACGAGCTTGCCTTAATGTACAATGCCACTCAAAAAGTTCAACCTTCAAAATTTTCCACCTTCCCTGCAAAGAGGAAGATGATCGGCCCTCTCCTCTCCAATTTGCAACAAAGTGTCGCTTCACGCGCCTCCATAGGTAATTTTTTTCTGATTTGTGCCCACAGCCGGATCTTGGTTTACATCTTTCCAAGACCTGCACAATTGAACATCTTCCTCATCTGTCCATCTGCTCCCGTATTCAGTATTATCATCTTCACTTTGATCTCCTTGTTGTCTGACCACTGGACGTCTGTTTCCCCTTTGTTCGGCCATATTGGATATAAACAAATTTGGATGATGAGAGCTATATGAAGAGGAGGAAGGTGTAACTATGAAGTTTAATTTTTTGGGTGTGAGATGTAAAAAAAATGGTAGGTATTTATAGAGAAATTGTTAGAATTTTTTACAATTTTTTTTCTTACCGTTTGTTACCGTTACAACCCTATATATACCTATTAATTCCACCACTGTCGGATCTCAACATTAATTGAAACCAATGGCCCAGATTAAAGGACCATTGGTTTCAAATTTTCTGAACAACCAACGGATACATTCCATGTGTCCTCCTCCGTCCCACTCACTGTCGCTAGGACAAAAAAAAGTTGATGTAGACGCGATCTGCTAGCTGGCGCTTCCTCATTCGTCCTTGTCCTCCACACTGCCTCTCCTCCTCGTCTCTCTTTGCGTGTCCGTGGCTGACGTCAGCCACGTTTTCTTCTGGGTCGAGCTAGCAGCTAGGCAGTCTGGGTAAAGATTTTAGTCACGGGCTTGCCTTTTTTTGGACTCGGTCATGAAAAGCCAAAGCTTGGGCTCGGCAAGATTGACCAATCGAGGCATGTTTTTCCTTATGGCTGGTCACCACCTCATTAATCCCTACTAGAGGCCGGTCAAAACAAGACTGGTGGAAATGCTCGTAGACGAAAAGATGATATTATGGGGTTGTTTTTGATAAAATTGAAAGTGAAGGACTGAATCGATGTTGGTCTCATACCACAGGGTACTAAATAGTATTTAGCTCTTAAATTTTTGATTGGCATCCTATGTCTACCTTTACCTCTTCAGTCTTCACCACTACCATCACCTTCATCAAAATCGCCAACACCCTGAACCACAAGAACATTATCTCTAAAATCACCACCATCAATAGCACTGCAACCACCACAATATAGCCTTACACTAGCTGAAATTCTAAATATACTAAAGCCTGTGACACTGTTCATAAGGGGCATGAAAAGACGATTTTGCCCTTTATTTTTCGTAATTTATGGTTTCCCATTCCACTGTTCATCATTGTTCACATGAAAAGATGGTTTTGCCCCCGACTTTTGATTGAAATTACAATCCTGCCATATCCTTTCAGTATTTTTTTTTTTTAGGGAGAACAATTCTATTTGGTATTTGTAAATTTTTACAAATTATGGAAAAAGTTTATTTTTTGTTGTATCCCATTTGTTACTAATCTATTATTAACAACAAAACAAATTTTATTCTAAGTAGCGTCAATGTTTTTTATATTGTGAGTATTCATGTATTACATATGAAACTTAGAAAAAAAAAAAAAAAAAACAGACCTGTAGCATCGCGTGGGTGAATTTGCTAGTCTTTCACTAAAATCATAAACCTAAATCTCCCAAATATCCTATGCTTTTGACATGTGGCCTCCCTTTATTGGCTGTCCATGCCAATCCAATGATAGGACAGTCAAACCTAAGATTTTCTCTTCAAAACAAGAACTAAAAAATCGATAATATCATCGAAATTTCCTTGATATTTCCGTTTTTTTAAGGTCTCGATATATCTTTGACTTACTGAGAGAATATCGTGAGAAATTTCCAAAATTTCGCGATATTTCAGGAAATATTCGAATTTTTCGCGAAATTCTTGATATTCTTCAGAAATTCCGAGATATTTTCACCTCTCGCGATATGTGGGTTGGTCAGAAAGTATTTTGACCAAAATTGTAGCCAAATTTTGACGAGGTTAGGGTTCGAACCTGATGCCTCGTGAAAACTAGCCCTTGTCCTTATCCAATCCGACTAAACTGTATTACATCTAAAGAGGAAAAAATTAAAAATTTATAGGGACATGTATCGCTCTTTGAGTCTTTTCCCTCCATGGTCTATGCTTATAAATCTTCTGATTATCTAATTTGCTAACTAGTAAACATTTAGCTCTATTAAAAAAAAAAATTCTATGTATTTCTATGGACAATTTTCTACTTATTTTCCTGTTTGTTTGAAGACCAATGTTTATTTTAACATATCTATTTAATTGTAAAATATTATTATAATTAATAGTTAACTCTCCTAATCTCCTATTTAAGTCATTTTGAGATTCCTCATGTAGAATTTCATTTCTTTATCATACAGTGTATCTTATTATACTCTAAATTACTACAATCATTAAACAATTAAGTTTATCAAACACTTTTTTTTTAAATCAGTTACAGTATCATGTAAACATTTCATGAAAATTCATCAATGATTTCCATGTTACTTTCTAAATTTCAATCATTTTTTTCAAAAATTTATTTAGATCGAAATTTCCTCAATATTTCCATCAAAATTTTTATTTTTTGGACTATCGATATTTTCTCAATATTCGATATTTTAGTCCTTGCTTCAAAAGGACTTAGGTTTGCAAATTTTCAGAAAGTTGTGGGTAACATTTGCAGTTTACAGTTTGTAGCGAGGCCGAACCGGCAAAACCCAAAACTGTGCTGGTCAGTTTGTCTCTGTAACATAACATTGGCTTTGCCCAAGAGATAAGATCATAAATCCCAAGAGAGTGAGTGACAGAGAGAGACTGGTTCGAGTGAGAAACTGTGGTAATGGCGTCAACTGCTTCAACTCTATCATGGAGTTCTTCCTCATTGCTTCAAAGCTTTACAGGAAACATAAACCAAGCAACTAAAATAGCAGACAGAGGAACAGCCTTGGTCGTTATCGCTCAAAAGAAAGCCAAGAAAGCTCGAACGGTAATGGGTTCTCGTTTGTTACTTGGTGTTTCATTTCTACCATTTGTTTGGTGACCCAGAAAACTGAAAACGGTCTCTGCTTTGAGAGTTCATAAATGGAAAAACCCATCTCAATTTGAGCCCCATGCATTTCAAATATTCAATTACGTTATGGTGGTTATTGTTGTTGGGGCAGATAATTCTGAAGGAGGATGTAGCTGACCTGGGAAAGCAAGGGCAGCTTGTTAGCGTCAAAGCTGGTTATTACAGGAATTTTCTGCTTCCAACAGGAAAGGCCCAGATTGTTACTCCTGTGCTGCTCAAGTAAGTAATGCATAACTCAACTATCCTATTTGAATTAGTCCAGTTCTTTGTTTTGTTAAATTTTTACTTTTCATTACCTTTTAACATTTATGAAGTATAGCAATAGAGCAGAAACCTGGGAATGTGTAGTATGGTGTTTATGGAGTCAAACTAGTTTGATGAGAAGAAGTTATAGTTAAGATGGGATTACTGCAAAATGATGAGGAAACGCTACCATAAAAGTTTAGTTACCACCAACAACATTGGAGAAGGGAGGAAGCATATTCAAATTGTGAGAGTAATGTATGAATGGCTTATTTGATATAGAGGGGCGGTGTATGGGGTTTTACTTGATTGTCATTACATAAAAACTGTCAAATGTAAATAGCCTCTTCAGTGTGTAACTGTACCTCCCAAACTCTTTCACAACATTTGACTTTGGAAGATGCTTTGTAGCACCAGTGTATCCTGAGAGTTGACTATCTCAGTTTTGTATGTAAACTTATATAGAATCTTTGAGAAAAGTGTTTCCTTCCTTCCTGAAGCCCCAAAGTACAAACTATAACTAGGCAGCATAGATACTTCTACAATAGACCTATTATGATTGTATCAACATGACTATATGAGACACTGAAAACTAGTTAAGTCTCCTGCAGTATAATACTTCTCCAATGCATCCATCTGATTATTAGAATCTTTATTTACCTTTTTGTCATACACATATATTCAATAATTTTTAGTTCTGGAAATGTATTGGACACAATCCTTAGGTCCCCTTATATAATAGCTGAGATGTATAAAGAGGGTGAGCATTTTATGTTTTCTTATGCATCTTCTCTCGAGTGTGGAATTGTAATCCTTGATGTGCAACTGTTCGGTCTCTCTTTTGAATGTAAAGTATAATTCTAGACATGAAATGAGAGCGTCTAGCATTTCATCAGTGCTGTTTTCTTGGTCACCTTTTGGCCAAGGCATTCGTGGTCACTCGCCGTTGAATTTGAGTAGAGAATAAGAATTAAAAGTACAAAAGTGAATGGAATGATTATATGCTTCAGTAAGATATGAATTAAATCCTAGTGATATTTGGGTTATATCTGCGCTCTATCCTAAGAACATATTATCACTCCACCCTTCGTATTGTTCTTTCCAGGGAAATGAAAATGGAAGAGGAAAGGATTGAGGCTGAGAAAAAGCGGGTACTTATATAGCACATTTTCCATTTCCACCTTTCATACCCCTTATATATGTACTTCAAATTGTAATATGTAATAGTATATACTCTTCATCTGTGTTGCGTGCATCATGTAATCCCCTATACACATATCATTCATCTAAGGCTAAGGTTTTCGACTTGAACTTATTAGGTCATCCAAAATTGGATTGAAAAGCAAAATTTTTATTGTTGGACAGTTTAACATGGATGCTTTGATTAACAGGTTATAAAAGGATTTTACTTCTATCTGTCTTTTACTCTCACTCATTGTTATGTCATATACAGTAGAGCTAAGAGCACTGCTGTTTCTTTCCTTCTGATATTGCTCTTAAGTGGTAACATTTTTGCTATATATTCTAGTGATTTCATTTTCATGTGGTGTTGAATACTCGCCAAGTTTCAGTTTCATTCTCTTTCTTCTCATGACAGTAAAAATCTCTGTTATCTGAACTTTTCTTATTGTACCTTATTGCATTATTTCATTTTGGTGCAGGTAAAAGAAGAGGCACAGCAACTTGCTCTTATATTTGAAACTGTTGGAGGATTCAAGGTGAAGCGCAAAGGTGGAAAAGGAAAGCTGATTTTTGGAAGGTGAATTGTGTACAGTGTGCCATTGTTACACTTTAATGCATTGTGTTTATCAGTTATTGACCCAGACATTCTTATGCAGCGTCACACCTCAAGATCTTGTTGACATTATCAAGGCACAGCTTCAAAGGTAGTTTCTTTTTTTCATTGGTCTTTTTCTATTTCAAACAAAGGTAGTCTCCTTTTATCTTTAAGTTTTTCATTAAAATATAAAGACAATTTTTGTTAATTTCAGTCAAAATTTTCATAGGATCTATGAATTGAATTTCTCACTAGAGCCCAGTAACTATTGCTCAACACAAGTTCAATAAGTTTAAAATTAAGAACAGTTTCAAATAACACTTTCCAAATACATTCCTAAAAACAACTGCTCCAAAGTTCACAGCTTTGATATTGTATGGTTCATTGCCCTAGCTTGTAAGAATTTAACTGTTTAAATATTAAGATTACTTTGGAAGCAGAGATGAATGTTTGTCATATGGATTTGCTTTTTGGGTTCTTTCATACCCATTCTAATCGCTCCATTCTCTGCTCTTTCATTCATATCTAGGGATGTCGACAAGCGAATAGTATCTCTTCCAGAAATTCGTGAGATTGGAGAATATATTGCTGAACTAAAGCTTCATCCAGAAGTGAGTGCTAAAGTACGGGTGATTGTTTCTGCTAATTAAGGTTTAGCACCTTCCAGAGTCATATTTGGAAGCTGACTTGGATGGCCAAGATTCTGATGTATTTTTGCAAGATGTACATGGTCAAGGTACTATCAGCATCACATATTCCAATGGGTACCAATCTAGGGTGGCTGTAATGTAATGCAAGTAGAGATGTAGAGATCTGATTTACCTGGTTTGTGCCAATGTAAGTTTATTCTTCAATACATGAAAGTTGGTATCAGCCTTTTGAGAACCCATCTTTAAAGAGCCTTTCATATAAGTTTATTTTCTGGGGCACTATTATTTGTTTCTTATCAGTTCAACTTTTTTCTCTTCAAGTCATTCTAACATTTTCATGCGAAATTGTTGATATTCCAATCTTTCCTCCAATGGGGAGTAAGTGATTGATGCTTGATCTGGGTTTCCCACCCTTCCCCTTACATGCATTTTAAATGTTTAAGGTATTATTTTGGAATGCTAGGGGTGTTGGTAATGATGACTTCAGAACAGGTGTTGCTGATTTGATTAAATTACATTCTGTTGATGTTTTAGTCATATGTGAACCTATGGCTCAGTTTTTTAAAGCTTGTTTTTGTGCTACTCTCAATAGACTTGCTTAACCTGATTCAAAAATAATGGTGGCCAATGGCTTCTGTGGTGGTATTTGGCTTCTGTGGAATAATCAAAAAACAATTATTGATTGTGTGGATGCTGACTTACAATCCATCACTGTTAATGTCTCCTTGCCTGGTAAACCTTCTTGGATGTTCACAGCCATCTACGCTAGTCCTACTCCAACTGTCAGATCCATGTTATGGAATTATCTTGATACTCAACTCTTACTCATCACTTGCCATGGATGATCATGGCGGACTTCAATGAATCAGTTTCGAGTTCTGATAGAAACATTGGACAAATGGGAAGTTGGATAAATGGGAGTAGCGATTTATCTGGATTTTCAGGATCTGCTTAAACCTGGTCAAACAATAGAATAAAGGAAAGATTGGTTTTGCTAACTGTAGTTGGAGAGCCTCTTTCCCAGATGCTTTTATCAGACGCTTAAAACTAGGTTTGATCATTGTTGTAAATAAACTAGCTGTCCGTTTAGATTTCAGGCAATGTGGATGATCGTGTTGATTTTTCTGATTATGTTGCTCAGACTTGGAATTCTACTTCTGGTGATTCTGTGTGAATAGTACTTTGCAAAGGTGTGTAATAAGGATGTTTTTGGTCACATTTTTCAGAAGGAAAAAAAAAAAAAAAAAACTGCTTGGTAGGATTCGTGGGATCCAAAAGTGCAGAGAATTCTTTTCTTATCAAACTGGAGGCTGAGCTAATCCAAGACTATAATATGATCCTTGAGCAAGAGAACTTATTCTGGAAACAAAAATGTAGAGACAAATGGTTACAGGGAGGGGATAAAAATACTAGATTTTTTCATCTCACCACATTAGTCAGAAGAAGAAAAAATAAAATTGAGGGTCTTATTGATGTTGATCGCAATTGGTGTACTGATAGTACAAATATAAATAACATTGCTGTAACTTTCTTTACTGGTCTGTTCTCTATGCATTGTTGTGATGATACCAGGTCCACAATCCCTAGGCTTTTCCCTCCTATCAAAGAAGTTCATTCTGAGCAACTATGCAATCCTGTAACCCTTCTTGAAGTAAAAAGTGCTATCTTTAGCATTGGCGCCTTGGCTGATACAAAGCCCCAGGCCATTATGGGTTCCCTGCCTTGTTCTATCAGAGCTTTTGGAACATCTATGCTACTGAGGTTTATAATGTGGTTTTACATGCTTTTCAGAATTGCATTATTCCAGAAGGAATAAACCACACCATCATCACTCTAATCCCCAAGGTGGAAGGTCCCCAGAACATGTCTCAATTTAGACCCATCAGCTTATGCAAGGTAATATCTAAAGTTATTGTTGCTAAAATTAGACCAATTATGCAGCACATGATATGCCATAATCAAGTTAGCTATGTGCCTGGTAGAAATATTTCTGACAACATCATGATTGCCCAAGAAATTTTATTAAATTCAGAAAATCGTTTTGGAAAAAAGGGTTCTTTGCCTGGAAATTGATCTATCTGAAGCTTATGATAGATTAAGCTGGATTTTTATTAAAATGGTCTAATAAGAAGCTCAGTTTCCTCATACCTTAGTGAAGCTCATTATGCCTTGTGTGACATCTACAAGCTTTCAAATTTTCTTCAGTGGTGAACTCACTTATTTTCTCAAAGATAAGTAAGGTATCAGGCAAGGTGCCCCTTTGTCACCATACAAATTGTGCTTTGTATGGAGAAGCTTACCCACCTATTCCATTCAGCTGTTTCAGTTATTCAATGGAAACCAGTTAAGAGTATCTCAGTCTGGCCCCCAAGTTTCACATTTACTTTTTGCAGATGATTTGATGTTATTTGCATAAGCTGTTTCTCATACCAAACCCTTAAATATTGTCTGGATTTGTTCTGCTTTCTTTCTCATCAAGCTGTGAGTTATGAGGAATCTTTATTGTTTTGCTCTCCTAACACTGATAAGCATATCAATATTGCCATTAGTAATATTTGCAGTTCACCTACCACAAATAACTTGGAAAAATACCTGGGGATGCAACTAATTCATTCCAAAATTAGCAAGCATATTTATGCTGAGCTATTTGATGCAAATTAGGTTTTCCAGTTCACCAGTTGGAAAAGAAAAACTCTCAGTATGGTGGAAAGGCCAAAGGTTAACTTTGGTTCAGTCTGTGACTTCCACTGTTTCCATGTATGCAATGCAAACTGCCAGGCTTCCATGGAGTTATGTAAAAATTTGGATGAAGTGAATAGAAACTTCCTATTGGGAGACACTACTAAGCGAAAAATGATTCGTTTAGTCAACTGGGACTCTGTATGTATGCCTAAACTGCTTGGGGGTTAGGGAATTAAGAAGACTTTTGATATCAACCAAGCCATGTTAGCAAAAGCTGGCTGGAGATTAATGCAAAATGATTTTGGTCTTTGGGCTGCAATTTATAAGGAGAAATACTTTTACATGACTGTGGAATTACAGATTGCATTATAAACATCTCTCTGATTGTTCAAGTACCTGGAGGAGTAATGCACATGGTGCCTCTCTTCTTAGAAGTGGTCTTTTATGGTGTATTGGTGATGGGAAAACTGTCATAATTGTGATGAAACTTTATTGCATTTTCTTAGAGACTGTCCCAGATCTTCGTCTATCTTGAATTCCATTACTAAACCTGGTTGCATTCGAATTCTTTCACTTTTGATTGGAATGTTGGATTTATGCACATCTTCACTGTCATAACGTTGTTCATGGTGATTACATGATGTGATTTTTTTGTATACATATGTTGGTTCATATGGAAGTGGCGAAACAAGCAGATTTTTTAGCAGAACTTATATATGCCTGCTGATCCTTTTGGATTTATTTAAGGACTGTTGATGAGTGGATGACTGCACAAGCAAAATCTTCTAGTAGCAAAATCTACAGTACTATTTGCTATCTTGGATGAAGCCTCCTGCTCAGGTTTTTAAACTAAATATCAATGGCACCAAGTAACGTTGGAGCTGGTGGTGTGGTTAGAAGTCATTGTGGTGAATGGATTACTGGATTCCAGATTAATTTAGGTATCTTACAGGCTGAAGATTACGGTCTCTTATGGTTCGGCGACGCCGCAGTGCGGCTCAGGAAAGGTGCCCAAGAACTTGAGTGCCCAAAGTATTTTCAAATGGGCTGGACCTTGGTCAATTGTTTTTTTTTTTTTTTTTTCAATTGGGGTTGGACCTTGGTCATGTTTGCTTTGGCAGACTTGATTTTGAATTCGGGTCAGATTTAGATCCACATGTTGGACCCGAGTCGTTCTCAATTCCGGATCTTGGATATGAGACAACTGCACATTTTGATATGTTATTGTTCCTGGTTCTTGGGACTTCGTTTGCTAATTTTTGAGTTTCTGATACTCGGTTACTTTCGAACTCCTGGGGAGTGAATCAACTCCCCTAAGTGTTCGTATATATCAATGGTTATAGTTACGGTTATTATTACATTTACAGTGCTCTAGTGACATATGCAGTGCAACGATGCCATCCGGCATCAAGTCACATCCTGGTTACTTTTATCCTCGATGCGATTTTGCATCTTGTTATGCTTTATTGTTTTTTCTTCATTATAGATTCATTTGTGCATCTAGTGATGCTTTGTTGCTTTCTTTCGATGTTTTATACTGGAAATTATTCTATGCACCGACAGTGCAAGTGACCCAACCCTTATAAAATAATCTCAACCCTTGATATTTATTATCAACTTTATTTTTAATAAACAAAAAGTGTATTTAATGCAATCTAACCATTCATTTATGTTGGTGCAAGTGCACGGCGGTGCTCTGAATAATCTCTCGTTTTATACATCACTTCATGTACTCCTCAGTTTCACTTAATATACCTTGTCATCCTTCATTCAAAGAAAAAACATTTGTATCACTAAAGCACGCTGCTTATAAAGTATAAACTTTCACAACTTTATGCAAATCACAAGCATCACGAATACTAAAATTTGTTAACTTGATGTACATTATTGATATATTTTCCAACGTTTTATTATTTTCGGCCATGGTTTTCAAAGCATTGTTAAAGCTTTGGATTCAAAATAACTTCCCCATTTTCACTCTTATGACCAAAGAATTAAGAAACCTAACCCACCAAATTATATCTGCAAACCAGATTAGGTACTCAATAACTCACCAAACCAAATAAAGACAACCACAAAAACAATAACTAAACTGATCATGTCTGGCTGTCATGCTAATGCAAAACCAAAATTAACCCATTTTTCTTGAAGATTTAGTTAACTCCAAAGTGATCACTAGCGAAGGCAGCAACAGATTAAGGGATTTGATTGAAATTGCAACAAGAATAGCCGGCAAATACCCAATTTCTGGACAATGGCCAGCTTAGCCAAAAAAAGGACGTCACGGTTTGCAAATTAACACCTTTATTCGTTAACTAATCAAATGGATTAATTATCTAATTTGTCTCTAAGCAAACAAAGGCCATATATATATGCAACCAAATTAAAGTACCTTTTTTGCAATGCTGAGGTTTTCTTTCTTAGCCATCCAGCTGTGAACTAAGTTGGAGAGCACGCCAGTTCACGACTAAGTTGGAGAGCACGCCAGTTCACTGTGTAGTATATATAGCCAGCCACATTTCTTAGCCACAAATCAAAATCAAGAGCCTTCGTTTTCAATCATATTAGAACATGAATGAATTAATGGGATATACCATTCTGCTGTCTCATTGTGATTGGAGATTGATGATGGTTATTTTGATACTACTACTACAAATTGGGAGAGCGGTCAATTCCTTTCACTTCCGTATACAAGAAGAGGATGTATTGCAAAGATTGAATATTGGACTATTGGTTAAAAAAAATACATATAAGATACACGCGCGCGTGCGTGTGTGTGTATATATATATGGGTTTTTGTCTATTTACTCTATTTTTAGAGATTTTTTTTTCCCACTTACCCCATTAAGTTTTTTTAATTCTCTCTTACCCAAAACACTAAGGAGGTATTCCCTAATACCCCATTAAGATTTTTTATTTTTTTTTTAATTTTTTTAATACCATTTTACCCTCACCCCTTTGAAACTTAGAGAGAGAGAGAGAGAGAGAGAGAGAGAGAGAGAAATTGGAAGAGAGAGAAACCATAGGAGACTTCACCGGAGTCCCGTCACCGGCCGCCTGAATCGGGCCAACTTTCGCCTGATTACGGTCACCGGTCGCCGGATTCCTGTTACCGGCAGTCGGAATCCTGTCACCCGCCACAGCCCACCGGAATTTGCTGAAAATCTTACCGGAAATGTTTATTTGCTCCCAATAGACATCTATTGCCCCTCAATAGACGTCTATTGCCCCGACAGTCTATTGTCCCCCAATAGACAATTATTAGCTATATATTGCCCCCCAATAGACGATTATCAGCTATGTATTGCCCCCCAATAGACGTCTATTGCCCTCCAATAGATGTCTATTGCCCCCTAATACCTATTTATTTCTTAAAATTAGATAAATATAACTTTGATTAACGAAAAAAAAAAAGATTACATCAATTCAAAACGTCTACTGCCCTCCAATAGACGTCTATTGCCCCCCAATAGATCTTTAAGAGGCCTCTATTGCCACAATAGAACCTTTTTTTTTCTTTCTTTCTTTTCATTTTGGGCTTCTGAACCAATTTACAGCAAAAAAAAAAATTTGATTTGGGCACCGAGAGAAAAGCTCTGGGCACCAAATCGTGGTTCTCCTCCACCACCGGCATACCAGATCCATATTCTCCTCTGCCAACGGCCTGTGTCGTGGTCGTAGAGCCTGGGTCGAGCACCAGAGGTCGAGCTCGAGCGCCAATTCCCGCCGGAGATGAGCTGCGGTTTTGATTTAGTGATCGGCGAAGCCAAGCAACTGGTGACTTCAGTCTTCAGCACGAACTCACCGCCTGCAATGGATGGCCCGAACTCCGAGCTCGCTGCACGAACTCACCGCCGTCTTCTGAGCTGCACAAACTCGTCACCTACTGCACGAGCTCCGGCTTCTGGGCTGCACGACTATCGCCGGATGAGAGAGAGAGAGAGAGAGAGAGAGAGATGGCATATGGTGTAATTTATTAATTTGACTGAGGGTAAAATTGTCTTTTTAATTTAAATTGGGTAGTGGGGAATAAAAATCTGTTGCTGGGGTAAGTGAGATAACTTTGGCTCATTTTGGGGTTTTGGGTCAAAGACCCTATATATATATATATATATATATAGAGAGAGAGAGAGAGAGAGAGAGAGAGAGAGATTTTCTCCAAAGCGAAGCTTCGCTCTAAAATTACAGTGCGCAATTAGAGTTTAGGGTCACTTTTCGGTCGCATATTCACATCTCGAACGTTCATTTTTTAGGTACTAATGTATAGATCATCTCTGCAAAATTTCTGCCAAATTGATGATCTTTAAAGTATCTAACTCACTTAAACCAATGAACGAACTAAATCTGTCTACCCTAAACTATACTACCTTTAAGGCAGTTATCAATGCCTTAACGACTATCAATTTGGCTGAAATTTTACAAAGATGATCTATATATTAGTATCTAAAAACTGAACGGTCGAGATGTGAATATGAGACCGAAAAGTGACCCTAAACTCCAACCTCACACGTTAATTTCAAAATGAGGTCTCACTCTGGATATTATTTACATATATATATATATATATATATATATTATATTTATATTTATATATGTATAAATGCTTGTTTAATACATTGGATGAAATTTGGAATGAGATATTGACGCAGTTAAAGCAATACATATTTATAAAATACATACAGATAGCCCAAAAAAAAGCACAAAAGTTGTGTACTCCAGGACATGATATCTATAACCATTATTTCTCTTGAGATTTTGGTGGTTTGTTCAACAAGATGTATGATTTTCAGTTGATCTTGAAAGAATTTATTTTTACCCTTAAAAAGAAAATATATACATATAGAGGTGGAAAAGTACTATAAGTTTCGTCCGTGTAGATGTACGAAATGTTTATGTTGTAAAAGCATGTGCAAGTATTGTTGTATACTTGTATAAGCTACATACTTATATGTATTTTACCAACTTCTTTTTAAGTGATGTCACAGAGTGTAAAGAGAATTCTAAGTAATTGGGGTAGCTAGCCATAATCTTTGATCAAATTATGAAGCAAGAAATTGGCCTTTATTCAGTATACGGTGGTATATTAAAATGATATTTGACATCAAACTTATTTTTTATGGAGAATTTGATATAAACTAAGCGAAGCCTTATTGACCTTGTCATTTCCTTCATAAATTATACCCTAGTCTAGATGATTGAGTAGAGTAGCCAATAAGGAGAATCTTTTAATAAAAGAAGCAAAGTCACGTATTAATTAAGTTAGTTAGTTAGCTCTGGTTTAGAGCATATTATAGTGAATGATATATATATATATATATATATATATATATATATAATATAAGGTAAGAGATGGAAGAATAATAGGAGAGGATATATGACAAGGTAACCTCCCCACTACATGTGCCAATGTCAATGATTATCGATCTCATTTCTCGATCTCTATAATGCATTTGGACAGCTCCATTCTCACGCAATCTGTTCACATGCTTGATCTTCCCACATTCACCAAAATCGTGCACATAGCGAACTCTATACAACTTTGTTGTGTGGAAGTAACAGTAACACACTCTAGCATGCTCGTATCGTACGTACGTAGCATAGGCATATGCTACCGGCGCTGTCGTGCGTGGACAATTATCAGTCCTACGTAAAATACATCAGATATTCTAGCAATATAAGATGTTTATATTCACTAGATGTGTATGTAAAAGCTCTTGACGAAGCCAATTAATTGCCCTCCAATTTATATCTCACCCATCATTGCTCACTCTATGTGTTTGAATTTGATTATTTGAGAGTACGTGCTTGTTAGAATGTCTAGTAAATTTTTATGTAACAACTAACAAGTGAAATAAGCTGTGCGAATCTTTTCATCTTCTCTTAAGAGGAAAAAAAATATCTTAGGGATTTCGTCCAATTACCCCATTTCTAGAGATTTTTTTCCCACTTTCCCCATTAAGTTTTTTTAATTCTCTCTTACCCAAAACACTCTAAGGAGGTCTTCCCTAATACCCCATTAAGATTTTTTTATTTTTTTTAATACCATTTTACCCTTACCTTTGTTACTTAGAGAGAGAGAGAGAGAGAGAGAGAATGGAAGAGAGAGAAACCATAGGGGACTTCGCCGGAGCCCGGTCACCGGCCACTGGAATCCGGTCACCGATCGCCGGAATCCTGCCAACTTTCTCCAGATTCCTGCCAACTTTCTCCGGATTCCGGTCACCGGTCGCCGGAAAAGTTTATTACCCCTAATAGACATCTATTGCCCCCCAATAGAGGGGCAATAGACCTCTATTGCTCCCCAATAGAAGTCTATTGCCCCTAATAGACGTCTATTGAGGGGCAATAGAATTTTATCAGCCATGTATTGCCCCCCAATATAATTTTATTGTAGTCGGAATAGGAACTAATCTTCCTAAAATTAGACAAATAAAACTTTGATTAAAGAAAAAAAAAACGAAGAAATTATATAAATTCAAAACGTCTATTGACCCTCAATAGACATTCAAATTTTTTTTTTTTTTCTGTCCCATTACTTAAAAAATTAAAAAAAAAAAAAAAACTAAATTGATTTGGGCACCCATGTCTTCACCGGTACCAGAGTGCAGACGTTCCCATTGGTGCACCTTGGGGATGAGTTCCAAGAGGTCGTGGTCCAGCTCCAAAGCTCACCGAACCTGACCGGAAAACTGATTGTACGAGCTGAATGGCGATGCTCCTAGGAATCTCGCCGGAGAGAGAGAGGACTGGAAACAAACTCGCCAGCAGTGGCATTTGTCCGGAGAATGGAGCGGGACTCGGTGTTAGAGATGAGGTGGCCGTTAATGGCTTTGAGGCGACGCTGTGGTACTAGAAACGAACTCAAAACCGCAAAGCCCATATTGTCGTCACGGAGGAGAGAGAGAGAAGGGAGATGGCACCGCGCGGTAAGTAGAACTGGTGGCCGGAGAGAGCGGGCGGTGAGGTCAAGGGAGGGCGTCGTCGTCTTCAGGCGTGGATGCCATCACTGCGCCAGATATTGGAGATCAGAGAGAGAGAGAGAGAGAGGGGATCTGGAGGGAGGAGAGAGATAGAGAGTGGCATGTTGCAATTTCTTAATCAGGTTAAGGGTAAAATGGTCATTTCTTGTTAAATTGTGTAGGTGGGAACAAAAATTTGTTGCTGGGGTAAATGGGATAATTTTAGTTTATTTTGGTGCTTTGGGTCAAGAACCCAATATCTTAACTAATCTATCACCATTTGAAATGATAAAAAATATAAATTATAGATTAAATATTTGTTACTCCTCAAATTTTTCCCTGAAAAACAGTTTGGTTCCTCGCCTTTTAAATTAAATTGAATAGTGTTTATTCTCACTAATTCTTGCATAACAAGTCCACAACAAGTCTAAAATGACTATTATACCCCTCACTTCTTTTTTTATATATTATTTTTCTCTTTTTTAAATCCTTTTTTATTTATTCTCTCTGCCTCTGTCTCTCTCTCTCTCGCGCCAATCTAGACAAGCTGCTCCTGAAGTCAACTCCACCCCAACCTCCCCAACTCGACTGGCAACCCGGGATTGAAGATCGAGAAAAAAAAAGGGACTACCCCTGAAAGTGCTGCGTCTGACCGCCACTCAAGCCTAGGCAGGATCGATGCATGGCATTGATCCCAGCCTCCACAGGCTCGCCTCAAAACTTCAACGCCTTTGGTCTCCGATTTTCTTCAACTTCCAGCCACCGCCTCGCCACGCTGCCACCATCACTCGACCCAGCAAAACATTAGCCATCCTACCTTTGAATCCTCACTAGCCACTGACGCTAGACAATGCCGAACGCGCCTTCACTGGTGCTTGACCCCCCCGGCTCCACCTTGAACTTTGACGGCATATTCATTTCGTCTTATGTTCTTGAATTCTGGACTTGGAGCAAACGATGAGATTCTATTGGAAAAGGGAAGTTATGGTTGTGTTCTCTGTTGAGCTCCAATCCAAGGCCGAGAGTGGCTATGGCGCGCGCGCGAGAGAGTATAAAAAAAAGGGGGAGAAAAGTTATAAAAATAAAAATAAAAAAAATAAATAAAAAGAGGAAGTGAGGGGTATAATAGTCATTTTAGATCGCTTTGGACCTGGTGTGTAGAATTAGAGAGAATAAAGACTAAATTGTTTAATTTAAAAGTTTAGGGACTGAACTGTTTTTTAGAGTAAAATACTGGGAGTAACAAGTATTTGATTCTTAATTATAAATTTAACCATTAATCACATTGATTCTCAATTGTACTTTATCCACTTTCCCAATATCCATATTTAAAATTTGACATACCCAGCTAGAAAACCAAACTCCCTTGACATGGTAGGGAAATAATACCAGAAAGTAGAAATAAATTTCAATGATCAGATGTATAATAGATGAAGAAGATGATAGGCAACTTGATCTGATATATAAGCAGTAAGCAATCACAACAAACTTGGAATGTGGGTCCAACTGAGAGAGTAGTACACACTAGCTAGAGTTTGGGAAGTTGGATATAAGTTGTAGTTAGCCAAACCCGAGTGTTTGTGGTATGAGTGAAAGAGTATCTTTCTTGGGAATATCAATGAATGTTAAGCATGAGGCTGGACCCCACGAGAGGGAGATGATATTGATGATCTCAAATACAGTTATAGTGAGTGACTAGCTTGCAAAGTAAGGGATGGACTTCATATGAAGTTGGGTAAATTAGGTGCAACTGTTTAGAGACTAGTGTGTTAGGCTCACAACTAAAACAAGAACTAAAACTTGAGGTGGTGGATAGACCATGATAATTAATTACTTCGTATATATTAAGTTAAAGAGATAAGAGCAAATGAATGGGGAGAAATTCTTAAATGAGGCTGTTTGACTATTTCAGATGTCTAATCTATAAATTACAGCTTGACACGTGACAAAATGATAATTTATAATTTAAATATATTTTCTTTAAATCTAAAATTAAGAATTACACGCTTACTTTTTTCTTCTTCTTATTTTCACTATGTAAATTGGCTAGTTAGATCAATCAAATGGTCTGACTGCCTAACACTATACTTTCTCAGCTGATGGACCATGACAATAACAATTTATATATACATTGGATATATACTAAGCTAAAGAAACGAGAGTGAGTGAGTTGAGTGTGAGAGAGACAGAGAGAGAGAGATACAGGTGGATACATGTGGCAAAGGCAGTTGCCAACTCTGTGCTTAGCTATCCAATTGTTCTTGTCATTTATTGAAACAGACCGTGTGAGCTAGCTATCTTGCTAGTGATGAGAGGAGTGAGAGCTTTATAGGCCTTTTCTTTGTTTTAGCTCCATTACAATAATAAAAGAAAAACAAAACTCTACTACACCAGCAAGGAGGAGGAACCTAATCCATGACTTTTGGTTGTGGTTGTGGTGGTGGAGCTAGCTTCATGCCCAACCCTAAACCATACCCATCATCAATCCCATGCCCACCTTGACATGTATGCCTCTCTCTCTCTCTCTCTCTCTCTCTCTCTCTACCCCCTCCCTCCCTCCCTCCCTCCCTCTCTCTCTCTCTCTCCATAGTGTTATATGCATTGCTTTCCCACTTGAGAAAGAACATAGAAAAAGGAAGAGGTAGAAAAATTGTAAAGAAAAGAAGGAAAAGATGCCTCACATCACTCACTTTTCGTGAATCAAAGGCAACCATCTATGAACAACAACAACACTAACCACTTACTTACTCAAAGTATTCTCAACGTCCATCAACCAAACTTAGATGATCAAAAGCAAGAATATTTCAATGAATTAATCCATAATAAGAAATCCCCCAATAATCCAATTATCACAGCAGTAAAAATTGCAAGATATGACAATGCTTTATAATTCACATGGATCGGTATCCGAAAAATAACTAAAAATAATGATAATTTTCTTCTTCTCTTCTTGTTTTCTTTTTCCCTACTCTCTGTCTTCTCTCTTTAATAATGACAATCCACCAAAGCAGGAGCGTTGAAGACAAGACTAGTCTGTTGGGTCGGCACAAATTGGAACTTCGAGTCACGCTGGTGATGAATCTGATGCTGTTGGTGATGGTGGTGGTGATGATCATGGTCTTCTGGTGCTGGAAGATTTAGATCCAGTGCTAGAATACTTCTCTCCTGCTTGCTCCTCATACTGTTATCAATGGCTGCACCAATACCCACCACCTGAGTAGTACTAGTAGTAGTGTTGTTGTTGGCTACTGCTGCTCTGTGCCGTCTCATATGCCCACCAAGAGCTTGACCCGATGTGAACTCCGACCCGCATATCGAACACTCATGAATCTTAGCCTTGTTGTTGTTGCTCTGAAACCCCTTTATCTGAATAGGAACTGTAGGATGGGTTGGAGGAGGACTACTCTTCTTGATAAATTGCTTAGAATCTTCAACTTCTTGATCCATGGATGCAGAGGTGAAATGGGTCGATGCCGGTTTCTTCTCCTGATCGGCCATCGCCGCGGTGGAGGACTTTGGCTTTTTGTGACTGGCTCGGTGGCCACCGAGTGCTTGAAAAGAAGGGAAGGTCCGGTTGCAGGTCTTGCACTCATAGACATAAAACCCAGCTTTGCCCACATGACTAGAAACAGCGGTAGCTTCATGAAGAGTACTGCTAGTCTCTTGTTTGGGAACCACATGGCAACCCTGAGCCAACAGAATCAGGCAGTTGGCCATGTCCTCTTCCTCCTCAGTGCTGTCATAACTGGCTGAAGTGAAGGAGTTCCCATACTCTTCTCCACCATGAGCGCCGCCACAAGCGCTCGACGAGCTCGAAGTCACTGCCAGACCGTAAGGAGACATGGGCCTCTGGCGCTTGGTCCTCTTGCCCTTGATGATCATCTGGGTTTGCTGATGATCACTCACAACCAGCTCTTCTTGCCCTTCCATACTCAAAACACTCAAAAAGCCAGAACCAGTATATATAGGGTTTTTTTTTTTTTTTTGAAGATCTTGATTAAAAGAAACACTGAGAAATCTGATGGGATTGATCTTGATAAGGGGCTGAAAGAGAGAGAGAGAGAGAGAGAGAGAGGAGGAAGGAGAGAGTGAAGAAGAGAGCGAGAGTAGGAATGAGGGGAAGAGTGTGAGTGATGGGTGGTTTTATATAGTGAAGGGTAAGAAGTCGAAAGTGGGGTCAAAAGCCGCCCCAAGTTGATTTTCATGGAGAGTGGTACAGTTCAGCATATAAGTTATTATTAGGTGTCTGAGGCTCTCTCTGCCACCAAAATCTTCCTTGCGTTTCCAACCTTCGAAGTGTTACTACCAAGAAAAGTTTGTTCCACTTTCACGCGAATCAATTGTACGTTAACATTTATTTCAACTATAAAGGACCAGTACTCATGTGTTCTCTCCTATTACCCTTGGCATAGAGTGAGAGCTAGGGAAAGTGCTCTATGCCATTTCTTTTTCACATTGCCAAACTTCTACTTATTTTCTAGTCATATTAAAAATAATAATTAAGACTATATATAAATTAGTCAAGATTTTTTAATTAAACACTTAATAAAGAAGAGAATTTACTCAATTTAGGGTACGGTTTAATGACTCTAGCTAGTCCAAGTGCAACGTTTTTCTAAAACAAAATAAACTACAAATTTTAGAAGGAGACACACCACTAATGTTGGATACATATCAACCAAGTAAGCCTAGGTGACCAGGTCTGTGAAACAAGCACAAACTATCCACCAACTAGGGTTTTCCAAAGTTTCCCAGAATACAACCTTGACTAGCAATGAAACCAGAATACCGCCCGTCCCAAACGACAATCGTTGGAGACAAAAAACTTTGTACCCTCTAAGTCAAACTAAATCCGGGCACATTTTCATCCTTCACACCCAGCGTGAATACTAGCCTAAACCCTAAACAATCACTACCATTTTCATCCTTCATTTTGTTTATTATAATGCTAGATTATTTAGAGAATGTAAGCAAATTAAGGTATTAGTATATCAATATGCAATGGTAGACCAATTGTGTACCGCTGTGAATCAACTCTCTGCATGTTTATCATTTTACAGAGTTTGGCCAGTATTAATTCGAAGTACTAAACAAGAATCTCATTACTACTACCGTTAGTAATTAAAGGTGTTTCAACTTTTAGTCATCAAATAACATGGCATGTGAGATGACATTATTTTAGTTCTACCATATGAAACTTTCAGAATAAATTTTGACAAAATGAATGAAACATTGTCAGACCAGTTACAATTGAGGTAAAACACACTTCACCTATGCATCTTGTGTGAGTTTATTTTCTGTATGTAAGAAATGTGGCAAAAAAACGTGAAGATAAGTGCGGTGAAAATGTGACTGAGTTTGGTATATATGTAATATATTAAAAGTTACACAATCTCTGATTAGGTGCAGTGTTTGTTGTTTAGTAGCTTAACTAAAACAGATGACTCGTTGGAGTGCATGGAAAAAAGTTCTCTCTTCCATTATTTGTGCACACAATTTATATATATATATATATATATATATATATATAGTGGTGCTAGGAGTGTGTTATTTTGCTAATTCAATCAGTTAGTTTTCTTATTCTATTCAAAAGTGAGAAAATTAGGAACAAATTAAGATTGGAATTGATGAGACAGATCAAGAATGGTTGGTATAAACGTTTTAGTGTCGGTTTCATCATACACTCACTCTCTTTCTTTCTCAGATTTATATAAGATCGAGCACATAGTCAGTAAGTCAACAAGTCATCACGATTAACAAACACACCCATTTAAGCAAAGGGGAGGGATTGCACGTTATAAGCATGGCTACACCTCATTCACTTCATGTCTTGTTAAAGAAAAGTAGCACAACAAATACATATATTGAGTAATATGGGGAGATTCGAAGTGCTTTTTTCTTTGTCAACTGGGTCTTAATTTCTTAAATTCTATGTGACTTGGTATATATTTCATCCATCATCTAAAGATTGTGCCCAATAGGCTAGGTAGCTCGACCTAGTCTAGCAGATGTAATGTGCCCGCCAGCCTCGCAAGAAAAGAAGCTCGTACATACATATTTAAGTAGTGTGCACAAATCAAGTAATAGGCTTTGGCCAAGTGATAAGTAGGGTATGTTTGCCCTGCACTACAAGTATCTCACACCTGCATTTTGTGGTATAGGAAAATTTCGATTTCTTCATTTGTTACAAATTTAATCAAGGTTGATACGATTTTATTATATGTAATTTTCGCTTTTATTATCAATGAAATTTGTAGTTTCACTAAAAAACTAAAAAAAGTTATAATCAAAATTTAAAAAAACGACGAAAACCATAACCAAACCAAAGGAGCAGTTATTCTTTAGTCCTGGACTATATAATAATCTCTTCCAAAGAAAAAAAAAATTATTGTTAATTCGCTCTAGTTTGTTTGTTTTTTTTTATTTTATATTTTTTATCAAATTAACAACTCATATGTAGCAATTAGTCTATTGTGAGTTTGAGTTGAACTCACGACCTCCCACTTATAAATAGAAAACTTATGCCACTAAACCAAATGGTACTGAGTAATTCGCTCTAGTTTGTTGATTTTTGATGACTCGGCCATTGATTCTTGATTTACGTCATTAACAAACTGTGCTATTTGTTGGTGAAGCCGATCAATTGATGACTTTAGTTTTAAAGTCAATGGTGACATTAGAAAAGAAAACAGACTTACTTTTTATGTCAACCTTTTTGGAATTAAGCAATCCATTCCCTCGGTTCTATCAACGAAAATTGGGATTAAAAAAATATATATACTGTGCCATATTCCATATTTCTTGAAGATATACCAACAACTTTCATAGTCGAGAGGAGTTGGCAATTTGCAGTAAAAACTCACCACAGTAGGTAGCTCTGAGTTCCAAAACAAAAATCAACCCAGATTTATGAGCATTGTTTGCCTTTCAACAGAACCGTATATAAATTATGAAATTACCATCCATTACAACATGAACTATATTAGACGTGATGGAACCGATGCATAAACATATATATAGCTGGCACAAATATATATTCAGTTGCTTAGTAACTTACAAAGAACTCAAAATAATGCAAAGTTCGTTACAATGTTACATTTTCTATATTTTAAGTTGACATTTAAATGGTTCAATTTTGTTGCCAACTGCATAAAAGAATCTTAAATTTGAACCGTATCCAACTCTTATAAATATATTTAACATCAACCTTCTAAACTAGGTTCATAAAAAATGAAAAAAAAAAAAAAAAAAAAGTCTAAGCAAACAATACAAAAATATCAGGTGCATTTTTCATGACTTCATCAAGTGGTTTATGTAGTTGACTCCCTTATTTACTCCTTTTCTTTCTCTGTGCTAGCTATTCATTATTTTGTTTGTTTATATATATATATATATATTTTTCTTTTCTTTTTTCTTTTCATTTCTTATAAAGAGGATCAAAGGGTTTCATTCCTGCCTCCATGGTGACTCGAACCCATGACTTCGTACATAGGTAGTGGGTGCTCTAACCACTGTTTATATGTATTCTTCCCATATGTTTTTTTCCCAATCACCGGGCTGCATTCTCTTTTTAGATCCAATCGATCAAATACATGAGTTAATCCATTTTAATACCAATTAGCTAGTTTTGAATTTTTTCTTGTTTATCTACAATGCTGGTTTAGATTTTTTTTCTTAGTAAAAATCATTTAGGAATTTTCATTGATATAAAGAAGAGGCCTGAATGACCATTACATATTCCTCCGGTACCAGCTACGTACAAATAGACAATAAGTTATGGTGAAACACCATGGTGATACATAGGATAGGTCCATTCATTTGACATGTCTTGCTCACTTATTCTAAGTAAGCCTATTCAACTATGAACTAGTAATGCATAGTAACAGGCTAAGTTTAAACAGAAACTAATTAGAAAGTGGGTACAAAAACTCAATAGTCCCTTGTGGACCAAGAAAAATCAATCCAAATGAAACCTGCACAGCTCGCTTCCCATCTAGTGGCTCAAGAAGGTCCAAACCTAGAGACCACACCCTACTGGCCCAAAATGTCTTTGCACACAAGGTCCAAACCCTATCAACATTAGGGACCCCAAGTTCTATGGGCGCCCAATCCTTAGACACCTAGAAATTAAAGGGAAGTGCTTCACCGTTTTTTCACTGCCCTCTTTCTTAGCCATGTTGCAAGGTGAGCATCGGCAGCGCCGTCGCAACCAGTATTAGTGCAACACCACCATTTCCTGCAAGACCTAACGACTAAGGCACCTCCATACAACGACAGGGGCCCATCATCTCCGACGTCATCTACACCGTCGTCCACTCTCTAACAAAACACGCGCACCTAGAGTCCTTATTGCTATTGAGCAGCTTTCCTCCAAACCCAGATGGTACCAGATCGACAAACTTCTTTAAGGCCACAGTTGCAGCAGTTATAGATCCGCCACTATTACCATAGTCACTGCCGCCGTCGTTGGCTATAAGCGCCCAGAAATAGCACATCCATCGAACAAGATCTGGACACCACTTCTGGGTTGCTAAAGACAAATCTTTGGCACCATGTCCAGGATTGAAACACTAAACCTGCATCATGTGTCTAGCTGCACCATGCCACTTGAATAATTCATGGGAGAATCTTACCAGGCTCTAGTTTTGCCCAGATATAAGGGAAGCTCGAGCCTCTGCTATAGACAACACCCCCGGCAACAGCCTTTTATACCGATGTAGAGGAATAAGAAATTGGGGAGGAAGATCAGAGGATGATGACAGATAAAGACGTTCTAAGTGGAATAGCCATAGCCATCATTTTTGTTGCCGCCAAACAGTGGTAGGGCTAGAATGAGCGCGAATGAGAGAGTGGCTAGAGAGAGTAGAGAGCTAGAGTTTTCCATCGAGCAGTTCCTATGCATGAAAAACAACTTCTTAATTAGCCATATGAGCTATCTCGATTTAGATACATTACTACACTTTATCATTTTTTTTAAGGGGGCTAGTGCCACTGCTCTCAAGCCTTGATTAATGCAATTGCATAATACAAATGGTGGACGTAAAGCTTGAACCCCATTTTTCAATAAGTATAAAGAGAACATCCTTAAAGAATACTAAGAGTCTCCACAAAATTTATGTATTTTAAGAAGCACTAATTAGCAAAGAGTGCACAAATGACTACTACATTTGCTTTAACATAGCAGTGACATATTGGAAAGATAACTCTATCATGAAGAAGCATCATTACAAATAACATAACTTTCTCACTATGTTGTGACATAGAGATAAATCCTGCAGCATTCTGTTTCATCCTGCCACTAGGAGGTTATGTCCATTTGATCAAGCAAACAACTTGTCACCTCGCTAGGTTAGATAAGGCACACTAAGTATGTATACAGGGACAACGTCCACGTCGCCCTTTACTAAAATGGTAGGGGCTTATTACTGGCATATAGCCACATTTAACTACTATCAATAAAAAATAATAATAATAAAACATAAAATAAAAGAAGTTTGGGCCCAGAGCCCAAGTGTCACGCCTTGTCCCAAGAAAAAGAATATTCCCGAAGTTAGGGGATGAATTAAAAGAGGAAAAAGGAAATAAATTGGAAACAAATTAAGAAAATTTTCATCCTTCATAAATTCAACAATTGATAATGGTTCAAACAACCTTACAATAACTTTCTAGAATAAAGGTAAATCTTTTAATAGAAGTTCAAGAAAATTTAAAATTTACAAGCAACTTTTGAGTTTCAAGAAATGATACTTACAAGGCTCCACACAAAGTAGAGCTCGTTATTACAATGAAAAATAAAATAGAAGAGAGTTTAACATGTTCCCAAAATTACAGTACGAAAAAAATAATAAAAAAATAACAATCTTTAGCTCACACCCATCGCACTCGGAATCTCAACAAGGATTAATCCAACCTGCAAAAATAATAGTAACATAGGGGTGAAGTACTACTCCACAGTAGGGGAAAATCATCCTCACATACTCATGTCTCAATAACCTCTTAGGTGAAGCAACAAATTCATACAAGCACCAAGCAACACTCGCACCTCAAACTCCAATCCTTGTTCATCCCAACTGTAACCCATTTTGCTAGTTATCTTATCCTCCTCTTGATCTCCATGTCCAATCTGGAATCACCGACTATACCTCCATCGATATCCCATCCCGGAATCACTGATTACCGACATACCATCTCGGAATCATCAACTACCAACATTCCATCTCTAATCACCAGTAGAGGTATAATTGATATTCATCTCTTTGTGCACAAGGACTCACTTAACTGTGGTCCCTATGAGGTTTGGACTCAACTACACAAAATATTTCCCCCAATCCCCCATATCTCAGACAAAAATTAAGCGTCATCAATAATACTTACAACTCCCATCTCCATCTCACGGTGTAATTCAACCTCTTTCTTTGTAACCTTGTTTGATTTTTGTGGAATTGTTTCTAGTTTACAATAATATTTGAACAAAGTTTAATTCTGAAATTTTATGATTGAATGATATTTTTGATTCCTATGATTATGATTCTAAGTTGTTTTTGTGAGTTTGTTCAATTAAATTTACTTGATTGATATCTTTTATGTGTTTATCTTATTTGGGTCAACACTTATAGGATTTGCATGTAATTGGTGCTAGATTTAGGTAAACGATTCACCTAATAGTTTTGTGAACCAAAATCAAAAGTAGTCAAGGCTTTGGACAAAGGTAGAATTTAATTGAAGAGGATTGCAATTAGATGAACTTTTTCATACTAAGTTGTGCACTTAAGTTGATAATCTTTCTCTATGCTTCTTGCGTTGAACATGTCTTGATTAGCTAGCTTTCTAGACTTTGATTGCATGTTTAATAGGATTGATCTAGGTGCTTTCACTTAGGTTAATTAGTAAAGGAAAGTAAAATATGGGAAATCATTTGCTTCAAATGTTTCACATGATCAACTTCTTTCTCATGACTTGGAAGAACAATTGTAGGGTTGATTCGAATTTGATTATGGAATTGGTTTTGATCTTTGTTTCTTATGTTTCATTCTTGTACTTGTGTTTTTATTTTTACTTAATTATATTTCTTTCTTTTAATTTTCGAAACATAAAACCTAAATCCCCCCTTAATTTCGTGAATTGTAATTATTCTTGTAAATATTATACTTTGTTTTATTTTAATTCTTTACTTGTTGTACAATGACAGGTGTACCCTCAATCCCCGGAATAGAACGATCCCTACTTGCTTATACTACTAATGATATTTATAGGGTTAAATTATACACTTGCTTTGAGCGTATCAGGATTCAAAAGTTTTGATGGGCACATTCTCATCCATCTGGAATTTGAAGAACATGCTTTTAATATGAGAGTAGAGAAACAAATTTGTGCTCAAATTCTTTGTGCTACATGAACAAGATCAGACTATGAATGAGGTTTCATGGTTTTACTGGAAATCCCTCTGTGCCCTAACAGCTTTTAACAGCTTGATGGATTCATAAAAAATTCCTCTCTCCTCGATTCTGTCTTGGTAGAGATATTGGTACTTCCGCCAGCATTGATTATAGAGGAGGTGGCTATCATAGTGAGTTCTATGCTTGGTGAGGTGAGTCACCTCATTTGGTTGGGATCAGTAGAGGTACATAGCTGAGGGTGTGCCTCCTGAATGCGGTGTGTGAACCTGTGAAGCTGGCTTTTGCAGCAACTAAATTTGAATTTGCACTAGGCATATCTGCTTTCCTCAGGTTCAAGTATGAGCGGTTCATAGGGTTTTGTAGGGTGTGTGGACTGTTGAAACACTCAATTCTAGTTGTGGGGTCCTCCGATCATGGAGGATTCTGATTATGCTTATGTTGTTGCTTCTGCTACAAACCCTAGCTCTGTGGTTAGGGTTTCGGGGGTAGCGGTGTCTGGAACAGTGAATACTATAGGTAGTTTGATTGGCAGTGATTTGGCTCTTTGGCCAAAGCTCATTTTCCTGTCACCAATGCTGAACTCTTTCACCACGCTGGTGTTTTTCCTCTTCAGGGCACCATTGCGCATCCTCTAGCATTGCAAGTGGCGAGGTTTTAGGTCCCAATACAAGGCAAGGCTCCAAAGTCAAGTGGGAGTGGAAGGATGGATACGGTGCACTCTGATGGTATTCAGGTTTCGAAGATAAAGCGTGTGACAGAGGCAGCCTTGATAACCTAGGCAAAATGTTCAAAGCATGTGGTTCCTTTTCAGCCTGTACTACTTGATTTTGACTCTACCTTAGCTCTTGCCTCCAACGCTAGGTCGTTGTGGTCTCACCAACCAAAAAAACCAAACTGGGTCATCCGCATGGCATTAAAAATAGGTCTAAGAATGCTTCTGAGGGTGTTGTGGCAAAGGGTATGAAGCTTCCTAGGAAGCTGAGAAAGAAGAAGTTGCATATGCAAGTTGACTTGCCCGCTCAATTGGAAGGTGCTTCTAGGGAAGTCCCTTTGTGTTGGGAGGTGCTAGAAGATTTATGAATAAATTTGGGTTTGAACTTGACCAGGTTCGGTTCAAGGTCTATCAGTGTCAGGTTATTTGGTTACTTAATTTACACAAATGTCCAAGGCATCTTTACTTGGAGACTTTCTAGGTTTTTAGGTTCTCTAGGAATTAACTCGATTTTGACGAGCCTACTAAGGGCAGGTTACTGTGTATTGTTTGCCTCTCACCACCTTTATTAATCATGACTCATTTTGCATAATATATATATATATAGGGCCCTTTCACAAAAGGGTCCTCTTTTTTTGTCATTTTAAGGGATCTATTGTGGGACCCACTTTTTTTTTATCACATATGGATATCTGGACCGTTCAATTCTCCATGAGTATATCACTTCTATAAATTTTCAGCCAAATTGATGATCGTTTGGGTATCTAACTAAATTAAATTAATGGATGAACCAAATCTGTCAAACATAAACTGTTCATGCTATATTGTAAATCACATATATGAATGCCTTAACGATTATCAATTTGGCTGAAAATTTGCAGAAGTGATATACTCATATAGACCAAAAAACAAAACTGTCGAGATGTAGATATATAATTGAAAAGTTTGTGTAATAAACAATCCCTTAAAATGGCCCACAAAATCTCTCTCACCTAAACGCCCATATATATATATATATATATATATATATATATATATATAATAGACTTGGAGCGCACATAATCTCTTTTTCAAGAAATTTTTCACACCGGCCGTCAGTTCACAATGTACTCTTGTTAGGGACGTTTGCGTCCCATCCACAAGGACCATTGTTCAAAAATTAACACCATTTAAAATATGACCAAACTTCCAGAAAAGAGAGATCATATTGGACAAAAGTGCAATAAAAATGAGGATTATTAATGGATTTCGGCTTTTTCTTATTTCTTAAGAAAGAATCATTCTCAAAGATGCACATTCAAAGAAAAAGATTTCAATCATCGAACCGCAAAGCATATGAAAAAGAGTGTTATTGACATACATTACATGGTATTTATATTTTATAATATAGAATGGTGTGACGAATGAGGCACGAGTGTCTTTGTGCTGCTATATACTGTCAGTTGGAACGGTGGTGTTAGAATCTATCTAACCGACAAACACCACTGGAGCATTTAGGCATATGCTTTTCTTCTTCTGCAACGAAAGCATGCATGAACCACCATAAAGTCATAAACTCCCATAAAGTCATAAACTTAGAATAATAAAATGTAGTTCACTGATTGGGCACCCTAAAGGATTCTTGAGAAAGAATGTGGGGCGGATCGAGGAACGTCTTGTAAACCTAGCTCACTATCTCTTTCAACTCTACGTCCATTGAGACACTTGTGAGAGCAACAACAGATTTCTTTCGTCGAAGACATGGAGATGTGAAAATCCTCCGTTACTCTTTTTCAACTAGGTGAATCCAAACTACCAAGACCTGCTCGATTTTGAATTAAAATCAGGGTTGAATTAGGTGGAAAAGTAGTTGAATTAATGCTCATATTGAGATGTTTATGAGCATTAATTCAGAATTTAAATAAAAACATCTCAATGTATTTACATTATTTTATTTTTTTGATCAAGAAGAACTTCATTAATAATGAACTGCTTACAACGAGTTTTAGGCAACATCTCTTACACAGAAATGGTCATTAGACTTCACACTGGAACTCTTAAAAGACTGACTCAAGGAGCCAAACAAGGCCCCGACTCCAAACATGCACTACAACTATATGACAAAGACAACAAAAGCAGAGCAACTCACTTGTGTCAACACTAACTCTCCACCCAGAGCCCACCTGACCAGCTTTTGATCAACCAAGTCAACACTCGTTGTGACCTAAACCCGACCAAAATAATTACCGAACATTCAGACCTGGGACTAAAGTAAACCCAACACCGTCACCACCATATTGTCAACACCGTCAACCCACAACTACTCCAAATCGCCATCTCCTCTGACCCAAACCCAGATAGGCACAACCCACTAGAAGGTCAATAATGCTCTTTTATGGCACAGCCAGACTTTTTCGTTGACCCAAAACCAGATAGGAACCACCCACCGGAAGGCTGAAGCGAAGATTGTCTCTGCCACTTCCTGTAGTACACACGACCCAACAGCTAATACCTAACACAAACCAAACCTTGGTCGTGGCTTAATACCAACAAAACAAAAACCATAAAAACCAAACCCTAAAATAAAACTGAAACAAAAGTAACTAGATAGCCTAGTCCTGGCCCAACAAGAGGGACCAAGCCCGAGCTTGACCCAGGAGAGAGGACGACCACAGGAAGCCTGCCAAGCCTCTCCCTACGCCAACACACCGCATTGGCCTGACCGCTGACTTGAACTCACTGCCATTCCCGACAAGACATGAATAAGCGCCGCCCCAAGCAAACAAACCCAATCCCAGGCCGGATCCAAAAATTCCAACCCAGAACGGATTGATCCGATTGGCACAACGCCGTGGCCACCACCAGCCAACCTCCGATCAGTACGACAACACGTCACCAGCATGTCACCCCTGACCTCCGATCCTGCGACACCGAACTAGTCTGCCGCTGAAGCCGTCGAGTGGTGAAATCAAGCCTGAGAACTGCTGTGATCTCCTTCTCCCCCATTGTCGTAACTGCTACCGCGACCCACACAGAGTCAACTAAAGCCTGTCTGACGACGGCACAAAGGCTCGCCGCCGGACAGGGATGGAACGCGAGAGAGAGAGAGAGAGAGAGAGAGAGAGAGAGAGTTTTTAGGGCTAGGTTGGTCAAGTGCGCTTATTTTTTTGTTTTGCATGTTTACATTATTGAATTAGCTATTTTTTGTAGAAAAGTTTTTTTTTTTTTTTTTTGAATAAATGCTAGAAAAGTTTTTGCTAGCCGGACTTTCCAATTCAACGCTAAACCAAATTCTCTCTCCAAAAGTTGGAGACCTAATTAAAAACTCCATTTGATTGTGCTCCCAGTGCGGGGTTGTGTGCTTAAAAATTGAATGGATTCGACCACTGGCGGATCTACATACATCATGGGGTGGGCTCAAGCCCGCCGGAACATTTTGGAGAAAAAAAAATTTCTATATATAGTGTCAACAAAATGTTGTCGCTTTGATGTTAAAGCTCACCCGAAAATAATTAGGAATAGGTTTTCAGTCTCCTCTCCGTCATTTTCATCACTAATCAGCGATTAAGTCTTCGTTTTCTTCTTCACTCAGGTTTCTCACTCTCGTTATGATAGCCAGTAAACCACTGCTTGTTCTCTTCCAAATACTCTCGCCTCCCAACGATAATACAGAATGATATTTCTTACATTTGTGCATAGTTGTACTGAAAAAAAATTTTGTTCTCTTCCAAATACTCTCGCCTCCCAACGATAATACAGAATGATATTTCTTGCATTTGTGCATAGTTGTAATGAAAAAAAATTTTGTTCTCTTCCAAATACTCTCGCCTCCCAACGATAATACAGAATGATATTTCTTACATTTGTGCATAGTTGTACCGAAAAAAAATTTGGGCTTCGCCCAAAAGAAGACACTTGAATATGTAACCCACCCCAAATTTGAATCCTAGATCCGCCACTGGATTCAACTGGAAAGAAGCTAGATTGAGAAAATATTTCATCCGTTGGCAATCACATTATGGCCAAAAGTATTCTAGCAATTTTGGCTCAACAATTTTGATAAACAAAAGTCCTAATTAGGTATGAAGAGGAGGCAGGCCATGCATGAAGCACATGAAGGCAGATATTATTAATTATATTCTTGGCGTAACAAATGTAAGTGATTAATTAGTCGTGTGAGGCACGTAATATAAGCTAGCTAGTGTGTGTGCTTCTGCTAATTGGGCAGTTGCTGTTGTTCCAACTCATAAAAGGGATCTATAAAGCCATAGATAAGAAGGTGAGCATGAAGGTGGTGTACCAAAACTAACATATTCTTTTTCTTTATTGTGACCTATCCTACTGCACTGATCAGTTTACTGAAAAATCAAAGATCATGACAAACCAAAGAATATGTGTAGAGATCAAGAGAATAATGCTATAGTGGTTACTTGTAATCTCATCTTTTATATATAATACTCCACATGCATACCCATTACGCAACATCAGTTCATCCCTTCATCCCCATTTACATTAGAATCGACAAGATTTATAACCTTAATTAGTAAAATATGCCGAAATTTTCTGTTAATTAATTAGTCCTGCTTAGTTTTATATGAAACAAAAAAGTTAAAATATCTAACTCAAAATTAACTATAAAATCTATTTTATGGTTAATTTCTTAAATGAAATCTATATATAATTTTTTTTTTTCAAATTGATGCCGTTTTTAAACTAGTATCTCTACTTTTAATTCTGTTAAATTTAATACTTATTGAGCGAAAAAATGTGAAGAAATCATTTCTCTTAGTTCATAAGTTAACCGCCAAAACCACATTTTGTTGCTCATCTAATTAATTAACTTGATCAAGATGTGAAAATTTCTTATCGATCTCTTGTAAGTTGGAATAAAGTATTATGGATCTAACTTTCTTTTCATCGTGAAAACTCATAAACTCCTTGTCCTTTTTTGGGCATCATCAACTAGTGGTGTTGACCCATAATATCCTCGAAGTAGAATAGCATGAAACGGTGCCATAATTTATACGCACGCAATTTGAAAAGAGCAAGCTAAGATAGCTCAAAATATGAGTGGTCAAAGAAACTAGAAAGCACCAATAGAATACATAAAAAGATTTATCCCAATTTATATTTGATGATAGCAACATGTGCGAGCTATCACTCCACTTACTTGGAGAAAAGTGGCCCAAGTGAATTGAACTGAATCGAAGTCGACGAAGTAGTAGTAGTGAAGTCGAGGTGACTTGATACTCACTCCACTTAGTTATAACAGTTGAGATGTCACTGCAGGAAATTGCTGAGAATTGAATTCAAGCTTAGCTTTGTGATCACTTGTGAGCCACTCGAGCAAGTCTTCTTCGATCTTCTACTTCTACTGCAACCAATTATTTCTAGTGACAGATTAATTAAAGCACGTCCTCATAAAATAATGAACAATACAGCTACAAAAGAGGCCAACCATGCATGCCACCGCTTCTAATTTTTAATTTTTATTGGTTGTCAGTGACCTAACTGTATTGCGATTTGAAATTAATTGGTTAAAGATGATCCAAGAATAGTTCCCAAAAGTCATGATCATAGTTTGGTACGTAGTGTTGTACGCTCTGCCAGGACACTCTCACTTACAGATTAAGTATCCCATATGCACTACCACATATATAATTCTCAAATACTAATTAACATATTGAAATAAGTTTCTCATTTTCTTCATCTAAGAGTAGAGTATTAATAGGTAAATTTACAACTTATTGTTTCAGCCTAATAGGTCTGAGGTACATATAAGCGACCACAATAAGCCTAATATGAAAGTGACAAGGGACTGTTGTGTTAACCAAACAGTGTCTAGAAACCCTACGCGCCGCACGCATCGAAAGACTCTTTGTGATCTCCAATCTCCGTCCGGCGGCACTTCCTTGGGATGTCGTCGGCAGACGGGCATCTAGGCGGCGTCACTCAACGCTGGACTGACAGATTCTTGGTTTTGTACCTAGGAGGTTTAAGGTTCAAGTTCTTTGGTCAAGGATGGTGGATGCGATAGCAGCAGACGATGAAGTGTGCGTCTTGTTTTCGCTGATTGGTCTGGAGATGGTAGAATGGTTGGATTGGGTTCCTGAGTTGGGCTGCGGGGCGAGCTTCTTCCATGTTTCATTGCCAGGTCATATGTAGGGGTTTCAAAGGTGAGGATGATCTGGTCAGATCGATCATGATGGAGGTGGCGCTTGGTTTGGATCGGTGGAACGACGGTTTTGCAGTAGAACAATTCTTAAGTTCACCCCTAGGGTGAATGAGCATATTCACCCCATTGTCGATTAACACATAATAACTTTATAATTTTCTAATCTAACCATTCATGTTGTATAACGTAATACAAAGATTAGCTTTGTAAAAAATCAATCAAATTGAAGACCTTTCAGTTATTCATTTCTATGAAATACATGGACGGTTCATCATAATAGTAGTAAGTGTTGTTAGAACCATCCATTTGTTTGATTCAATTAGATAATTAAACGATTTCTGATCCGCTTAATTTTTTACAGAGATGATCTTTAAAGGCTAATTTTAGATATGGACCGTTGGATTATAAATTTATTAAATAAAAGTATGTTAATTGACAATAGGGGTGAATATGCTCATTCACCCTAGGGGTGAACCTAAGAATTGTTCTTTGCAGTAATGCTTTGCTTCGACGACGACGATTGTCCGATAGGGATGGTGCGAAGGCGATGCAAGCGCAGAGGTTGTTGGTCTGTTTGTGGGCTGCTGATCCATCTTTGATTGGGTTAGACTTTGGGTCTTAAATCTAGTTTGTCTAGCACCTATTTTCTGGTGGTTCTAGTGGGTTTCGCCCTAATCTAGTCTTTTTTTACCTGCAAATGGTCTTGGGTCTTTGAAACTTAATTCTTAGTTTCTCTAGTTGTGCACCAATTAAGATCTCTAGGCTACTAGATTTACTAGCTAGTAAAGGGAGTTAGGTTGTTAGGGTTTGGGTCCTTTTGATTTTAGGCTCAAATTATTTGCAATGAGGGTTACCTGTCATACTGTTTGGCGGCTTATGTCATTTATGATTTGGTGTGAGACGGCATATGATATATGTGCCTTTTGGCTATGGATAAATTAATAACATTATCTATTTTCTTAGAAAAAAAAAATATAAAAGTGGCAAGTGATGGAAAGTCTTGCTACCACAATAACACAGATATCTAAAAAGTAGACTAACCGGAGCTAATTTTCATTCCTTTGATACTAAATTAGTTAGATAAAACTCACTTGAAAGGCGTCTTACATAGATGGGTGATTATAATTCTTGTTATAGATACTCAACAAATAAAAGTAATGAAGTACATATATGTGGCACAGATTAATGTAAAGCAAACAATTAATAATAATATTGGGTATTTGGGTAATGTTCTCTTGCCATTTTCATATGGGAATTGCAAGGAAGATGCTGCACTTTAAACTATTATCAATTTACACATTCAATTGATACCTTCTAAATGCTTCATGTTTGTAACTTTGTACCAGTAGAGAAGCAAACGCAGCTGCTGATGCTGCTGCGCACCTTGCTTCACGGTTGGAGAGCTCTTTGAACTGGGTTCAAAATCCACCTCCTTCCTTGCTTCATATCCTCCAATCTGATGCTGTTGGTGCTCCCCCATGAGGGCTTGTTCACGGGTTTCAGCTTTCTGTTTTTTCTTTTGTTCTGTTTCTTTGTTTCCAGGTTACAATCGTCAAAAAAAAAAAAAATGCTTCATGCTTGTAGCTCATAAGCGTAACATGTTCCAGAAGTTATGTGACAAGACTACCTATTTTTTGTAAGATATATATGACCTAACTTAACTAATTTCTTTGGGCACGTACACGTGCAAATTCAGCCCCACTAGATCATGACATATCAATTTAGTGCATAGCTATTTTATAGTGGGGCAAACGATTCTTGGCACAGCAACAATTTATGTGGTTATAGTTGAGTGAGGCACGTAGTGTATGCGATGCCTCTAATGAATTTGGTCCTTGTTATTATTGGATGGTGTTTGTAAAGATAGGGATCAAAGCAAATTGCTAAGCGTGCTTTCTTCCTACAGATCTAGATTTGAATAATGTTACATAGAGAAGAATTTAGTCCCAAGTGTGACTGCATATTGTTTTAATCTCCAGAGATGAATTTATGATCGAGTAACATGACCTTTTTACTTTTTTAGAGGAGCTTTGAACAAGATCAGACCTGAATTTAAGATTATTTCGAGGCATGAAAAATTTCTTTCTTTGTATCATCTATTATATAAAGATACATAACTAAAAAATAATGTAAGCACAATTCACTTAGTGAGCAAGCTACCTTATTAGATGTGGGATTTGCTTCCCTTGGCAGCTATTAGTTTTTTTTTTTTTTTGTCTTTTTCCCATCTTTTCTATTTTTTCTTTATCATAATAATGCATTTTTATATTTTGCTTGAAGCCTCAAAATCATATGTCCAACCATGGTCTTGAACTTATTAGATCAATGGTTATGGTTTGAAGTTTGAACTTTGGTAAATAGTGAATATCACAAATAGTTACTCGACTTTTACATGTTCGACACTTTAATCACTCACTTTGTAAATATATCACTTTGGTCACTCAACTTTAACTCTGTTATTCATTTTAGTCACTCCATTAATTTTGTTCATTAAAAAAAAACTTTATTTGCCACAATATCAAGGATATTACCAATTGTGAAAAATTGAAAAGTCTGAATTGGAATGATTGGTAGAAGTGATTAAAGTGAGACAAAATGCTCATTTGATGATTAAAGTGATTGACAGAGTAATAGTCAAGTGACCAAAGTGATATATTTGAATATTGAGTGACTAAAGTGTCAAATGAGTCATAATTAAGTAATCATTTGTGAAATTCTCCATTTTCTTCTCATATTTCTAATCTATAGTAATCAATTAATGTATACGTACATGTTAATATTATCTCTTACGTACATGAATGCTCAGTTTTACCAGCTGGCTTAACAATGCGTTTTAATCTACAAATGATCGTTCATTGTCACAACATGAATCTTGATTTCACGAGTCTTTACTGATAATATTAGAAGTCTAAATTACTATAGGACGGCACCTATATGAGCATTTGAGTCCAACAAAATCCAAAGAAGAAACCATAAAAGCAAACAAACTAACAGATAAACCATACTCAGCCATGACGACACCAATTGAAATCCCACGAATTATAAGAATATATTTATATATATATATATATATATATATATTTGTTGTTTGGAGAAGTTTAGAGGCTAGGAACCAAAGTGAAGGATAATTGGAACAAATGAGGGGAAAAAAAGGAAGGGTTTTTTTCTTTTGGCAAACAGATACTTCCATTAAAACAAAGAACAAGCTTTACAACCAAAATCAGAAAAGAGAAAACAAAAGAGAAAGACGAACCAAACTACTCCAAACATAAGACAAAACAGAAGCGTTTGTACATCAGAAAAAATGGAAAATGTAGAGCTGAGTAAAATTGAACATTAGAAATGGAAACAAGGGAAGGTCCTGGAAATATTAGGTTTTATTCAGGAGAGCATGGGGGAGAAGCAAGAAGAAAATGAAAATAAGAGGCATGGAGCCCCATTTATGAGCAAATCCTTGAGAAAATATAAAACGGGAAGACTGTATCACATACTTGATCTCAAAACCCTAGATTCATGCAGTTCAGTTTGGATGAGTAGGTAGTGTGCTCTTAATCACTTGGTACTTCAACTATAAAAATACTAAATAATTATAGATATACCATCCAATTATATATCAGTAGTTATAACAACAATACAATTTAGATCCAGAGATGATTGACTTGAGAATAGTCGATCACTTCTACCATTAAGGTCCTGTTTGGGATTGCTTCGCTTTTAAAAAAAATCAACTTTTATTTAAAATTTTAGATTTTATTATGTTTGGTAAATAAATAAAAAACAGCTTTAATTGAAAATTATAGGTCATTGACAGCAGATTTTAGAAGTAGCCCAAAGGTTACTTTTAGAAGCTGCTATGGATCAAAATACGCTCTGAAGTTGTTTTATGTACTGACAACACTTAAAAAATATATATTATTTACCAAACACGAAACTGTTTTAATTCACAGCTAATTATTTTCACAACACAACAGCATAATTCTTTTTTTTTTAAAAAGTCATTATATAACACAAGAAGCGGAGAACAATATTGAATTCATAAATTTGCTTTAATAAGATTTTCTTCTTCCCTGACTTTATACCGCCACATTCTTGCAACAGGTAGCAGAGGGGTGGACTTGGTGTCCTCCTATCGGTTTTCTTGCACTACTGAAAATAATACCAATCGATGACATCGAGTATTCAATTTTTCAAAGCCAAAAATGGCATATTTCTAATAAAATATAGGGTGCGTCTATTGCCACCCTACCATTTTCTTAGTTCACCCTACAAACATTTGGATTATTGAAAGACTATATTACCCAAGTGTAAAATGACTACTAAGTACATTAATTTTCTAAAATCTAAATTTGTAAAGGAAAAATAAATAAATAACCAATGAATTAAATAGAAAGATTACTTAATTTCTCATTGGATAACTTTAATCTTCATCTTCTCCACCCAAATTTGCATTTATTACTATTTTTTTGTCTTTTTGTTACCTCTTCATCATTAATTCGTTATTCAATTCACAAAATCATTAGTGGTAACTACATCAAAATCTTTGCAATACCTTTTGTGAACACTGAAAGTAAAAATTTAAAACACGTAAGAAAAATCTCAATATCTTCTTCATGGCTCATAGTTGTTAACTAACTAATATTTTGACATAGATTGAAATAGATGAACATTGAAGCAGAAAGCAAAAATTAAAAAAAATGGAAGTAAATTAGATTATGATTTTGTTAGGAAACTTTAATATATTATAGTTTTTTTATTGGTATAAATTAAATGTGAGATTTTCATTAAAAAAAATATGTTTTAATTGGATATGTCATATAAGGATATTCTTGGAAATAGAAATTGGTTACATAAGTAAATTTAATAATTGAAATTAAAATGTAGGGTGTAATGAGCAATTATGGTGAACAAATAAAGTTGTAGGGTGAAAATAGCCGCACCCTAAAATATATCTTAAGTAATATCGCAATCCACGACTACTGTATAAAACTTTAGTTAGTAATGTCATGAATAGGTGAGATTGACGGAAGTTATAAGTTATGTACCTGATCTTATCTGAAAAATATCATTAGCCGGGGTTCTCCTTCAGCCACAAGAACATGCAATAAGGACATTATGCCAAACTTCAACCCTACATCAGGCTTGTACTCACCAACTCAACTCTCTCTCTTAATTAGTCATACTACTACTCTGCAATCACAATTACTTATCTAGACCTCCCTCATGACTTGTCTGCTTTTAGTCTAACAGCTCTAATCAACCACAACCAACTGTGCCCCTTTTAAATATAATGTACATCTTTGTTTCTATATATTTGGTGCTGATCGATACTGTGTTTACAATATTGTTGGTGCAGCCGGTGTGGGTTTGTTAATTAGTTGGTTAAGTTTCTCTTTTTACCAGATTGGCGGCATAAATCTCATCACCCACATTTGAACTTTTGAAATTGGCTAATACCCTACTGATTAAGCCTAGTAGCAGCCTCTCACTTTAGGACCCAAATTGTCAAACAATTGTGATTAAAATTAATTGGACTAATAATTGATCATCGATCAGTATATTACTTCAAATGTCTGAGATAATGCATCTACTAAAGTCTAAAACCCATCATAACATTATCATGTGTATTACGCCACTCTGAGTTGGGTGAATTATCGAAGGCAATACCATTTATCTGCAAAAGTCTTAGATATCAGGCAACGTATTTAATGGTTAATCATGTTCACATTGAGGTATATATTTTAAAAGTGAATTCATTGAAACTTTAACGATTACAATCATTTAGAATGGCATACCGAAAAATTTTGGAAGCAGACACAAGCCACAAATAAGCTCTAGCTTCAAAAGCTAGAACAAACCAGAAGGTATATTACAGCAACATGTTGTTCATGTACAATAAAATACTGCTCTGAATCACTTATAGAGAAACTAGCAAACAACTGAGGATAAATTCCCAACCTCCTCATTATAATTACCAACAATGAGACCATTGCCATGACCTTGAGATTTGGAGAAGAAACCATCAGAATCTGCAATCTGGGTATACAAGAGATCGATAGACCAATCAAAACTATATTTGTCCTAGCACAAGTAGCACTGTTCGCCAAGCACACAATTGTGATACTCACAGCAATATTATATTGAGATTTTTTATAGAATGTAGAGATGAGCAATCCACCTACACATAAACACGATACACCCAAAATAATACGGATAACACAATTGATCAAACAGATACCCAAAATACCTCCTGGATCCCAAATCCTTGGAGAACACAAGCCCAAATGGACTCCACAATAGACCCAGAGGTAGCCCAGCCATACGACCCAGTTTTCTGATTTGGACACCAAACGCTAGGCACCCAGACATGAGTTACCGCCATTATCACCTCCGACGTCGACCAAATAGCCGTCATCGGAAACGTTGCCGCTATCAAAGACATCGTGCTGTCAGCTGCTTCGCCGCCATTAGAGGTTGCGGCGCCAACAGAAGAAAACAACCGCTCACTACGATGACCCACCACTGGATTTGCTACCCTTCAGGCCAGATCCAATTCCACCAGCCTCATCACACAACACCAATCAGCCTTGGGTTCTTCGCCGCCCACGCTCTTGCTCGACGTTGGTCTCGGTGTCCAGGCACCGCTGCTTGCCTTTGACGGCACTACCAAAACGCCTCTGGGGAGAAAACCTAGCAGAGCGTTTTCTTTTAGCAAAAATAATATCCATGAGTTTTATTGGACACTTGTTATATATTTTGTTCACATTGAGGTATGTAATAGTCTTTTATGGTTTATTGATGTACATTTTCTTTTTTAGAATTAACTTTTAGTAATAAAATGTTCTGTTCTAAAAAAAAAATTAAAAAAAACCTTGAAATTTCTAATTAGGTTTTTCAATTTCTTTACCCGACAAAAGAAGATGGTTTAATTCACTTCAACTTCACGCTGGGAAATTTGCACTTGAAGTTACCCTTGTAGGCTTCTACCAAAAATAAAATGAACCATAAAAATAAATAAATGAGTGTACGTTATGCATCTTAAGGATGCTTCTTTCTCAGGTCAGTTTATATGATCACATGGTGAATTAGTAAGTAAGCCAACTGATGAAGTCGTCGGTTGATTAATTAAAGCCAGTTAAGGAAGGAAGGTTAAGCATGGCTCGTACTCATTCACTTCATGTACCCTTGAAGAAAAGTATACCACTACATATATATATACTTACACTTAATATCGTGCAATATATACGCTGTACAGCTCTGCGTATTATCGTCTAACAATTTGGTAAAATGAAATTAGCCCCATGAATTAATATGTATATGTGTGGCAGGTAAGCACCAAGTGCACCCAATAAGCAACAAGATGAAGCGTCGTGAAGTAATTAATTGTTGTAGACCACAAACGTGTACTAGTTTGGAACTATCCGATAATTTATCTCATTGTGTCTTAGGTCTGTTGTGCATCAAAAACATTGAATCAACGTTTTTGAGAGAATAGATAATTTCATTATTTATCTATGATCAGAAAGCACGTATATCAAATGTTATCTTATATCAAAGTCATAGTTGACATAGTTGGCACAAGCCGCCAAATCAAATTGACAAATAATCCTCATTACAAACAAAATGAGCTAACTTATTCGAGCCTAAAAAAAAAAAAGACTCAAACCCTCACAACCAAACTTTCCTTAATATTAATCTAGTCACCTAGAGACCTCAATTAGTGTACAACTAGAGAAATTAAGAATTAAACTGACAAAGGCCTAAGTCCATTTGCAGGATTAAAACTAAAACTAGACAAAACCCGCTAGAATCACCAGAAAATAGGGCTAAAACTAAAACTAGAATATAAAATAAAACTAAAATTAAATACCCAACCCAACAATGCCCAAAGACCTGGCCAGAGAATACAGCTCAATCACCAAACCCAACCACAACGACAAGACCAGAAACACCGCCAACGCAGCACTAGCTCCGCATGACACCTACTCCGCTGCCGTCACTATTGACAAGCCTCGAAGCCACTGCCACCATCGACTAGAACTCACCCTACCAGCGCATCTAGTAGCATCCTATCTAGCAAGTGCATAATCCACTGTCAAAGCATATCCAAAAAGAAACAAGTCAGCTGGGCAACCCGACAACCCCTCCTTCGCCGCCATGAATGGATTGCACAGCCACTCCACCTGCAGCCACCATCATCACGGACCACAATCATCCTTTTTGCCCCACGAACCAGAGATTCAAAAAGAATAGAAGAACCCGGCTATATCCACTGTAGCCACACCCTTGACCAGAACTGAGAGCCTCGTCGAATTGCGCAATTAAGACCACCCATTCGGCTACAACGTCCCAAAAACGTGTTGCCGGCCGGGAATTGAATCACGGAGTAGAGGCGCGGACACGTACTATGGACTAGGGTTTTTCTTCTTGTGGTCTTAACATATTTTAAAAAAAAAAATGAATGAACTTAATGGAAAAGAAGATGAAACTATAATTAATGTAAGGGTTTTTGTCCATTTACTCCATTTTTAGAGATTTTTTTCTCACTTACCCCATTAAGTTTTTTTAATTCCCTCTTACCCAAAACACTCTAAGGAGGTCTTCCCTAATACCCCATTAAGATTTTTTTTTTTTGTATTTTATTTTTTTTTTAATACCATTTTACCCTCACCCCTTTGAAACTTAGAGAGAGAGAGAATGGAAGAGAGAGAAACCATAGGAGACTTCGCCGGAGCCCGGTCACCGGCTGCCAGAATCCGGCCAACTTTAGCCAGATTCCTGTCATTGACTGTGGGAATCCCGCCATCTGCCTCCGCCTACTGGAATTTGCTGAAAATCTCACCAGAAAGGTTTTTTTATTGCCCCCTAATAGACGACTTTCAGCCATGTATTGCCCCCCAATAGACGCCTATTGCCCCCCAATAGACGTCTATTGTCCCCCAATAGAACTTTCGGTTGTCAGAATATGAACTAATCTCTCAAAATTTAGACAAATAAAACTTTAATTAAAGAAAAAAATGAAGAAATTACATCATTTCAGTAGACATCTATTGGGGGGCAATAGTCGTCTATTGCCCCAATAGAACTTTTTATTTTTCCATTTTTCTTTCCCTTTGGCCTTCTGCCCCAATTTTACCACACAAAAAAAAAAAAAAACTAAACAAAGAAATTGATATGGGCACCCAGAGAACAGCTCTGGGCACCCAATTGGATTTCAAGACCGTGAACGACGCCGCTGCCAATCTTCTCGATCACCACCTCGGAGCCTCCATCGTGAAGCTGACCGGAATTGGAGGCGTTGGGTTGCTAGGCCTTGTCGATCGGAATCGGAATCGCGGCTGGGCCTTACAGTCAAGTGTCTTCGTTCCAACCAGCGAAAGCTCTGATCTCTTCCTCCAAGCCCGGAGCCTCCATGGCGCGGCAGTGTCAACGCCGTACTGGGAGAGGGAGAGAGAGAAAAAGAGCTGCCAACATAGTGCGGAAGTGAAGAGAGAGAGCGTCATCTGGAGAGAGATGAGAGAGAGTTCTGGCAGAGAGATGAGAGAGAGTTTCGGCGTGAGGGAGAGAAGAGAGTTCCAGTGAAAGAGGAGAGAGTTCCGGCGTGAGAGAGAGGAGAGAGAGTTCCGGCAGAGAGAGGAGAGAGAGTTCGCGTGAGAGAGAGGAGAGAGAGGTAAGAGATGAGTGGCATAAATTGTAATTTGTTAATTAGCCTGAGGGTAAACTTGTCTTTTTATGTTAAAGTTGGGAATAAAAATCTGTTGTTAAGGTAATTGAGATAATTTTGTCCAATTTTAGGGTTTTGGATCAAGGACCCTAATGTAAATTAATTATCCAGAAGCTCTTTCTTGATTTGGGCTGGACCTATGGTGAAACTGGACTGTTAATTGTCACTTTCTAGCAATTAAGTTATGCTCAAAAGCATTCCAACAATTGTTTGGCTATGTAATCTTGATCATGCTGATCAGTTTATCGTTGATGATATTTCCAATTAGGTATATATGAAGCAAAGGAGTGATTCCATTAAAATCAAGCAAAGGAAGTTTGGTATAATATTCTTGGCGTAACAAATCAAAGTGATTAATCAGGCGTGTGAGGCACGTAAATAGTAGATAGTAGAGTAGAGTAGTGTGTGATGCTTCTAATTGGCACACTAGTTGCAACTCATAAAGTGATTGATAGACCAGTTAAGGTACGGTGTACCATAATTTAGATATTCTTTTTCTTTGTGACTTATTATCCTACCATATTAATAAAATAATGGAAAAACTAGAAGTCGAAAAACAAAACAACAAATATATTCTAAGAGAATAATGGTCCAACTCGTCTTTATACTAGTTATCTGCTCCACGCATGCCAAATACATAAAATTGATTTTTTCATCATTCCATATATATTGGAGTAAGTACGTGGACAAAATTGATGTTCATATGAAATTTAATTTATCTGTACATATTGTTAGTTATTGGCAGTTTGGCATAACTTCTCAATACTGCAGGCATCTATTAAGCATCTTATATTTTAAATAAAAAATGCACTCTAAAAAGATATTAAAAGGCAGGTGCATGCCTGATTCATGAAGAAGTATATATTTGGGTCTTTTTTTTTTTTTTTCTTCTTGGTATTGCATATATTTAGGTCTTTGATTTATAAGTTAGTTGAAACTATAAAACTACATTTGGGGCATATGAAGACAGAACTTGGAATCCAACTTGCATTGCCATACGAGGGTTGTTTTTATATATGAAGAGAAGCTGAAAAGATCAATCTCTTTTGTCCTTTTTCTGGGCACGACTAGTGGTCATGACCCATATCCTTTAGTAGAAACATATAAAGGTTTCATAATTTCCACGCACACAAAGAGGAAGCTAAGCTAGCTCAAATTTGAGTGGTCAAAAGAGAGCAACAATAGAATAAGACACACACCTTTCATGAAAGCAACTTCTTGTTTTGATCGATGGAGTTGGAGGGAAGTGGCCCGAGTGAATTGAATTGATGATGAAGCAGTACGTAGAAGTATTGTAGGGGATGGACTTGATACTCACTATAGTTAATTAGTTTGATCAGTTGAGATGTCGCTGCAGGAAACTGTTGGAGACTGAGAATTGAAGCTCGATCATCTTGAACATGATTTGTGAGCCACTCGTGCATGAGATGAACATCAGAGCTAGCTAAATCTTCTTATTTTTTCAATTTTTATGGTTTTCGATCTGTGAACAAAGTAAATGTGTACGCAATTTGAAAATACTTAATTAATAATTTAAAAATTATAATGCACTTTATGAAAATTTATTTTTATAGCTAGATGACCCATCCTACATCAACGACCTTGAAGTTGGAACACGTAAGATGATATGCTGCCTCTAAAACTTTCAAAAGATTGAGCCTTTAATGTTAAATCTGCAAACTTAATCTGTCTAGATAGAGTATCGACTATATATTCACGCCTTATTGAAACTCGTCACAAATTCAGGCACAAATGAGATCATAAATTCGGGAATTGCTTCTATAATCAAATTCGATCACATACTGTAATTTTCTCCAGAAAGGAAACACATACATGCCCTTCCACTAAAAGATTTTTTTTTTTATAGTTATTTTAAGATATCTTTTATGGGACCATTTGCCTATCACATCAAAGTCAGAGTATAAACGCTGGACCTATATACATACATACATCTATGGCCCTTCCACTGAGAATCTACTATGCTCGATCGATCTTCTGATTTTTATACTGCCATATCTTTCTCAGTCGTCAAGCTAGTGCACCATGCATCCTGTTAGTGGTGGCTGAAATTCCCGAACCTGCCGAAACCAGCCGAAAACCGGCCGAACCGCCGCCGTCGGTGCCGACTGAGATGGTAACCGGAAGATCCGGTTCGGTTTACCGTACCGTATACGCGTACGCGGCTCGGTATCGGTACCCTAATATCAATTATACGGTATTACCGTACCAACCGTACATATATACTTGTATTATTTTTTTTTTTTTTAAAACTAGGTATGTTTATTAGCCGTTGATTTCTAGGGAGGGTAAATGATAGCCGTTGGATCTTAGTGGAGATTGGGTTAACCTAACAGGGGTCACTCAGATTAGGTCATTTGCAGCCTCTCTCTTTGTCGAGTCTCGACCCTCTCTTCCTCTCTCTTCCTCTCAGAACCAAACCCAGCCCCAATCCAATCCCAAAAACAACAATCGAATGAATCGATCATTGATGCGAACCTCACCAACATAAGCTTCAACCCAGATTGAGTTTGATTTGAGAAATCCCCAAATCGTTCGACCAACCCTAGACTCTTCCTCTCTCTTCCTCTCAGAACCAACCCAGCCCCAATCCAATCCCAAAAACAACAATCGATCATTGATGCGAACCTCACCAACATAAGCTGAGACCCAGATTGAGTTTGATTTTTGAAATCCCCAAATCGTTCAACCAACCCTAGATCAGTTGCTTCACTTGCTTGGTTGAAGTGGTTGCTCAGAGACTTATACGGTGTTCAATTGGTGTTTCCGAGCACAAATAATTAGGTAAAATCGATCTCCTTTTAGTTTTTTACTCTTGTTACTCCTTTTGCTCTAATTTGTATGAAAAAAAAGGAATCTATTGTTGATTTTGTTAATTTCATGGTTGAAATTGATCGTGGTTATCTAACATATATGTTCATATGTGTTTTGGTAGGAAAGTCCTTTGAAGCTTGAAGGTATTGACCATGGATTTCAGTTGAGGCTTTATCAGTTTATCCTGAGGCAGGGAGGTGATCGAGGTCTTTGATTATGTATTTGGTAAAAACTGAACAGGAAAAATGGTCTAAAAACAGCCCAGAATGGGTGATTGGCCTATATAAATGTTTATCAATATTAGGCCCAATCATCCTCTTCGGTTGGGCCCTAACCGAGACAAAACCGACCGTAATATTGGTAACCGAAAGTTACGGTTACCGACTTTTCCGGTACGGTAGTGGTATCGGTTTTCAATATACCGATGTGTTTCGGTTGGTATTTGGCTCAGATGAAAAAAAACGGTAACCGTACCAAATCCAGCCCTACATCCTGTTATGGACATTGTCAATGACGTCGGACTAAGCACACCATATAGTTTGGTACTTTTATCACATATTAACAAATGGAAAGAATCGTCGACGTTGCCAATAATTTGGAGTTTTCGAGGATTTGAAGCTTTTTAAAAACACGGGTGCAAATACCATGGTTAATTACCATGAAAAAAAACCTTCATTCTTAGCCACAAAGAAGAGGAGAAAGATCAGATACAGTTACGTATAGCATGCAACTGCTATCACATTCGTTTGATCAAACCATTTACAGACGTCACGGATCAGAACTCGTTACCAGCTTAAAAGCCTCATGCAGCTGAAAGAGACAGATGGGTAAAAGCTTTGACGGTGCCAAATAACTAACTGGTGAAGTAATGAATGCATGGCACTAGAATATAGAATCTGCAAGTAACATATACTGAGGACAACTTTAGTTTTATTGGTAGTGAAAAGTTGTATGTTTTGGTTGAGGAAATGTAAGTTGTAATGATGCGCATACAAGATAACATCAATACGTCTGAACTTGGCATATTTTCTTAGCCGATTCTTCGATAGTTTGAGTTTTGAGAGTACAATGATCATCTAACATGGTATTTGTTTTTAGAAGATCCTATGTCTGAGGTTTCTTTCCTGCTACCGAACCCCCAAACTTTGTTTTTACATTTTCTTGTGTGACATTGTCCATGAGAAAGAATATTGCTTAATATAGCTTTGATATCTGAAGCTTTTATTTCTGATGTTTTGTCTAACAGTAAGAGCTAGGAAGAACAAAAGAGGCTTTAATTTCGTCCAACCACGACAATAAGGACATTATGCCAAACTCCAACCTTAAATTAGGCTGTTGCTTCCCAACTCAACTCTAGTCAATACATTGTGATCTTTCTATTCCTGCCTCATGACCTGTCTATTTTTAGTCTAAAATTACTAACCACAAACAAACACCTTAGATGGTAGGTAGCAGTCCTAATAATGAGCCCTAGATCGATCCATGGATTAATAATAAGCTAGATCGATCCGGTGGACTATATATTTTCTGCCGTAATATTTTATGTGGTGTAGGTGTGGTTTGTTAGATACTCTTACTAGAATGATGGCATGAATTGCACCACCAGCAAAGTGTTGACTTCAAAACATTGGCTATAACCTAGTAGCCGCTTAGTTTAGTTTAAGGCCCCAAAATAAAGAAACTATGATTGAAAGTTAGAATAATCGCAGTCAAGTAACCAAGCGTTGAATCAGAGGCTCAGAAGTAGACCAGCTGAAAACAGGTGAAGCAAGTTGCTTCAACATCACAACTACACGGTGCTTGAAAATTAAGCTCGCCATGCCACTTTGAAGTTTCAAAGTCCTATCATCCTATCCTTGTACAATGAGAATTAATGAGAGGTGGCCAATTATTTTGGTTTAGACCAAAAACAATGACCAAAAGAAAAACCCTACACTGACTAGCTGTGTCACTCACAATCTGCAATCCAAAACAATGACCATATTGTACCAATTATATCCAATTGAATAGCAATTTAAGGGTCAGCAGTGCATGTCTACCATGTTATCCACTCTCACAAACCAATTCAATTCAATAGAAACTCGATCGTATCATGTACGGTCATATGTCATGATGGAAAATTATTGGCCAACTATTTGATAATAACAATATCACGAGTGAAAGCTAGAGTGTTAACCTCCTTTTTGGTAGTCTAAGTTTCTGAAATATAGTGATTTGCTAAGATATGCATTGCAGTGCACTATTGTGTAGAAGATCCTACCTCCTTGATTTCATTCCTCCATCCTCAATTTTGAATTTGAATCTCTTTGGATAAACATTTACCTGAATGGAGAACGTTAGCTTGGAAAATACTATTTGACTACTTTTTGTTACCTGAAGTTTTTGTTTGCAGTGGTTGTTTAAGAATAAGAGCTACGGATAAGAAGCCTGCCATATCCCCTCCCTCAAGCCACAATAAAATTAGGCCCTTTCGTCTAACCCAAATTATAAAATTAGGCCCTTTCGTCTAACCCAAATTATAAAATTAGGCCCTTTCGTCTAACTCAACTCTCTCTCAGTAGTACTAATACAATTGTAGCTTTCTGTACCTGCCTCATGACGTTTCCTATTTTTAATTAACAATCCAAGCACCTACAACCATTTGACATGCTGAAACACTATTGATCCAACTTCCTTGCTTTCATAAGTCGATGGCAGTGCAACGGAACTGAACTTTATTGAGATAAAAATATTCCATAAATGTAATGACTACCATGTCTATATTGCATTACACCCTCAATAGATTAAAGCTCTATATGAGAAATTTTTGCAACAGTAGCAGCCAATTCAACATGCCAAACTGCTTTCAATGAAGAAAGTTGTTCTTACGCTGGAGTCAAACCAACCACACCTGCGCACAAAAAATTACAAAGAAATTAGAAGTTGAAGAAATTAAGGAAATCATGTAAACGCACCCGGAAGTTCTATATATATGCTGCAGTTCTCGCAGTGTATTAAGGAACATGCTCAAGTTAAACTTGAAATAAATGAGATGACTATGTCATTCATGGAAATAAAGTTAAACTAATACTTGCACTTGAACAGTATGTATTACAGAATGATAGTGTTGTATGATACACAATAAACATATCCAGCATGAATCAAAAACTATATCCCAGTTTCCACCCCAGATAAATATCCCACATGCTAACTAGGTTGCATGTTCTGAATTGTAAGTGCCATGTCTGGGCTAGTGTCCATGTACTGTACTTATCTTGCTCAAAATCTTTTAAACTGGGAACTAATTAACTTACCAAAATAAAGAACCTGGAGCAAGACAAACAGTGAGCCCATTTAACCTGTCTGTGTAAGTACTTTTGTCCTCAATGCCACTCACAGAACTAGGAACTAGTTAAGACAAGGAGCAGAAAATCATATACCCACAGCATTCCTACATTCCTTTCTAGTTTCTTCCAATGTTGGACGCAGTTCTGTGCAAAGACGAGCATCTAAGACAACCTAGAACTCAAATCTACTCGTGACTTGTTTTGAATCCTTCCACTTGTTGGGCCAAATCAGAATTCTCATCCATAGGTTGGAGAAAAGGATTTCACCTACAGAAACTATAACTCCTCATTCCAACCTCCTAAGACTATCAAAATTCAATTTTATTTTCTTTTCTTATGATAAAAAAAAAAATTAAATAGGTATATATGGGACAGTTTATCTTTGATTAGGTAGGATTTGAAAAGTACAAAATTTGGAGGGTAGTACTAAGAGGCACTAAAGTTTCCTAACTTTTAGTCGTCAAATGTTATGGCAGGTGGAATGACAGTACTTAATCTCCAAAATAAATTAGGTAGGATGCAAATCCAAGTTAAACAAATGAAATACCACATACATTCTCTGATAAAAAAAAAAACAAAAAAAAACACTGCACATGTTCAATACAAAACTTTTTTTGTTTTTGGTGCTTAGCATTACTCAATTTACATACCAAATCACTTGTGGAGGTTGAACCTACTTACATATTGATGTAGGACAACCCAGGGGTTTATTTTTTTTATTTTTTTTATTATTTTTTTTTTTTTGTGAGAAGAACCCAGGGGTATTCTGTGTTCAAGGTCTTAGAGGGTGAATTCTAGAGTTATCATCCGTTTGGGGGATGGGTGTAGTGGTACCAAAAAAAAAAAAAACACTGCACATATTGAATACAAAACTTTATGATATGTTTTTGTTTTTGTTTTTGGTGCTTAGCACTACTCAATTTACATATCACATCACTTGTAGAGGTTGAATCTACTTACATATTGATGTAGGACAACCCAGGGATATTCTGTGTTCAAGGTCTTGGAGGGTGAACTTTAGAGTTATCTCTGTGCAGGGGATGGGTGCGGTGGTCAAAAAAGAACTGGGATTGAAAGGAAAGGAATAGAATATAAGCAAGAACTCTTGGAATAACTTCTTGGAATCACACCAAGAACTCTCACAAATCATTTGAGGGATATTGTTTCAAAGAAAACATAAGCAATCTGATTCCTTGATTTCTAGCAATACATAGTGACCCTTTTATAGTGCTACATAACATACTGGAACCAAAAAATCTAAATGTTAATCATTAGATGACCTTCATTAATGACGTGACTTTTTGGAACCATAAAAGTCCAAATGTTAATCACTGACAGAAAGAGGATGCCGTAGAAAAACTAAAGCATGACCGAATGCAAAGAACATGCACCTTAAGTGAACCATCTAGAAGACACATAAAAACTCTACAGCAACAAGAAGACTCCAGCAAATCTAAATGATTATCTCTCTAAATTTTATTTCTCTATCACTCATCCATTGTCGACACGCTCACAACTCATAAGCTCACTTCTGTTATTAATTAACTTTCTCCCGCTTGGTATGATTTGCCTCTGGCAAATTGAAGCTCAGGTTCAGCTCATAAAGAAAAGGATTGGGCCAAATCGAATCTTTTTTGGTTATCCAGGTGCAATTAAGGTGATAGGCCAGGGTATGGAGATGCATTATGTGCAGGAGGTGGATGGTAGTTTTCTGGTAGAGTGAAGAGTCACAAAGGTTTATAACTCTACATATCTTTTCCTCATGGTATTGTTATATGGTGTGAGGTCCAATGCAAAGGTTGAACTGGTTCCGAGGTTTGAAGGAATGTCCAAAGCATAGGCATTGCTACAGATCCTCTTGGCCACCTTAAACCTGGAATGAAGTTCATCACCCTCCTTAGGTGCCACAAAAACAGACGTTGTATATGCACATGTCATTTTGTCTCTTTCCTCCAGTCCTTCCTCATTACTAGCAACACCTTCTACAACATGGGGTTCTCTCATTTGGTTCTGCTCAATTCTGTCTCAAGGTTTTCAGCATATAAAAGTTATTTAGTCCTCTCTTCAGGCTGCTCTTCAGGCCTGGTCTTGACAACACCTGTAATCGAGACATCACGCTGAGCATGTCATGCTCATATTGCTCATGTTGGCCAATGAGAACCTCCATCATTTCACTGACTTGCAGCAGCAACTCATCTGGTTGTCAATTAATCATCAAACCCCTAATAGGTAGTCCATTGCAGGTGACATGGTAACACCTAAGCTCTGACGCCAATTGCCAAATGGACAATTCTCAGATTCACCCCTAGGGTGAACGAGCATATTCACCTCATTGTCGATTAACATACTTTTACTTAATAAATTTATAATCCAACAGACCATATCTTAAATTAGCCTTTAAAGATCATCTCTATAAAAAAATCAATCGAATTGGAAGTCGTTTAAATATCTAATTGAATCAAACAAATGGATGATTCTAACAACACTTACTACTATTATGATGAACTGTCCATGTATTTTATAGAAATGAATAACTAAAAAGTCTTCAATTTGATTGATTTTTTACAGAGCTAATCTTTATATTATGTTATACAACATGAATGGTTGGATTAGAAAATTATAAAGTTATTATGCGTTAATCGCAAGAGATGGTGAATATGTTCATTCACCGAAGGGGTGAACCTAAGAATTGTCCTTGCCAAATATGATGTAGGACAACCTATTAAGGTCTTATAAGGTGAATTTTAAAGTCATAATCCATGGGGATTGGCGGAGAAGGAAGAGAATATAGGGAATTCTGGAATTACGAAAGGGTTCTTGAAATCACACCAAGACTTCTCAGAAATCACTCAAGAAGTTGAAATACAGAACAAACCAGAACCCAACAATAAATGACCCTCATTAATGGCTTCATGTAACCCTTAAAGAGTCTAAATATGGATCAGTGACAGAGAATACCGTAGAAAACTAAAACATGACCCAATACAAAGAACATGCACCTTAATTGAAACATCTATAATACACAAAAACTCTACAGCAACGAGAAGACTCCAGCAAATCTAAATGATTATATACTTCTCTAAATCTTATTTCTCTTATCATCACATTGTTGACACACTCATAACTCATAAGCCAGCAAATCTAAATGATTAGAGACTCATAAATCTTATTTCTCTATCATTTCATCTGTCGTCAACACACTCGTAAGTCCACTTCTGTTCTCTAGTACATAAAAGGGTTTTGTGCGAATCTATTCTGTCACTGGCAAACTTTCTTTATGCCCACGGATTGAAGCCTGTTGAGTTTCTAAATCGAATGTTGATAGAAATGTGGTTAACGATGTGACTGGTAAATGTCATAAATGTAAAGTAATATGCGGCACAGAGATCTCAATGCCTAGATATGCAGTGTCACTGAGATCAAGAATGTTACTGCAAACATTGAAGAGTAGGTTTCACTCTCTCTTCCTCATATATATGAGTAATTGCAAGCCAACTAAATCACAAATTAGTGAACAAACCCATTAAAGCAAAGGGGAGAGGGCTGCCCATTATAAGCACGACTATACCTCATTTACCACGTCTTGTAACACAAGATACTTAATACTGAGTGAACAATGGGGAAACTCAAATTGCCTTCAAGCAAATCTGATTACTTCTTTCTTTTTCTTTCTTTTTCTGTCAACTATTGTTTATTAATTTCTAGGTCACCCAGCCTCGCAAGAAAAGAAAGGCACAGATATTTAAGTACTGTGCACAAGTCAAGCAGGCTATAGTTTAGTGTCTAATAGAATAGTAGGGTATGTTTACAGTACAATACAAGTATCACACTTTGTCACTGTTATCAATCAGGGGGCTGTGTTCCAAACATTTACAATATGGATTACTTTTGCCAAATTCCCTTATGCCCACATGAGGCTCCCAATTTGATGCAATTTGACAAAAGTGATCAAGATGGTAAACGTTTTAAAACATGACCAAATTCACTGAACTTGTAATGCATATATCAAAATTCAAATTCAATAAAACACCGACCCAAAATGAATATAAATACTATTCACTAAAAAATAATTCAAATGCGTAAGTGAGTTACGTTTTAAGTCGTTGGATGACAATCAAGTCATGTGAGTACAAAAGGCATAAGATGATACAAGACCACACTTTAAGTGACAGTAGTGCTCTTACTCTTTCTTTCTGGTCAAGCTAGTGCTATTTTTCCTAGGGGTAATAGAGTGAACATACATTGTTTCTATTGAACAATAAAAAAAAAAACTGAGAAACAAAGATAGAAACAGGATCTACATCTCAAAAACAGAAAAAAAAAATTAAAAGAATGATATACTCTTTACGAGAAACATTTGGGACACATATAGTTGCCATAAATTTAGTTTCTTCATAAGTTGTAAGGAACTCAGATATATAGAGTACAATGTAGCACTAGTCCCTGAACTTATGCCCAACTTCCTAAGTCCCAAAACGAAATTTTTCGTAGCACTAGTCCCGCAACCTTTTAAAATAGATAGCACTAGTGGGAAGGCTAAACATGTTCCCCAGACTACATGGGAGCAAACATGGGGCCTGACAGTTCCTATTAACCCACCATTGGTATCAACGATCTTTTATAGTTCTATATTAGTACAATCTTTCAGTTTAATAAACAATTAACAACCTAATGAATTAAACATAATAATCAGGAATATGTTAAGAGTAATTAATAATGCAAACAGGGTCATATTAATTTGACAATTGCCCTATGTTTCCCAAAAATAAATAAAAAAAGAGTTATTCCTCATTTACTTCTTTCTACTTATTAATGTTGTTACAGCTCACAATTAGATAAAGAAACAAACCAAGTTACAAAACACTAGAACTTTTTCAAACAGGAAACAATGCAAATGGGTTTCTACAGAAAGAATAGATAATTCTAAAGTAAAACTGCTTGCTTACCACATGCCAATCGTCCACCTGCATTGCCAGTGCTTAGACTAAGTTCATGTCCACCTGCGAATGCACACCAATGGCGATCAAAAAACAGAAAAAGGGGGTAGGAGGGAAACAAAACCTTTTTGTTAAATGTAATGACATTAACCACCAAAACGGTTAATCCATAATGAGAAAATATACTGCAACCATACACCCTCCTATTCCAATCATAAAATTTTCTTCCACAAATGACTTTATAAACATACTCACCCTTTCCAAGGTCATCCTCAAGTTCATGAACCACCAAGGCTCTTCCAATTACAGCATTAGGACCAGTTAATGGTATCTACACATTTCCAAAGCAAAAAACAGATTAACAATATACCCTAGGTTTGAAGCTAAATACCACATATGAAAATTAAAAATGTTACACCATACCAAAGCCTATATGTAAACGAAAGATGCACATTCCCTCTACGTACAAGCATATAAGTCGAATCTTAAAGAAAGTCATTATCTGGGATCAAATATTACCTGGCTATCCACAATTGTTGCCTCTGCCACTCCTGCATCCCCACAACATACATATCTCAATACATCGAGCAGTTTCGGGAAGTCACGGAAATTCATATAGAGAAACAAGAAAATGACTTACCATCGGCATTAGCAATTATGTTTCCCAGGTCACCCGCATGACGGACTTCATCCTCAGGAGCTCCATGAGTCAAGTTTTTAGGATTGAAATGTGCTCCTAATATTTAGAAATTGAAGATGATAAGGAACCATATCGAATGCAATGACTTTAAGAACGTATCATATAAAACTACATCCACTGAAACACTAACATAACCAATATCGTTTTAAATGAAATATCAGACCGACCTGTGGAAATGCATCCATTTGTCGTGTCACCAAACTCATGCTACACAAGAAAGAAAACACTCGGTCACAGCCAGTTTTCTAATCCAAAGATGAGAAAAGCTAAAGCAAAACACTCACCAAGTGGAACCCATGAGGCCCAGGTGTAAGTCCAGTAATACGAACATTCACAGTTGTAGGACCTACAAACAAATACAAGACAGTAGGGTTGAGCAGTCATTTCCCCATAAGAATCCCAATAATGGATCCACAAGACAGAGAAGAAGTATTTGAGCATGGAATTTGGGCCACTGATGCACAATTGAAGGAATTGCTTAAAAGCATTCAACTAATTAACTAAATCAAAATAAATACTTGACTCCGGAAAAGTTAACAGCCCCCTTTTTTAAATTCTCAATAAGTTAAGACTAGAAATAAACAGTCACAAAGGAGGCCATTGATTGAAGTTAAGAGAATCGATCGACAGCCGAAAAATGCAGAATCAGATCCAGGCATAAACCAGGAAAACTTTCACAATGATAGCTCTTCCACATTTTCATTTTCTTAGACTTCAAAAGTATGGGAATGAAACCCAGCAGAAGTGACAAGTTAAGAATACAGACCAAATTTCAGAAACAAACAATGATGCACTCACTCATAATTGAAGGAAGGATTAACAACGGATTCCACTATATCCTATACATTCAATTTTGGAATAGTTGACCATCCCGGTTTCAGATTCTCAAGAAATGAAGTTATACAACCTCTTAATCTAAGTTGAACGATGCATTATAAAAATAAAAATAAAACCAGCTCTAACCCGCCAAAAATTCAATCTCGCTATCACATTTCAATCTTCTTAGTCCAATAATAGGCATCAATATTATGAGAATGAATTGAAACCCAGCATACGGGATAAGCTATTGTAACAAAAACCAACTTCAGAGTAACAAACAACACAGAAACCCAATACAAAAAACACAGTGGCAATATCAATTCAATTCCGCAATGCAATTAAACATTCAGGAAGCAACTGATGATGAGGAGCAAGACGAAAGAACCGTCATCTTGTTGGGTCAAGGTAACGACGCCTTCGACGGTTGAAGTGCCCTTGAGAACGGCGACGGCCTTCTTGGTGGCGGCGACGACGGTGAGGGGCTTGGGGGCGGCGGCGGCGGCGAGAGACATGGTTTGGGATTGGGATTTGATGGGGAGCTTGAGAGAGACGCCATGGAAGGAGGAGTGGAGAGTTGGGTGGGGGTTAGGGGTTTGAATTGGGGCGAAGAGCGTGGGGGATGTGTAGGCTGAGAGTATCACAGAGTGGGCTGCCATGGCCGCCAGTGCTGCTTGCATTGGTTGGTGGAGAAGTGGAAATGAAGATGATGATGATGATAATCTGAGTGTGAGAATTTGTGCTACTCACTCAGGTGTGTATTTTTTTGGGGTTTGCCCCACTGAGCAGGGGTTTATCCGGGGTCAATGGTGTAAAATGATTGTGGAAGATTAACCTTTTTTTTGTTTTCTTTTTTTCTTTAGGGAGCTTTCTATTCATACTTCTAAATTTGACATTTGGATCTCTAACTTACTTTTACAAATAACTATTTTACTATCTACACCTCTCTAATCTTCCTAAAATGTCCATCGTCCAATAAGATTCTATTCATACTTTCAAAAATTATTAGTTGGACCTCCTTTAGTTTTTGAAGATTTGGAATTGCAGCAATTTCTTTTTTCTTTTTTGGAAGTTCATCCTCCATATACGAGTTACAGAGGTGCTAGCACTTTTTCAATGAATTGTCGACTCTTGGTTAGCGTAGGCAACAATACCATGTTTGCTAATCATCTCGTACAAATATGTTTTTCAAGTATTATTTTCATTGCATTTAGGTGTCATTATCCATAAACTGATTCAACAGCAACTTGAAATGAACATTTTAGATATGTATGGGATAGTGGAGGAAATTACAATAATCAACCATGAGTCTAGTGCATTCTCTATAGATTTATATCATAAGGTTGAATTTTTCATCATATCTATAGAATAGTTCCACATAAAATTGCTCTGACTGATGATGTGCGGGAAGATCGATCTTGCGGACAATTACCCATTGCTGCATTTATCATATAAATGTGCTAGAGTACTACTTTTTGTCGCCACTCGTTCACATGTTTGTTTGCATTCAGAATGAGTAGGGCTTCATCAACTGAGGTGTCTTTGTATTTCTCATTTTCTCTCCTTTTATTTTTTATTTTTTTATAGCGCAGTGATAGATCTTGTAAATTGTCAGTTGTGTGAGCAAGGAAGTCTATCACTTTACGAGGACAAAGTCAAATTCTGAAAATTTTGACTACAACGTTAAATACTTTTGGCGATATATATTTTATCGTTTGCATTGGAGGATAAAGTTTTTTACAAGTTGAAGAGTATTACTGTTCGTTGAGATAATAAGAGATTTTTTTTTTCCTTATAAACTTTATTGGTAATTTGACATAAGTTGACAAAGTCAACTATTATTTTAAAAAATGGAGAGGTCCAAATACCATTATTGGATATATGAATAGAAGCTCCATTTTCTTTATATATTTTACCAGTTTTGTACTCTTACAGTACTATCTATCTATCTATCTATCTATCTATCTATACTATGTTATACTAATGCAGACATTATAAGTGCAAATAGGTTTAACAAGGTTAATTTGTAACCTTGTTGTTATTGTTGAAACCCTAAGGTCGTCGTCCTTCTGTGCGCAGCCACTAAAGTCTACAAATCTGTCCAGCAACACTTGATCACCTAAAATGTTACAAGGCAGTGTTCTTGTTTGGAACTGCAGAGGAATTGTCAATTTTGAAACCCAACGTACTCTCATCGATATGATGCAGGCTAAGAAAACAAGCCTTATTTTTCTCTCTAAAACCCTAGCAAAGAAAGGTCTGATTGATTCCTTGCGAGGCAGGTTAGGTTTCAAGGGAGGCTTCTGTGTGCCTCGTGAGGACAAAGTTGAGGAGTGGCTCTCTTTTGGAGTAAAGAAACTCATGTGGATCTTCATACATATTTTGCAAATCATATTTATGTAGTAATAGGGAAGCTTGGGACCGACCAATGGAGGTTTACCGGGATTTATAGCGTTGTTGCTAGAGACGGTAGAGACAGAACGTGGCAATTTATTGAAACCCTAGCTACACAACAATGCTCCAGACCATGGAATGATGACAGGAGACTTCAATGAAATCATGTGCCAAGAGGGCAAAAATGGGGGACTGGCTAGGGGCACCGCTGCAATGACAAAGTTCTGAACTACTATGTCTTGTTGTGGTTTTCTTGATATGGGTTATGTGGAAAGTCATTTCACTTTATACAATCGTTTTATGAAGGAACATTTAGATAGGAGTTTCCAAACTACACATTGGAGACGGCACTTCCCTTTAAGTAGGATTATCACTAGTGGCGGACTTAGGATTTGAAAATGGGGTGGGCTACGTATTCATGTGTTTCTTTGGGTGAAGCCCAAAAAAAATTTTTTAGTACAATTATGCACAAGTGTGGGAATGCAAGAGCAGGGAGATAAGAACCTGAGAGTTCAACTGTTCAATGATTGAATTTAGTCTGGAATTTAGGCCTTTTCGGGAAGAAGAAGAAGACGAAGAATGAGAGTTTGTGATGGACGGAGAGAATGGGAGAGACAGAGAGGAGTTTGACTTCGATAATTCGAGAGTTCAGGTGGGCTTCGTCAAACAAACATACATACAAACAAACAAAAAATATATATCATATATATAGTTTTTTTTTTTTAACCCAAAAGTCTGGGGAGGGCTTGAGTCCTCCAACCCCTATACCTAGCTAGATCCACCCTTGGGAACAAATATAACAATTTGTCAACAAGTAAACAAAAAACATAACAAATTTCAATCCTTAGATACATTCAACTCACCGGCAAGGATCACGGTGCTATGTAGGTGGAGGTTACCTGAGAGAGAGAGAGGGGGAACGGGGGGAGGGGGGGTTAAATGTTCCAAGCAAGGGTAGCCAGAGAAATCAAGGGTGATAGCCTGGACTAATAACCCCACTTGGACTCAATATTGTTTGCTCATAGAGAGAGAGAGAGAGAGCAAAAAGGGGAAGAGAAGAGAGGGAAGGAGCGAGAGAGGGGGGATAGAGAGATAGAGGAAGAGAGAGAGCAAGAAGGGGAGAGAGAGAGAGAGAGCTGATGGTTGAGCAATATGTGAATTAATATGCCTCAAGAGCAGCAAGGTGCTGCTAAAATAGGCATGATGCAAGTGAATGAATGCTAAGTAAAAACAGTTAATTGAATGAAATGGGATAATGTAACTAAAATATGTGAAATGGGATAATGAAAAAGAAACTACCTGATCAGTCAGGCCTCAGGGTGTTAGCCGGCCCAATCGATTCCCAGCTTGTTGTCCCAAAAAAAAAAATCAAACAAAAGGTGCATCTCGCCAGGGAAGGTATGCTCAAGAAGCAACTCAACCTCGATATCAGTGTAAGGAGCCTTTCCAGCTCTAACTCAGTTGTTGATGTGCTTAATGACATTGAACATATAGAACAGAACACCTACTATTGTGTTATCGTACACCTGTCGGACAGGTTAGCTAGCCTCTTCATCATACATCCTATAGTACGTTGTATACTTGAACGAGGTACGAATTTCCCCTTATCGAGTGAACTATGTTGTAATTCCTGGTACTGAAATTGGTGTATCTCACCCTCCAAGAACCTCCTCACAACACCTCCACATCATCCCTATTGTCCATGAAAAAAGTTACTGAATTGCACACAAACAACAAGTTGGCATGTAAAGAGAGAAGGAAAGAATGCAAGGGAATGTACTGGAAAGATGCCATGGGATCTAGAACTGAGATAAGAGAGTCCAATAATATGAGAAAATGCAATTTGTCCTCGATGAGAGCAATATTTGCTATGTTTTTAATGCATTTCTCTCTACATTTTACTCAGTTATTCTCTTAATAGTATCATTTCTAACTTATTTTTCATTTTTTGGTACTTTTGAGTCAAGAAATGGAAGGCAATGAGTTATATGCGTAGATATGAAAAGAAATAGAGAAATGAAGTTTTCTCAGTTCTACAAGGAAAATGAATCCCAGTTGAAGTATGAATCCTAAGTCAACTAGGAGTGAGCTCGAAAAAATGATGATCGGAAATGAGAAATGAAAGAGTCCTAATTGGACTAGAAAACCTACTTGCATTAGGACTCCTAATGATACTTGGATACCTTGGAAGGCTAGGAGATCCTATGGCTTTAAGATGATTCAAGTTTGTTCAAGACTGTTCTAGAATGTCAAAGAATAACGTCACATTTAAAGATGGACTTCGAAATGTCCAATTGATGAAGCCTGACCCAAATATTGAAGCATGTGACCTGCACATGAATCTCTAGAATCATCCATGAGTCTTAGATGTGGTGACCCGAGAGGGGGGTCCCACAGTGCCGCGACTTCAAGCCAATGAGGAATCAACAAGTCACAAATGGCATCTCGATAGCTCATCAATCTGAAACCGCAAGGCCTTTTGAGTTTAGGTTGTTGGTTTACAAAACACTTTCTTGGACAAGTCGTTCTAGCAACCAAACAACACATTTTCAAAAGCGGAATTTGAAATGGGCTAAGAGTTTTGGGCTTGCAATTGGAGCCCAATTGGGAAAATAAAACAAATCACTAAGTAACTACAAGTATGGGAGATGCGCCCCAGGGTTACGAGCCTCCCTAAATTTTTGTAAACGAGTAGAAAATAAATAAATAAATAAGTAACCAAACAAGTCATTTCAAAACCCAACAAGCAACCAAAACCTTCTTTTAACAGAGTCAAAGAGAAGTGCGCCAAGCCGGACCATGTACCTCCCATGTACACTTCCCGACCATATGCTCGAAACCTGCACACTATTGTAGGGATGAGCTTTCGTCCTCGCATGCCTAGTAGGGGCCGACCCAACCATGCTAGGTTTGAAAAATAATATACTTGAAAATATTTACTACATAATATTGTGCACTTTTATCAAAAAATGCTTTAAGAAAAGAGGCAACCACAAACATTTATTTTCTTTTATAAAACATATGCAGTATGCTTCACATACCTTAGAGCTCCGAGATACTTACCTGCTAGCTAAACTAAAACAAATCGGTGACCGACCCAGTTCGTCATCCTTCCAGAACCGCCTAACAACTCTGTAGTCCTTGTGGCTAAAAGTAGCGAAAGTGTCCATTTCCTGGCTCTGAGTCTCCTATGACTGGTTCACTATCTGTACTCACCTTTCCTCGACAAACATAGAAGCACAGCCCCCTCTGAAGGTTCACGGTTATCGAGACCGTGGGATCCCTAGAAATCTACGGTCTAGGTCCGATTCACTTTCAGGTCACAAGTACAAACATTCGATGGGTACAGTATCTCAACATGCAAGTCTAGCCTCAGTTTTCGTAATAAACAATTATCAGTTATGGAAACACGGATATCACGAGGCATCGACTAATGAACAACCAAAAACGTACTTGCAGACAACATATTATTATACTAGAGCATTCCACATATAGAAAAGCATTTAATAAGGAAGGGACAGCTTACCCTGCTTGGATATGGAGTGCTCGTCCACAATTAGCTTCGTTTTCGACTTTCGATACTTCTTCCAATTTCATGTGCACACACTCGAGTCCTTTATAATAAAATTAAACCAATAAGTAACTTGACATCATTAACTTAATCAATCGAGCACCTAAGGCATTCACTTAATTTCCTTAAAGTCCATTGAATCAACCTTTTCGATAAGTAACTCGCCGAATAGCAACTTCGTTGCAACCATGCGATAATCACTTACTTTTCAAAATCACCGAAAACAAAATTGACGGCTTCACCAAATTTCCATTCAACGAGAGTAGAAAATCACTCGGGGATTTGAACCTTAAATATGAGTAGCAACCAAGGAAGGAAACCAAGCTTTCTCTGTATGTCTAACATAAATGACTTTAGTAGAACGTCACCAGGAATGACACATTAACGATGTCATCGCTGACGTCAGCCTCGTAGTTATCAACGATCTTGGTTGTCAAACCTGATGCACCCTTATTCGTAGCCCTAGCGGATACTGTTTACTCCTTGAACAAACAATTGTGACAGTTTGCCCAGATGACATCGAAACCAAGCACACAATTCGGTAGACGATGTCATATTGTTAAATCGCAACAACTAGGTATCTACTACCCGTCATGAGACACCAATCAATAGGTCTCTTGGCATTGACCGAACAAACCGTCCAATGCTCAAGGCATCAAGTTGCAACAATACTTTGAGATAAGACTTAACGAAATTCAAGGTCACCAATCGAAGTTGACTCCTCGGAATTCGTAAAGTTCGTAGCATTTCTATTCACGGTCTCGACCTTGAACTATCATTTTCACCCCACGAACTCGTTTGATGTCAAAACTCAGAAATCAAGTCATAAGTGCTCGTTCAGTTTTTGGTCAAGCTAAAACAATTGAATAAGTTATCAGCACTTTATTTCCTTGTGTCCTCGCCCGAAAACAAGAAAAAGTAATTTATAAATATTCTCCTTTAAAGTAATCCTTTACTTTCGAAGTGGCTGTCCTGAGTAAATTTGAAGGTGAACTAACATTCTTCCAACCACCAGTTTTACATAAAAAGAATAACCAAAGAGAAAAGAAAACCACAACGAGTTTAACATTTCAAGTTTCCAAGAAGTTGGAAAGTAATTTTGAAGGAGTTCACGACTAAAATTTATAAGCAATTTCAACCAAATCAAGATCCCCAGATCCAATCTAGAGATACGGACTGACACCATCGTAAAATTTCAAAAATTTAAAAGTAGTAGAGGTCGGATAAAACTACATTTCGAGTAGTTGCAGAAAAAAAAAACAGTAAAATTCTCAGAATTTCTGTTTTGCTTGAAAACAGACTAGGGAAATTTTCAACTTTCCTATTTTTCGAACAAGATTTGTTGGCACGAACTTTTTGGTGGGTAAGGGAATAATTTTAAATGCATTTTACTGAAATAGCCTTGAAGATAGTTTTGAGTTTGTTTTCAAAGTCTAGATTGTAGAACTTCTGAAGAACCAAAATTGTTTGAGCTTCGTAAAACAAAACACTTTAGTAAGAAAAGCTCGATTGTTTAAGGTGTAGTCTCTTGACTTATGAGGAAATCATTTCGAGTAATTCCAAGAGACAAAAATTAACTTTGGGAGTAAGAGGCAAGAATGTAAAACAGTTAATGTAAACTCGTGGTGTGGAAGAAATGTTACGAAATCCTTGTCTCAAAAGTGAATGCATGGGGTAAATGCGTAAATTGTCACCTAGATTCTCGAACTCGTACTCGTACTCGTCTTTTACCTTGTCATGCCTCGAATCCCGGTATATTGGATTCCTCCCAAGCAAAACCGAAAGATACATCAATCCGGGAGAGCTATTGTTGACGTGTGATTTCTTCTTTCGATTTGAGTCTACAAAGGTTCGTACTTAAGTTCCTTATTATGGTGTACCTCTTCAAACAATTTCCATACTAAGGTATCGAGCTAAAGCTTTCGGCTCATCCACGCTAATCTCCGTCATCAAGAGGAAACTAACTCGAACTTTGATCCTTTAAGGTAACGAAACCTTTGGAACGGTTGTCCCAATAGTAGACTCATGAGCTCGCCAATTGCGCATAAGTATTTGTGTTCAAACTTTTCTCGACTTTTCCCTTTTCTTGATTGTGAAGCCACAACATGTAATTCTACATGGCACATTGATTGCCTTTCTCCACATCCCTGTGGAAGGAGGCAATAATTCAATTTTTGCCTTGACGTCACCATTTTAGCTTCATTCTAACCACGTAATCAAAGTTGTCTTTCAAGAGTGTGCTACCAACTTGTTCACTTTCCGAAATTCATAGCATTATGGACTTCGAAGCCATCAAAGGTTCCTTGAAGTAAAGAAAACTGGCTGCTAAAGTTATAATCCTTTAAAGATCTTTTCTTGACCGCTCTTAGAAACTTTGCTGGTGATCCTACTAATACCAGTACAAGGGCGTGGTCTTGTAATCTCAAAGCATACTAACATTTCCAAGTACGTTTCTGGTACCGCAATCATTTATTTTCCCAACAATGTAATCTTGTCAACACAACAACACAACATTAAATTCTGCCAAAGCAACAAAGCTTCATATCGTTCCACCAATTAACTACAAAATTGGGGAGATGCCCACTCAAGCAATATTCAATTTCATGTTTGTCTTGCCATCATAAGTTTCCCTATCAGTCCACTACTTTGGAAACACTTGAGAGGTGTCTACCTTACTTGAAAGTCGCACATTCTTTCCGTAGAGCATCGATGGGGAACCGCTGCAGTCGGGCCATCGCTCGGAAGGAAGAAGAGGAATTTGAGCGAAGATATGAACACCACTAATCCAAATGACTACATAGGGTAATTATCTCACTTTTTACTCAAATTTTCACTTTGATCCTCCCAACACTCTATATTTTTTTCAATACGTGTAACAATATATGTAGTATAATAACTTTAATCCATAAATAATATTTACTCTATAACACTAGCATGGGGGTACACCAATATTCCTTGCAACTTCATCTCTAACCTACTTCTCCGAGTATCAACTCACCTAACATAACCTCGTTAACTCCTTAATGCTCAATCCCCTAATAATTTACCAAACACTTTATCCAATATTCATACTTACTACCTTTGGAGCGTTTGTGGTCGATTGGCATCATGACGGCATTGACAATTTAAAACGTAGACCAAACTTTAAAGCACCACAAAAGACAAACTAAATAATTTTCCAAGGAATCGCAAAGGTATCTTTACTTTTCAAATCCAATGGTAATTCTTTGAACAACTCAAAAATAGCCTCAACGAAAAATATTTGCAAGTGAAATGAGGTAAAAACGAATCGTCCTAAAAGAGTAAAGTAAAAGAAAATGGTCAAAAACATATTTTTAAATGCCCAAGAAAAATCGAGTGTTTTGCCCAACCAATTAAATTCGACACTTGAAAAATTTGAGAAGTGTTGCTAGTTTTTGCAAAAACAATTTCAAAAGTACTTCGCAACCAAGAGCTCTGATACCACTTTACTGTAGTGACCCGAGAGGGGGGTCCCACAGCTCAGCGACTCCGAGCCAATGAGGAATCGACATGTCACAAATGGCATCTAGATAGCTCATCAACCCGAAACCGCAAGGCCTTTTGAGTTTAGGTTGTTGGTTTACAAAACACTTTCTTGGACAAGTCGTTCTAGCAACCAAACAACACATTTTCAAAAGTGGAATTTGAAATGGGCTAAGAGTTTTGGGCTTGCAATTGGAGACCAATTGGGAAAATAAAACAAATCACTAAGTAACTACAAGTATGGGAGACACGCCCCAGGGTTACGGGTCTCCCGGAATTTTTGTAAACGAGTAGGAAATAAATAAATAAATAAGTAACCAAAACAAGTCATTCCAAAACCCAACAAGGGACCAAAACCTTCTTTTAACAGAGTCAAAGAGAAGTGCGCCAAGCAGGACCATGTGTCTCTCATGTACGATTCCCGACCACATGCTCGAAACCTGCACACTATTGTAGGGGTGAGCTTTTGTCCTCGCATGCCCAGTAGGGGCCGACCCAACCATGCTAGGTTTGAAAAATAATATACTTGAAAATATTTACTACATAATATTGTGCACGTTTATCAAAATATACTTTAAGAAAAGAGGCAACCACAAACATTTGTTTTCTTTTATAAAACATATGTAGTATGCTTCACACAACTTGGAGCTCCAAGATACTTACCTGCCAACTAAACTAAAACAAATCGGTGACCGACCCGGTTCTTCATCCTTCCATAACCGCCCAACTACTTTGTAGTCCTTGTGGCTACAAGTAGAGAAAGTGTCCATTTATTGTCTCTGAGTCTCCTATGACTGGTTCACTATCTGTACTCACCTTTCCTCGACAAACATAGGAGCACAGCCCCCTCCGGAGGTTCACGGTTATCGACACCATGGGATTCCTAGAAATCTACACGTCTAGGTCCAATTCACTTTCAGGTCACAAGTACAAACATACGATGGGTACAGTATCTCAACATGCAAGCTTTGCCTCAGTTTTCATAATAAACAATTATCAGTTATGGAAACACGGATATCACTAGGCATCGACTAATGAACAACCAAAAACGTACTTGCAGACAACATATTATTATACTAAAGCATTCCACATATAGAAAAGCCTCTAACAAGGAAGGGACAGCTCACCCTACCTGGATATGGAGTGCTCGTCCACAATTAGCTTCGTTTTCGACTTTCGATACTTCTTCCAATTTCATGTGCACACGCTCGAGTCCTTTATAACAAAATTAAACCAATAAGTAAATTGACATCATTAACTTAATCAATCGAGCACCTAAGGCATTCACTTAATTTCCTTAAAGTCCATTGAATCAACCTTTAACATAAAAATCTACCATCCATTCCCAAATAATCCGAATGGTATTGCCTTTGAACCATTTGGGATATGGTGATTATACTTAGCACTTTGACTTCATTTCTTTCATCTTTTTACTTTAGAAAAACAAATCACAATTTCCATTCCCGAACAATTCACTTAACATAGTAAGCTCATTCGGGATATGGTGAACACACTACTTCCCATATTAAAGTTTCGGTCAACCGGTTTGACCTCATTTTATTTAGCCTTTAAACCTTAAGCAATTAAATTGCAACCTCCTTTCCCGAATAATTTCATTCTATGATAAATTTGGGATATGATAGGTTTGGAATATTTCTATTCACGGACCTTGAATTGAACATCCCACATATTAATTCACTTATCAAAATCCGGTCCATTCTTGTTTACCACTTTTCTCATGCCTTTGACCAAACCACCGATTCCATTCTTATTTTACATTTCTATGCCAATAACAAATTCATCCTTTTAATTCACAAGACAATTCTCCTCTATTCAATAAGCCGATTCATACTTAATCATGCCAAGTTTCCAACATAACTGTTAATTCCCAAAATCCTTTAATCAATCAAGTACCTCAACCAAATTTATATCACACATACTCAATAAAACCATAACTTTGATTAGTACAAACAGTACACAGTTAAACAGATTCCAAAATACACAGTCCCTTACAATTCTTCTTTTCCCCAGCTCGAGGCTATTTCTAGTTGCTGCAGTCCACCACTATCACCCCATTCGGACCTCTAGCAAAAAAACAATACTATCAATATCCAACACACTCAACCAATTTCACAATTCAGAGTAATCGGCCCTTACCTCAATCCATTTTCAATGGAAATTGACCCAACAGTTCTTCTTCTCCAAATCTTCAAACTCCCAGATTCGAAAGCTCAGGATTTCCAAAATCTCTCAAAGCATAGAATTCCTCAAACCTCATACAAGCCAATTTAGACACATAAATTAGAGCTCTTGGGTCTAAATTGAATTGGGGGCTTCAACCGTGAATAAGATGACGTAAATTACCTAATAGAGAGGATCCAGCGACCGTGAGCTGCGGAGCTACGGTGGTCGACGCGACAGTGGTGGCGCGTGAGGCACGTGCGACATCTCTGGTCAGAACCAGAGATCGAAACCATGGGGTTTTGGTGGTTAACATGGCTCTGATTCCAATTAGGGAGGTCGTTGAGCTCAATTCGAGCTTGAAACCGGAGATCGAAGGCAGAGTTGAGGCCTCCGACGATGCGCGAACGACGTCAGCGTCGAAGAGGACTCTCTGGGTTTTGCTCCGCTTTGCTTGCTGAGTAGAATGATTATGGCGGAAGGGCGAGGAAATCGCCGGAAATCAACGAAAGGGAAGGGACAGTGGCGGCGTTGCTTACTGGGCATGCATGTGGTGGTTCAGAGCTTTCGATCGGCTGCGGAATGGCTGGGCTTTGATCTTACTTGGATGCTGGTTCGAAGGGTAGAGGTTGTGCGGTGAGATGGTGGCCGGAGTTGGAGTCTCCGGTGGTGGCAGAGGGAAGGAGAAGAGAGAAAGAGGTCGTAGAGAGAGAGGAGAGAGGTTCTTGGGTTTTCACACTCAAGGTTTTCTATTTATACCCATTTGCATGAAATGCCCATTTTACCCTTGCGACGAATTACGATACTTCTCTAGCTAATTGCTTTCGGTTTTGAGCTCGTAACTTTTCTTTAATTCGTTTTTCGTCGGAAACTTCCTAAATTAATTCTTGACCTCGTCCTAGGCCCAAAACTCAATTTTGTTAAAACTAAAAATTCAAGTCTTCACTACAACTTAATTCGCCTTCCTTCCAAATTCGCTTCGACGATCCTTTGCTTCAATAAACTTTAGTAACCTTCTAGGCCCAAAATGAAGGACTCTGGCCCAAACTTAGGATTATAAGGCCCAAATCGAAGTCTCGACACCGAATTAATCTCCAAGGTCAATTTCTTCACTTGAATTACCTGGCAAAAAATTACCTTCTAAAAATTAAACAAAATTTTCAGGGGCTCACATTAGAGGAGTCCATGTCCCATAATTATTGCTTTTTGCGATGAGAATTAAAAGAATACTAGAAGATTTCGGCAATGCATCAAAAAGGGAGAGTTTTGGAGAATATCTACTTCGTGTGAATTATGGAAAAGAAAATAAAGAGAATATATATTGATTCAGGTTTCTTGATTCATTATGAGTTGAATGAAGACCAAATTGAGTGAAGATACAAGATTATTTCGGCAAAGAAGATATTCATGAAGATTCAAGATTGATCTATATTTCTCAAGGAATATTTTGATTGGTTGAATGACAACTTGTAAGTAGATTTCAGCCTTGAAACCTAAGCTATGTAGTGCATTATATATAGGGAGGTTTGTGAAGATGTTATACACACCACAAAATTCAGAATCAAATCACACAAACTCGTCCCCTTTTCTGGTCAATATTTCGGCAGCTTCATCTTCTTCAAAGTTCAAAACCGTGAAGCATCTCCATATCTATTCAAGCATCCTTGCTGTGATCCTCATCCATTACACCACCTTTGATGCTTCTTACATTCTTGAAGGATTCAAAAGTGTAACCATGAACACCTTTTGTTTTCAGTTTTTCTCTGTAAAACAATTTTGGTTTCTAATCCTAAACAATTTTGATTCTTGTTATTGTTTAATGATTTGCAATTTCATATTGGATGAAGTGTTGATTTTAGATATGTAGTTTTCGAATACTATGAAGCATGTTTTAGGTTTTAGGTTTTCAAAGTGATAAATTATGATTTCTTATATGTTATGCATGTCTGTTAATTTCGTGGTTCAATCCCATCTTTTATGTGTTAATTGATCTTAGGATGGATACTTTGATTGATGAGCATATAATTAAATCCATATTAATATGCTAGCGTTCTAGGTCTTAATAATTAAAGTGGAAAACCTATAATTCCTTAAGTAAATTAACAATGCGCTTGCATTCTTGATTAGCGTTCTAACTTGCATGTGTTCTTGACTTGAATTGATCAAACTTCCATTGTGTTTAATACATTGATTGTGTTCTTGTTAGTGATTAGCTACCACTAGTAATTGCATGCTTAATATGGTTAACTATGGTGGGTTCATCTAGTTAATTTAATTAAATGAAGTAAAAAGGATTTTGTATGTGTTCATCTTTGTTCTTGATTGATTCCTTGCTATGACATATTTTGATTATTGATTGATGCTTTAAAACCTTGCCAACATGTTAATGCTAGTTAACTCTATCTAATTTCATTCCATTCATCTTAATCTACTTGATTCTGTGTTTTGATGTGTCACATGTATATAATTAGTTGTTAAATTAGAATTAAAATCCAAAAATCCCTTTCATGTATTTTCGTAAATATGTGTATATATATATATATATTTATATTCTTTGTTTAATTTTTCTAACATTTTATTTTTCAGGAATTAATAAGGCCCTAATCATCAGTTGAGAACGATCTCTACTTATTCTTACTACATTGATAGAGTTTTAAATTGAGCACTATCTTTTGTGCAGATCAATTTTTGGCCTTGATACCTAAGCTATGCCGTGCACTATATATAGGGAGGTTTGTGAAGATGTCATACACACCACAAAATTCAGAATCAAAACACACAAACTCGTCCCCTTCTCCTCTCAATATTTAGGTAGCTTCATCTTCTTCAAAGTTCAAGACCGTGAAGCATCTCCATCTCTATTCAAGCATCCTTGCAGTGATCCTCATTCATTCCACCACCTTAAGCTTCTTGCAGTCTTGAATGATTCAAAAGTGTAACCATGAACACCTTATTTTGTTTTTGGTTTTGCTTTGTAAAACAATTTCGGTTTCTAATCCTAAACGATTTTGATTCTTATTATTGTTTGTTGATTTGCGATTTCATGATTGGATGAAGTGTTGATTTTAGATATGTAGTTTTCGAAAACTATGAAGCATGTTTTAGGATTTAGGTTTTCAAAGTGATAAATTGCGATTTTTTATATGTTATGCATGTTTGTTAATTAATTTCATCCTTCAATCCCATCTTTTATGTGTTAATTGATCTTCGGATGCATACTTTGATTGATGAGCATGTAATTAATCCATATTAAGATGCTAGCATTCTAGATCTTAATAATTAAAGTGGAAAACCTATAATTCCTTAGGTAAATTAACAATGAGTTGCATGCTTGATTAGCGTTCTACCTTGTGTTCTTAACTTGAATTGATCAAACTTCCATTGTTCTTAATGCGTTGTTTGTGTTCTTGTTAGTGATTAGCTACCATTAGTAATTTCATGCTTAATAGGGTTAACTATGGTGCATTCATCTAGTTAATTTAATTAAGGAAAGTAAAAACGACTTTTTATTCGTTCATCTTTGCTCTTAATTGATTCTTTGCTATGACATATTTTGATTCGTGATTGATGCTTTGAAACCTTGCCAACATGTTAATAGTAGTTAACTCTATCTAATTTCGTTCCATTCATCTTAATCTACTTGATTTCTATGTTTTGATGTGTCACATGTATATAATTAGTTGTTAAATTTGAATTAAAATCCAAAAATCCCCTTCAATGTATTTTTGTAAATATGTATATATATTCTTTGTTTAATTTGTCTCACGTTTTATTTTTCAGGAATTAACAAGGCCCTAATCCCCGGTTGAGAACGATCCCTACTTATTCTTACTACATTAATAAGGTTTTAAATTGAGCACTAACTTTTGTGTAGGTCAGTCCTCGGACTCTTCTGAACCATAACAGTTGTAGCAGAGGTGGTAGAACTCTTCTACGGGATCGAGGTGATCCGATCTAAGCTTCGGGGCAGGAGGCAGTCTTGCAAAAGCCATCCACTATCTCTATATTTTCACAACTCAATTTGTCAACCCCTTCTCCATCTTGCACCCAATGGTATATTGACATAGCAATGTCGTTGTTTGCCAACAATTTAACACAAACGATCAGCTCAACATAGACAAGTCAATTAGAATGAGGAAACGCTCATCAAACCCATTCCAACTCAAAAATTAACCTCGCCCAATTCATTACAATAACCCTAATTAAATCAGGAAATGCTCATCAAACCCATTCCAACTCAGAAAATTAACCTAGCCCAATTCATTTCAAGAACACTATTCAAATTAAAAGAAACCCATAGCTGAACCAATGCTGGACTAACATATTCAAAGCACAGTGTCTTAACCCACGCACCACACCGGAAACTCTTCTTAATCTAGACTTGACAGTCTAGAGCCCTCAGATGATCAAGTAGAGAACGGTTGAGCCCATGGCCCAATGCACTAAATTTTCGTTTAACCATGGTGCTGAAGAAATCGAAAGGGGATATAGGGTTTTAGTGAAGAAATTGAAAGGAAAAGCAGAGACAAAAACAGGAGGGGATTTACGATTTCAATGAAGAAATTGAAAGGAAGAGTATAAAGAGAAACGGAGGAGGAGGAAGAAGAAAGAGAAGGTTACAGAAGAGAGAGAAAGAAAAAGGGGGATAGACGGTTATAGATTTGAAACTTTGTATTCGATAAGGCTGGGAAAATATAATGCATTTCTTTGAAAAATAATTCAGCCTAACAAAGAATCCATGTATTTTATGAGTAAAATTGTCTCCACGTTTCTTTTCGGTAGAATTACAAAAATGATCACTGAATTTTGACTTATTCGAAACTTTAGTCACTCATTTCTTAAAAATGGGAAATGCTTGAAATCCCAAAATTTCATACCAAATTTTGGATCCTGAATAATGTGGCAAATGACACATCATCACTTTTGATTTCATATTTTAAGAAAAATGATTAACATAAAATGCAATTAAAGTCAACACTCATAGAGTTCTAGCCATCTTTTAATTGTATTCCATCGCCACTCTTCTTTTTCTCCCTTAAAAATTCATCAACCATCTTACACTTACAACGATGAAAAAAAAATCCTCCGAGCACGGATTAGTCTCTGGGCCTAGGAAGCTTTTGAGGACACCGTGTGATTGACAAATCAAAAAAAAAAAATCATAGTTGTTCTATGGATGTTTAGTTTCTTTTGATTATTTTATGATTATATCCATAGTCTAAGTTGCTCGCTAATGAAAAATGTATATTTTTTCATCTAACCCTAAAGGCCTAAACTTATCAAACATGCATGAACTGATGAATTTTTATGTTAATTAATTCATAAAAGAGATGTTGAGTTTTGCTATACATTTTAAGAATTAATTCGACATGATTGTTCAATTCTTTTATTAAAACCAATTAAAGAATTTTTTTTCCTAAATGAGAATATAAAATAACGACTTTTTGCTTAAGATAAATTTGCTTAATTTATTAGTTAACGATTAGATCAACACAAACTAATGATGTGGCAAATGCCACATCGAGATTATAATTTGGTAAAATATTTCGGTGTATGTAGCACTACTCCTCAAAAATATTAATTTAATTGTTCAACTTATACACTGTATTTCACTTGAAAAATGCTTGAGATCCCAAAATTGTATACCAAATTTTGGATGCCAAATGATGTGGTAAATGACACATCATCACATTTGATTTCATATTTTCAATTTGTCCTCAAAGTAATTAATTACATTTAAGAAATATAATTAACATAAATTGCAATCAAAGTCAATACTCATCCACTTCTAGCAATCTCTTAATTGTATCACATCACCACTCTTCTTTTTCTCCTTTTGAAATTCATCAACCATCTCATAATTGTTCACTGGATGCTTAAGGCACGTTTACTTACTTAGAATGAGAATGAAAATGGAGGGAATGGTTTAGGGATAAAAGTATTCCTACGTTTAGTAACACATAAAGGACTGGGAATGGTTTTGGAGTAAAAGTATACTTGCGTTTACTAATACATAAAGGAATTGGAATAGGTGTAGGTCCCACCACCTTATCAAGAATCGAATCCTAAATACTCAAGAATTTGACTACGAAAGGGGAATATGAGTGATTCTCCCGAATCAAGACCGATTCCTTTCTTCTCCCATTCCAGTTGTCTTCAATTCATGATTTTTTTTTCCATTCCAAGTAAGTAAACATATTATTAGTTTCTTTTGATTCTTTTATGAATATATCCAAAGTTTAAGAGCATCTTTAGCAGACTCTCTATCTTGGTTCCTTAGCTATTTTGATGAATATATTTAGCTTTTAATTAATTTTAGCAGCTCTAGTAGACTCCTAAAAACATCTTTAGCAGACTCTTTATCTTGACCCTTTAACTATTTTAATGAGCATGTTTAGCTTTTTATCAATTTTAGCGGCTACACCGAACTCCTAAGTGGCTCTCTATTTTAACTTTTAGCTATCTTGCTCCTAAATATAGAGAGCGAGATGAGACTCTCTATTATTTCTATTAATTTAGAATATTCATTTTAAGTCATCCTATATAATATATAAATACATTTAAACTATTTTTTCTTCATTCAACAAATAATATAAATTCAAATCTTGCTAAAATAGAGTTAACTGAGAGCATCTTTAGCAGACTCTCTATTTTGGAGAGCATGTTTAGTTTTTTATATATTTTAGCAGCTGCACCAAATTCCTAAGTGACTCTCCACTATAACTTTTAGCTATCTCGCTCCTAAATATAGAGAGCAAGATGAGGCTCTCTATAATTTAAAACATTCATTTTGAGTTATATTATGTAATTTATAAATACATTTAAACTATTTAATCTTCATTTAAAAAAATTATATAAATTCAAAATTAACCAAAATAGAGAGCACTCATGCAGACGTATTTCTAAAGTAGCTAGCCAAAATGACTTTTTAGCTACATTGGCTAAATTTTGACTAAAAAATTGCTAGCATTGTTAAAGATGCTATGCAGACATATTTCTAAAGTGACTAACTAAAATGACTTTTAAGCTATTTTGGCTAAACTTTAACTAAAAAATAGTTACTATATCTTCTTTGATGAGACATATCCAATGACCTAGCCGCTCGCTCTGCTAGGGTTTTCGCAGAAATTTTCTTCGACCAAAATCTCCAAAAATTTTGTCTGGACTCTATGATGCAGACTCCAACTGGTACTATGGCTGTTCGTCCTCCTTCTGATTCCGCCAGGGTGGCTTTGGGTGAGGCGGGGCGGGTAGCGCTGCAAGACAACAACTGGTATATGGTTGGGCGACTGCTAGGGTCGAAGTCACGGTTCCTGGGTTCAAGGGCACCATTGCTTCGATCTGGCGTCTTAAGTCCGGTCTCTCTGTTCATGATGCCGAAGATCGATTCCTTTTCCAATTCACTCATGAAGCTGATCGTAATAGAGCGCTACATGGCGAGCCGTGGTTCTACAGGAACACGATGCTGTTGGTAGGGGATTATGATAGCGTTGGCTCAGTGGAGAGGGTTCCTCTGTGGAAGATGGAGACCTGGATTGCGGTCCAGGGTTTGCCTTTGGCCCTTCGCAACAAGCATGCCTTAACCCTAATTGGATCTGCGGTTGGTCAGGTTATTCGCATTGATCAATCGGCTCTTCATAAGAAGGAGGAGGAGCAGAGGATCCGATTGGTGTTGGATACGCGTCGGAGGGTGCGCACTTGGATGCTCTTTGAATTCTCTCCCACGGTATAGCCTGAGATTACTCTCATTTATGAGAAAGTTAAGGGATTCTGTAGGGACTGCGGGTTATTTGAGCATGAGGCTTCAGGGTGTGATGGCTTTTTGCTGCAAGAGAGGGCAGAGATTCAAAATGGTCCTTCAGCAGCGGCGATGGCCGGGTTGTCATTAGACGTGGGTGTTCTCCCTCTGGAACCAATGCCGACTCCTTTGACGGAACTGATGCTTTCTGCTGAGGTTGGGGGAATGGTTATGGAACTGGAGGTGCAACCGGATGGTAAATTACATGGTTCCTATTTGTTGGGAGAGGTGGAAGCCCATGCGTCACAAGGTAGTGACGTGCTGCATGGCTCCAAGATTGATGGAAGTACAATATGTGCATCCTTAGGTTTGATTGAGAACAATGGTGTCGGCTGGTTCAAGAATTGGCAGAAGCTACTCCCAACTGGTGCAAAGTCAGCCACCCTGCCAACCAACGCTTAGACCACAGTGAAGAAAGGCCTTCTAAAGCCAGGGGTTGATTTGGGTTCGACTGGTTTGGTTGCTGCTGGTACCAAGAGAAAAGCCAACTATGATTTGCTCAATGTGGGTAAGAAGATGTTGTCACTTCCAGCTCCTGCTCTTAGAGTGGATGAAAACATCGCTTTGGTATTACAAAATAAGAATGGGCAGCTTATAATCTCGCCCAAGAAAAAGAAGAAGTTGGGTCGTCCTCGAGGTAGCAACAATAAGCCGAAGGCTGCTAGGACTTTGGCTCCAGAGCTGCCTGAGAGGAAATCTCGCAAATGGAAGAGTCATATTGACTCTGGTGCTGCGCATGAGTCCGCAGGTAGCTTGTCCAAGGACGCGGTTATTGCTGAGGCATTGGATACAGAAGGTGATGGAGTTGAGGGTGAATTTTCACCCTCTTCTCCTAGTACTCTTTAATTTCTTCTTGATCAGGTCACAGAAGCTATTAACTCTGTTGTTCTTTTAATCCTTCGAAGTTCTTAGTTCTTGTTTAGAATAAAAGTGCGTAACTTTAAAAGGTGGGTTTACTTGGGGTATTTGTTTTCTTATTCTATCTTTAGAGTAGGATTTTAGAGTACTCTGTAAACGACGTTTTATGACGACCCTTAGGGGTACGTCGTTTTTTGTATTGCTTGCTAAATTACAATGAATGGATGACCTTTTTACTCAAAAAAAATAATAGTTACTATTACTAAAGATGCTCTAAGTGGCTGTCAATTTTAACTTTTAACTACCTGCTCCTAAATATATATAAAGAGGGAGATGGACTCCCTCAAAGTAGAGAAGATAGAGAGCCAAATTCAACCATTTGAACCAAACAAAGGCACCACCTTTTTTCAAACCCTGTTTCAATATACTCAAACACATTATCGATCAGGTAACTTTTCTCTTCAAAATATGCAAGACAAAACCATTAAGCCAAGATTAATAAGTCTTTATCACGCTTAATCCATTACCATGTTAATTTCTCAGGTGTCGGCGGCGGGGCAATAATATTGTCGTATGTGTCGGCCACGGGAGTTCTCTCGTCTCTCCTCATCGTGGGATTGCTCGTATCTGTTGGAGTATCACGAGTTGGCTTTCACGCACAAAGAGGTCAGTTGTGGAACATGAGTGGAATCCCGACAGCCTTGAGTTTCTACATTTTCTGCTTCGCGAGCCACTCGGTTCTACCTTCCATTTATATATCTATGAGACATCGACATCAGTTCATTAAGGAAATCTCGCTAGCATGCACTTGAACTCTAATCTTATGTCTTTCATAATAATTTGTTGTTTAATTTCATGGAATTTGATATATGCATATATTGGAGGTGTTGATGAGATAGCCAATCATGCCATTCTACATGCGGTGAGTTAGCTATTTATGTTTACACTAAACACCAAACACCATTTACTCAATGGTTTACAAGATCAACAATGGCTACAGTGGCTACTGTCTTACAACTCCAAGTACTAAAGCTATGAGTAGGCTTGATGTAGCATGTGCATGGTAGTAAAAAGGATGCTGAGACAACAGAAATGGATCTCAGTAGGCCCATATGGTCTCAAAATAGGGAAACAAAAAGGCTAATAAGGTATTGCTAGCCAAAATTACTAGCCTAATAGCTCTCTGAATTAAACTCCCATTTTGGTAGTTCTGAGGCAAGAGACCCATAGCAGAAGCTATAGGGGTGACAATCGATGCATAGCGGGCAATCAATATTAATAGTAATGTATAAATAGCAATTTTCGCACCGGCTTCTGAGGTGGGGAGGTTGAGGGTAATATGAGATTTCACTCCTCCTCCGTACATAAGATAGCCAATCACGTGCATGCAGCTTTCTTCTCACCACCATGACTTGCTTGGTTACAGCCATGATTGGCTATCTTATGAACGGAGGAGGAGTGAAATCTTAGATTACCCTCAACCTCACCACCTCAGAAGCCGGTGCGAAAATCGCTATTTATACATTACTATTAACACCGATTACTCACTATGCACCGATTGTTACCCCCATAGCTTCTACTACCAAAATAGGAGTTTAATTCAGTGAGGAATTAGGTTAGTAATTTTGGCTAGCAATAACTTATTAGCCTTTTTCTTTCCCTATTTTGAGACCCTAATGGGCTTATTGGAATCCATTTTTGTTGTCTCAGCATCCTTTTTACTTCCCTGCGCATGCTACATCAACCTTACTTATAGCTTTAGTACTTGGAGCTGCAAGATAGTAGCTGCTGTAGCAATTTGTTGATCTTGTAAACCATTGAGTACATGGTGTTTGGTGTAAACATAGATAGCTTACTCACCGCATATATGTATAATGGCGTTTGGTGTTCTTGCCAGAGTTCTAGGCACATATACAGCCATTGTTTCTTGTTAACCATTGAGTAATGAAATGTAGTTTTAATTTAAGGGAGATGATGATATATATCACAATTTGGTGTTCTACCAGGTCAGGCATGAAACCAAGGGGGTGCTAGGATGTGCTGTAGCACCTTCCTTTTTTTTATTAGAGAAAAAAAGATCTTTTATATATATATTGAGCGTACATCCCAGCACCTCCCATTTTTTTTAGAGCAAAAAATATATTATATATATTGAACGTACAGAAGCAAGTAAATGCATGAAGAGAGGGAAGATTAGAGAAAAGCATGACAAAAGCAACTATATATGAGTATTTACCTTCATATGACGAAAATTAATTACGATATAGCTAGATATCATATATTATGATTAATACCGTCATTAGCTTTCCTTTTTCTTTACCCCAACAAAAATTAGAGATTTACTTTTCTTTAATGTTGGGGTAATTATATTATTGCATATAATGTATATAATTTTTTTTTATCGGGATAAATTTTTCTTTATCCTATAAATATAATAATCTTTTACTCCTAATGGTGATTAGGATTTTTTTGATATATATATATATATATAAAAGGATGTAAAAATTGGATGGAGAAAAATGTTTATACACTTTTCTTTATCAATAAATATATTATTTCTTTTACTTCTAATGGTGATTGTGCACAACAAACTTCGCCAACTTTCATATCTTACTAACAAAACATATAAGATGTTTGTGAGACAAAATAGCAAACTAAGAAGTATAAAAAAGCAAATAAAGAGCGTTCTTTGTTCATTCATAATTTAATGAAAGTATTGCTTAAATAAAAAAGGCAAATGACAGATATAGAATAGTAAATAAAAGGTATGAGCATGAGACGTCACGTGAGAAAATAATTAGTGATCCAAATAGAAATTCTCCCATTATTATTATATATAAGATACAATATAAAACTTGGCTCCATGATAAGAAACCCACCGTATCTACGTCTTGAGCTCTCTTATTTTCCTTAAATTCTCTACTTTGCTCCTCCTTCAGTTTCGAAACTAGAGTTTCAATGCTACTTAGGACGGAGCCTTTTAATGTCACAGCTAGGTCATCACCACCACCATCACATGTGACGACTCATCGGTCACTGGTGCACTGTCTGTTGATTTACATGTTTGGTGGCTATGTTGGGAATTGGTAGGAGTTGCCCTTGTGCTCTTGATGTGTTCTTACTCAAAGGTTGGTGGGTTTCCCATAAGCAGTGAAGACGGGGTCAGACGAGATCCAAACTTGGAGGATGAACAAGATGTAGACCTAGAGGAGTAAATGAATCTCCATGAAACCTAAATCAACACTAACTAAAAAGTAAACGAATCAAGTGGTATCGCGAAAATTAATTTTTATAAATGTAAAAACAACTTCTAAGTCAACTAGAAAGACATGACTGAACTCTTGTTGGGTGACTTGTGTGAAAGTCCCAAGTTCCTAGAATGTAATTTCTTTCTAATAGGTTCCAATGACATCTTAGATCTTATAGATGATTAAACTAGCCATCCTAAAACACAATACGTGCAAAGTTATCTCGGAACTCTTTTAAGTCTAGCCAATGTATTTTAGTCCGGTGAAGATAATTCCTATGTTCTACTAGGATGTTGAGTTGATAAAATGGTGAGTTAAGAATAAGGATTAAATTGTGAGAATAGCAAGGACAAGCATATTTTGGTGTAGTTATGGTTACTAATAATGTTATTAATGTAATAATATATGCTCTCGGGTTTTTTTTTTGTTTTTCCCCTCTCTTCAGTTGTGTTGTTTGATTTAGTTCTTCTCATACATATGCGTTAATTTTGCAGCTATTGCCCATACTGTCAGCCATTTATCCAAGAGTGATGAGGTCATGAAGCTTGTTAATAACTCGATGAAGGCTCAGAAGTGGCTGTTACATACAATGCAAGAATTTGGCAAGGAGATGACTAAGGTACGCCTTCTTCTAACAAATATGCATAAAGTTGATGGCTTTTGTTTTCTTAGCTTCAGATTTATTGTATATATAGAATAGTAAAATTTTGCATTGTGTTAACGTGTGACATACATACAATTGCCTTAAAAGTGGTAAAATGAGTCTTCAAAATAGTAATATTAGTCCTCAAAGTGGTAACATGAGTCGTTAAAGTGGTAAATTTTCTTAGTTACCACATGAGTCCTCAAAAAAGTAATATTAGTCCTCAAAGTGGTAACATAAGTCCTTAAAGTGATAAATTTTCTTAGTTTACTGTATGAGTCCTCAAAATAGTAATATTAATCCTCAAAGTGGTAACATGAGTCCCTAAAGTGGTAAAAATAGTTGATGTATGAGAAATGTTAACATACCATAGCTTTACCCTTTCTATTGTAGATGTATGTCCGTCAGGGGAAGTTGTCATTGATAAGAGCATATTTATGCGATATTAATAGCGTTAATCTCCATACTTTCTTTGTTAGTTTAGTGTATTTTCTGGTTATTTACTTTGTTTATTTGTTTTATAGGTATCTTGGAGTAAAGAAGAAGAAAAGAAGCAAAAGAGGGATTGAAGCGCAAAATCAGCAAATCTGCCTGTGCAGATCAGTCAACTTCGACAGATCACTGAGACCATCTCACAATGATCCAGATGATGATCTTTATATTGATGGAAAGCCCTGGATGTCTAGTTTCCAAATATTTTTACGGCTCATCAATATCATTTTTCTAGAGAAAGTTATGGCCAATTTAGTACAAAAAGGTCAGGCTGCGCGTGAATCTGAGGTTGGACGGGAATTTATGTTTCGAGGCCCAAATCACACCAAGAAGCCCGAGGACGAGTTTGTGCTTCATATTCCGACTCATGATGGACAAATGGCATGATGTGAATGGTTAGAATAAGTCATCAAGTTCAAGAGCCAATAGGAAAACTCCACCTAAGCACGTGAACCCTAATTTCTTTTAGGTTTTGGATTTCCTAACCTCTAAGCATATAAAAGGAGATCAATCTGCAGCAGCTCTCTCTTCTTCTTCCGCCCCTTCTTTAGTTAGTTTTATTTCTTCTATGTTTAGATAGTTTTTATTAGTTAGGGGGCTGCTTGAAGCCCCTAGACATGAACTACAAGATGATTTGATTTTTGATGTTATTTTCTGTTAATCCAAGATGAGACTTTTGTTTACTACTTTTCCATTGATGAATTCTTGCTTGTATGCTTCGAGTGCACGCTTAGTATGCATGTTAGGGTTCTAATGCTTTGATTGTTTGATGCATGTGTCAATAGTTGGACTCCTCAAACCTTTTAGAGAAGCAATTGTTAGTTTTCACTATCAAGTAAACTAAGTCCTAGGTTTAGCAAGGCGCTAAGTTTATTGCGATGCCTAGTGATGTCTCAAACTCTTTTAGACCTTAATGATCTCTGCATGTTTAATCTAATAAGCGTACCTTTAGGTTGCATTGTTAGGGAATAGTCTAGGTGTAGAGCACTTCCTGCCTAGCGTACGAAGTAAGAAAGGGTAATAGGTTGTGTTCAAACGTACCGAGCCAACCTGAGCATCTTCATCTAGATTAATTGAATTAGGATTGAACAAATTGTCTTGTGCGTGATTGTCGGGGGTGGATGCATCTTCCCTAGCTAGCTTTATTCTCTTGATATCAACCAATCTCAAATCTGTTTCAGTTTCATTTTTCTTTCTGTTCTCTGTCTTTATGTATTTTATTTTTATAGTAAACGATAACCAAAAATCACCAAATTTTGTGTACTGGACACCCTGTGTGTCTAGTACATCCCTGTAAATTTTCGTAATTTTCTGAGTAGTTTAAATTAGGGTTTTAATTAGATTTTCGAATGCTGTTCGCTAGGAACAGTGGTCACTTTTGTGACATTGTTTTGAGTAGTTATAACCTTAGTCCTCTGCGGGAAAGACCCTTGTTTACCCTTGCTACAATTGACAATCTTAAGTGTGAATAAGGAAAATCAATAGCTTATAAATTTAGCTATCAGTCATTAGGGATCATAGAAGATGTGACGAACTTGCCATTAAAAAGCAGGTTCTTTAACCAAAAAAGGCAAGAGAGTGGTTTCAGATTGCTGCGAAAGCAAGATGTGACATTAGACTGGAAATGAAATTGTTGAGCACCTTAAGGAGGAAAAGAAGTCAATTAATCTATTCATTATTTCACAGGTTATAGTTCTTGAGCTATTCTCGTGTGACTAAACTGATTCAGATCCATGTAACCATGCTACAGTCCAATAAGAGAACTTTTAGTCCTGTAAAATCTCTAATGCCAGTGAAGCTTAAATGTTCTCAATTCCTGTACTGCTGCGGTGAGTTAGACTTTGTAATCTCCAAAATGCTAACACAAGTTGTTGTGATATTGTTTAAGTGAACCAAGATATGATTAGGGTATTTTTGGCATCATAGTTTTTGGACATTGTTTGAGTGGTTGTGCTTTTTGTCACGCCCCGATTTTTAAACAAAATTAAAAATCAATATATAATTCCATAATTATGCATGCGTGATAGTTCAGCCATCAATACAAAATACATGGAAAACTTTTTCTTTTTAAACCAAGTACATACTGATGCAATGAACCCGCAATGTCAATATATACTCGCTCCGCAGAGTCATATATTATACAAGTTTACAAATTAAATTGCCACAACAAAATAATAAGTAACTGCTCCTCAGAGCTTATTACAAGCGGAAGTCTTAATAATGGTAAAGTCACAAAATTGGCTTCCTACCGTAAAGTTGCAACTATCAGAACCCGCTTCAGCCACGATTACCTTGACCTTCAGGATATATAAACCCCTACACCATGAAATAGTGCACCCGGTTATCACACAACAAACCCGATAAGCTTATGAAAGCTCGTATGAGTAACTCAAAACAAAACTCCACACAACTCACACCAAAACAAGAAAAACCTTTCAACTTGAGAAAAAGGAACACACACCATGCTTCCCAAAACAATATTCTTTTCCCAAAAGAGAACAACAAAAGTCACCCCGTGACAAAATCATAATAATTGAAACTCTAACAATTAAATATGATACACAAGTCCACCCTGGGCATTTAAAAGAAAGAATCCCCGAAACTCCATTATAAAACACGTACTCAAAACAACAAAAGTCACCCCGTGACAAAATCATAATAATTGAAACTCTGACAATTCAATATGACCACAAGTCCCACCTGGACATTTAAAAGAAAGAATCCCGAAACTCCCTTTTAAAACACGTACTCATGAGCATCAAGTAGCTCCCTACTACTCCCTATGATGTAAAATCGCAACAGAATAGAGCTCTAACTAATCGTATCCACTCACCCGACCAAAGGTGTGAAGTCTCGATATATATGTCTGAGGTCACTCCCAGCGACCCCGAATCCGCAGACCTCCCCGGTTGTCAGATCAAAATATTTAAAAGCGGTCACTCAGGACCAAAATGTTACTCAACGCTCAAAGGAGATGTCACCACCTAAACCCAATCATCCGACCTCCCTGGTCGTCAGATCAAAACAAATAAAAAGGAGATGTCACCCCATGACCTGTGAATCCTCAGACCCCCGGTCATCAGATTCAAAACATTAAGCAAGTCACTCTTGACCCAAAATGTTAAACCAAATCAAAAGGAGATGTCACCCCGTGACCTTCGATCATCAGACCTCCCCGGTCGCCAGATCAAAACATTCAAATCTCATTAAAGCAACTCACACCAAATCTTGACACTTTTCAAACAATTGAAATTCCCAATTCCTAACACAATGTCTCCCGAAAAGTCCAGCTTCAAAACAATAGAATGAAACCCATCATACATACTGTTTAAATCACCCATCAACCCATAAGAATATACATATTTCACGTAAATATATTTATATATATATACACGTAGTCATTCACTCAGGAATGCTACTAATACCAACTATAGTTTGCAGTTAACTAAATAACTTTCAAAATGATAAAGGTAACTCTGTTCGTAAATGAACATTATATAGAATAAAGCAGCACAACCACAAAATCGTCCAACAACTACTAATTAAATTCTGAAAAATCCTAAGAAAATAATAATGATATTAAGGAGTATTACACTTTTTGAGCTGGCTAACTTGTTAAGACAAAGATGCTAAGTGAGTGATTAGGTTAAAAATGGATCGGTTAACTTTGCTCATCGATCACTATTGATTACAATTAGTTTTACTTAAGATAGTGAAAATAACACATCTGACCTAGCATCATAGTTTATTGTTCCGGACTACTACGTGACACAATGTCATATGGTGGTCTATACTAATAAAATACCAACAAATATGCGGAGCAAATATAAGGCTCAATCATATTCTTTCGGATCAACACATATACAACAGACCATACAATAATTTGTCCATTTTCCTTTTTTTTTTTTTGGAATAGATTTTGTCCATGTTTTAAACAAGAAGACCAAATCATTTGAAATTCAAATAGTTTATTTTTATTTCAAACAAATATTTTCTTTTGACCGAAAATATTCAAATTCCTTAATTAAAACAAAATTAATTCAATTATTGTTCCTTGGAAACATAAAGAGAAGAAAGTACTCCTCCAAAGTCTTCGAGAGTCACAAGCCGTATTTCCTAAATATCCCAAATGTCCATTATACCTTCCAGTCAGTCTAGCTTCTCAATAATCGATCTCCACTTGCATTCATTATGCCTGTATACTACAAACTCCAAATGTCGAAGATATTTTCGAAAAGCAATAATCCCTCCCCATCGCCCTCACCGTTTGTCTCCCTTACACCCACTGCTCGAATCTCCCCACGTCATACAAAACAGAACCTCTCCGATATCAACTAGAAAGAACAGGGCTATTTTCGTCATAGAAAATCCCATTCTTCTCGCCTTCTCGGGGTTCACCAAGTTGGTCAGCCTCTACATCATCAAGTTGTGGTTGTAGAAACTAGATACATATTTCCGCTTATTGAGTTAAGTAGTGTAAGTCCAGGTGCTAAAAGCAGTGTAAGTCACCTCCCAAAATCTTCTTAACAACTACGTACTCTACTACTTCCAACCTGTTATCTTTGAAAAGGATTGTTGAGCCGCGCACGAACAACAGATTTTCATGCAAAGAGCGGAGAAAATAATGCAGCGGCAGGTGCTAGAAATATGACATCAGATCTTGAACTAAGAGGAGGGACTGCAATAATTGGAGAAAATGGACTTGTCCTCACTCTCCACTGCACCAAAAAACGTTGCAGCAGATGTGGCAAAACTGTTCTACGAGATCGACGTAATCCGATCGAAGCTTCAGGAAATGAGGCAACCTCGAGAAGCAGTCCACTATCTCGATATCTCCACAAATGAATTTGCCAATGCCTTCTCTATCTTGTACCCGACAGCATATTAACATACCAATGTCACTGAACTACTGCTGGAACGAGGGATGCAAAGTAGGTACAATTTCAACCCAATCATGACACCAAAAACGCTTCTGAATCTAGAGTTGATGATCGGGACCACTTACATGATCAAGAAGCTTACGCCTACGCCCACGGCCAAAAGACCTCTCAAATGCACTGAACTTTCGCTTTACCATAGTACACTTATAAATTATAGAGGGGACCAGTTTTATCATAGTAGTGATAGGGTACTATGAAGCTGCATAACGAGTGCCTGCATTGAAAACGTACAAAGATCGATGCATCTCTATATCGAATGGCAAATTAAATTTCACACCAGTTTTTATTTTATTTTATATTTTTTCCCCTCTATAATTTATAAGTGTACTATAAAGCTGCATAACGAGTGCCTGCATTGAAAACGTACAAAGATGCATATCTATATCGAGTGGCAAATTAAATTTCACACCAGTACTTGAGTAGTCTACAAAGAAGTATATTCCATCATATTCATATTTCTCGAATGTACTGTACAGTACTCAACACTCGAATAGACTATCATGGTCGATGTTCAAAAAAGCATAAATAAAAAGCAAATGAGATTCAATGAAGCTCAAAGACTTGTGTAGTAGCCGCATCAACAACTCGCGTGAAAAGTTGGTGTGCTAGGGAACCCTAGTGATATTGCCTCGTGAAACGATGTCAAGTAGATTTATTGTTGAGAATCTCTCATGATGTGGAAAGATTTAGGTGTAAATGCTAATTGTTTCCCTTCACATTTTGTCAATCGTTGTAATTTATTTTTGTGATAATATTTAGGATCTAGATTATTCCATACCATAGAAGGTAGATTGATTTCTTATATATTTTGTAATATTCTGAATTGTAATCATCATCAATATACAAATTATCATTTTAACATGGTATCAGAGCAAAACGCTCTTGGACCTAAATTTCAAAATATTTCCAACTAGTGTTGGAATTTCTTTGAGAAGCTTTTAACTTCTCCTTTTGTTTATCATGGCTGCCGCTCATTCTTCATTCCATAAACTTTAATTGCTCCCAATCTTACCGTTGAACAATGCCTAAAAATTATGGCACTGGTAAAGAGTAAGAGTGTTTTTCCATCTCAAGCAAATAGTACAGGTTTACCACATTCCTCTTCTTTTCTTAATCATTAGATCATAGATAGCCGGGCAACAGACCATATTACATCTATTCCAAATTCTTTATCAAATCTTGTTCCTACACCTTCGTTTCCTCCTGTGAAATTACCTAACGGTGAACATGCTCCCATTCATTCAATTGGGGATTTTTCTTTTAATTCTAATATTCGTCTAAGTGACGTGCTTTGTGCTCCAAGTTTTAAGGTTAATCTTATCTCAGTAAGCAAGCTTACAAAATCTCTTAAATGTTTCATCACTTTTTTTCCTGACATGTGTCTTTTGCAGGACTTGGTTATGAAGAAGATAATTGGCTTGGGTAGGGAGCATAATGGTCTCTACCTCACTCCAAATTTAGCCACTAAACCTTGACCTATTTCTTCTGCCAATCATGCAGTTATTTCTTCCACTTTGTGGCATCGACGTCTTGGTCATCCTTCTCCAAATCGCTTGCAGCTTAGATAAAGTATGTGATGTCTGTCCATTAGCCAAACAAACACGTTTCTCATTCAATTTGAGTACTATTTCCACAATAAAACCATTTGCTCTCATTCATTGTGATATTTGGGGTCCTCACAAAATTGCATCTCATTCCGGCGCAAGGTATTTCTTGACAATTGTGGATGACTTTAGCAGATATACCTGGTTGTATCTTATGCATGCCAAATTTGAAACTCAAAATTTTTCTGAAATATTTTCTTGCCTTTACTGAGACACAATTCAATCAAAAGGTACAACACATTCGTTCTGATAATGGAAGTGAGTTTTTATCTATGCGTACATTTTTCCAAGCTAATGGTATCATTCATCAGCAATCTTGCATTTACACACCCCAACAAAATGGAGTTGTGGAACGAAAACATCGCCATATAATCACGATTGCCCGTGCTTTACTGTTTCAAGCTAATCTTCCATTAGAGTTTTAGGCGGAATGTGTTCTCATAGCAATTTATATTATCAACCGTCTGCCTACAACACTTTTGTCCGGTAAATCTCCATTTGAAAAAATATTTCAACGTGTTTCCCAATATTCTCATATTCGTGTTTTTGGTTGTCTTGCATATGCCACTAGTGTTCACCCCAAACACAAATTTGATCCTCGTGCTCATAAATGCATATTTGTTGGATATCCTTTCGGTCAAAAAGCATATAAACTTTATGATCTCACTACCAAAAAGTTTTTCACTAGCAGGGATGTTGTTTTTCTTGAGGATATCTTTCCTTATAAGCAAGATTCTCCTAATCTTTCTCTGTAGCCTCATGATGCAGTGCTTCCTAATGTGATTCCTGAAAATGATATCCCTCAAGAACCCTTGTCTGCATCTAGAGTTTCTCCCATTGAACACACCCTTCCTCAAGTTGACAATTCTTTATCTCCAGATGTCTTGTCTGACTATCAGACTCATCCTAATGATCAAACACCTCCATCACCATCTTCCCATCATTCATCCCCTCCACTTGACAACTCTTCACCTTCATCACCATCTTTACCTCCTTCTTCTCCTCCAGTACCTAATGAGGATATTGTACTTGCACTTCACCTCTTAGAACGAGTTAGAAAACCAAATTTCAAACTACAAGATTATGTTTGTTCTCATGTTGTGTTGCCTACCCAGGAGGATTCATCGTCTTTGTGGCTATTTCCTAATAAAGGTACACGTTATCCACTTTCTAATTACATTTCCTATCACCATTTTTCTTCATCTCACCATTCCTTTATTACCAATATTACTCGAAATGTGGAACCTAATAGTTTTGCAGAGGCTATAAAAAATCCTCAATGGCAAGAAGCAATGACATCTGAAATTCAAGCTTTGGAGGCTAACAACACCTGGAGCCTTACTCCTCTTCCTCCCTGCAAGGAACCCATTGGCTGCGAATGGGTGTACAAGATCAAGTATAATTCAGATGGCACCATTGAACGTTACAAGGCCCGCCTTGTTGCCAAGGCTTACACCCAAGTTGAAGGGGTGGATTATTGTGAGACTTTTTCACCCACTGCCAAGCTCACCACATTTAGGTGTCTCCTCGCTATTGCTGCCTCCCGAAATTGGAGTCTTCATCAAATGGAGGTACAAAATGCATTCCTTCATGGTGACCTTCATAAAGAGGTTTATATGCTTCCTCCACCTGGATTCAGTCGACAGGGGGAGAATTTGGTATGTCGACTAAATAAGTCATTGTATGGTCTCAAACAAGAAAACTTCCTGAAATTGGTTCTCCGAATTTTCCAATGCTATTCAAAAGGCTAGTTACAGGCAATCCAAGGCTGATTATTCATTATTTACACGTGTGGTTGGTAATTTTTTCACTGCTGTGCTCATTTATGTTGACGATATTGTGCTCACTGGAAATGATCCCAAAGCCATTGAATTATTAAAGGCATTTCTTCATAAGGAATTTCGCGTAAAGGATCTTGGCAATCTTAAATATTTCTTGGGCATTGAAGTCTCACGGTCCAAGAAAGGAATTTTCGTTTCTCAACGAAAATATGCATTAGATATTCTACTTGATGTAGGACTTACAGGAGCACGTCCATGTCTTTTTCCTATGGAACAAAATTTAAAGCTTACACCTACAAATGGGGAAATTCTTAAAGATCCCACACGTTATCGGGGATTGATTGGGAAACTCTTTTATCTCACTGTGACAAGACCGGATATTGTGTATTCTGTTTGGATTCTTAGCCAATTCATGAATCAGCCAAGCAAACCTCATATGGAAGTTGCCATGAGAGTATTGCATTTTATTAAGGGAAATCCGAATAGAGACATTTTCTTTCCATCAGAAAATGATTTGGCTTTTAAACCTTATTGTGACTCAGATTGGGCAAGTTGTCCAACAACAAGAAAGTCAACAACTGGATATGTTCTGTTTTCCTTGGTAATTCATTGATTTCTTGGAAATCTAAGAAGCAAGGTAATGTGGCGTGTTCATTAGTAGAAGCCGAGTACGGTGCTATGGCTATGACTTGTCGAGAATTAACTTGGTTGAGGTACATTTTACAAGATTTTCAGATTGTTCCTGATAAACCTAATTCTTTGTATTGTGACAACCAAGCTGCATTACATATTGCCGCCAACCTAGTTTTTCATGAAAGAACAAAACATATAGAGATTGATTGTCATGTGGTTCGAGAGAAGCTACAAGCCGGATTGATTTCTACTAGATATGTTCCTTTTTCTCTACAAATTGCAAACCTTTTCACAAAGGCATTGGGAAGAGATAGTTTTGAATCTTTAGTTTCCAAGTTGGAGAGTGCATGATTGGGAAGAGATAGTTTTGAATCTTTAGTTTCCAAGTTGGGACTTCATGACATTCACTCTCCAACTCGAGGGGGAGTGTTGAGAATCTCTCATGATATGGAAAGATTTAGGTGTAAATGCTAATTGTTTCCTTCACATTTTGTCAATCGTTGTAATTTATTTTTGTGATAATATTTAGGATCTAGATTATTCCATACCATAGAAGGTAGATTGATTTCCTATATATCTTGTAATATTCTGAATTGTAATCATCATCAATATACCAATTATCATTTTTACATTTATTTTGTATATCACTTTCCTTTCTCTCCACAACCTGCTGAATGCCTTCTTGGTACCCCTGGATAAAACTTTTAAGAGCATCTCTATATGCAGAAGCTCTTGTCATGTAGATCCATTGCAGAGCAGGCTTTAATGTCTCCATCCATCCTCTATCAACCACAGCTGTTGATTATAATTCCAGATAAACATCAAAACATAGTCAGATTTCAAACCATTCAACTAAACAAAGTTCAAAGATTACATACAAACAACTGACAAATCTTCTGTTGAGGGAGAGGGGAGTAAACATGTAGGACCATATACATATACTTTGTTAACAATAGCTGAAATCCGAAAAGCCAACAAGTTTTTATGACAAAAGAGTAGTTTGCAGCAGATGATTTCTAATACGGATACATGCAATAGACATATTAAAGCAAAGTCCATATACAGAAAGTTCCAACCAGATAGAACTGGACTACAACATAAGCACCTCTCCTTTATATCTTCAATCTTGCCATATCTATTGCCCATACTAGTTTAATTCATCCTCCATTTTCTATCTCTCGTTCAATCAGGGTGAGGCAAACATAAACAGAAATGATTTGAAGTTGCTTGGATATACAATCCACTCTGACTGCTCAAAATATCAAAAGTACATTTCTAATCCATTGTGCTCGAGTACTTGGAAGCAGAATTGGCACGAGTAAATATCTGATAGGCTAGATTGATGAAAAAGTAGGACTCAATGACGATTAATTGTGCTAACTTGAGTCAATACATTCCGCAACAATCATTTGACTCAAATCAATAACAAAAAAGGCAAATGAGATATCTTCGGCATCAGTAGTCGTATGAAGGCAGGCATGATATAAACAAGTAGATGAGAGAAAAATAAAACGAGGAAACTAATGTAGGTTTTTACAGATTAGGTAATATCTGAAGCTTTTAATCGTCGTCAACTATAATCTTATGACGTTGTTTGATATAGCACCATATGTGGAGATTCCAAGGTCCTCTAATGTTGAGGGTTCTTTGTCTTTAGTTGTGCTAGCTCTTTGATCCACTAGGTTCATTCTCACTATCTTCATCCTTCTTATAATCATTAGGCCGCAGTTCAGGACCAATATCCCGCACCCAGCTGGCAGCATAAAGCCTAGAAGCCTCCTTCAACACCTGAAGGCCGATCCAAGAAGATACACACACACACACACACAGTGGTGTTCACCTGGTTAGTTGCTGACAAAAGAATTTATGCTCAATAACTCTTAGATTTACATCAAAGGGTGGAAAACAAAACACCTCAACTTAATAATAATTCTCTCTGCCATTAGATTTACATCCAAGGGTGGTTGAGCATTATTTTCTTGGTCATTAACTGACCAGGTGAACATTTTCGTGTGTATATATATATATATATATATATATATATATACAGATCCTATCCAGAGCGAGGCATCGCTTTGAAATTTCAGAGCGAGGTTAGGGTTTAGGGTCACTTTTCGGTCGCATATCCACATCTCAACCGTTCAGTTTCTAGGTGCTAATGTATAGATCACCTCTGAAAAATTTCAGCCAAATTGATGGTCGTTAAGGCATTGATAACTGCCTTAAAGCTAGTACGGTTCAGGTTGGACAGATTCAGTTCGTCCATTGGTTTAAGCGAGTTAGATACCTTAAAGACCATCAATTTGGCTGAAATTTTGCAGAGATGATCTATACATTAGTACCTAGAAACTGAACGGTTGAGATGTGGATATGCGACCGAAAAGTGACCCTAAACCCTAACCTCGCTCTGAAATTTCAAAGCGATGCCTCGCTCTGGATAGGATCTGTATATATATATATATATAACCACATGCATTTCAACTCAACACTCAACAACACCATGCAGACAAAAGTATACTAAGACTACATTCCAAAATTAAAACAATCCACTTTCCTACGTACACACCACCCTCACCTTCATTTGTGAGTGACGGATAATTCAACCTGATTCACATCCTCCACATTGAAACCCTAGACTGCTCGGTCTTCTCTTCCCACAGTTTGTTTGGATTCTCAGAGATAAAGGGAGGAGCAGCGGAGCGAATCGCTTAAACAAAACTAATAAGACAAGCCAATAAGATACGCCCACGTGTCCTGTGGCTAAACACAGAAAATAATTATAGGGACATATTAAATTAGGGTCTTTCTAAATGTACCCAGCAAATTTCTATGCAAACCCAACAAGTTCTTTACGCTCAATAAAAAAATAGAATTTATAATTGTACTAAGCAACTTTTCCAACAATACCCTTAGTAAATCTCACATAGAGCAAAACTTGGATTATCTCCGCGTCAATTCTCATAGAGGTTGGGCTCCAATTGGTGGAGGTCGAAACGATGCCCGAACTAGAAAAGAAGGGTCTTGGAGGGAGTGGTGGAGGTTGGGGCTTTGTCGACCTCGAGGGACTCAACCCTAGCTTGAATATCAAACACGAGTTCATACCCCATAACCAAGCTCTTTGCTCAAGGATAATACCAAGAATAAAAATTGTTCTTCGCTATATCCTGCACCCAATACCATACTCTAACAGAAATACCCATCCTTGATTCCACTCCTGCACACCACTCACTGCTTTGGTGTTAGCCAACCGAGCCCGAGCCTCTGAAAGTCCTCTTCGAACTACATCTCCTTGGTACAACGGTGGACTTCTTCTACTCGAGTCAGACCAGGTGAAAGGGAGGAGAAGAAAAGAAAACTTGCTGTGAATCAAGAGAGAGTCAGACCGGGTGGAAGGGAGGAATCTAGAAAGAAAATTGTTCCAATTGCTTGTTGCAGCTGCACTTTTCCACCTTGTCTCCCATTACTTTTCCTTCCCTTTCTTCTCTCACCCACCGTTTCCTTGTATCCCATTATTTCTTCCCTTTCCCTTTCTTTTCAGCTTTTCTATCCTTTTTATCTTTGTTTTCTACGCCTAAACCCACAATCAACATAAAAAATTGATGCGGAGATAATTCAAGTTTTGTTGGGTGTAAGATTTGCTAGGTATAGGAATGAGCAAACGGGGGATTCCCTCGCCCCCGCGCCCCCCGCCCCCGCCCCCGCCCCGCCCCCGCAGGGAACGGGTTCCCCACCTCCGCCCCCGCCCCCGCATTTGCCATTTTCTCTATATGAACTTTTTTGGTTTTCTATTTTGAAATTTTTTATTTTCTGTCTTTTAAAATTTTTTTTCCTTTCTTTTTTTGACAAAAAATAATTTACAAATCACAATTATATGACAATCCAACGGTAGGATCCTCACAGATCACCTAGAGGATCATTTTTACCGATTTATATGATGATCCAATGGTCGGATCCTCACGGATCGCTCTTAGGTTCATCATCTCAAAATTATACGAAGACCCAACGGTCAGATCCTCCTGGATCACATAGAGGATCATCTTTACCGATTTATACGATGATCCAACGGTCAGATCCTAACGGATCGCCCTTAGGTTCATCCTCTCAAAATTATGTGAAGATCCAACGGTTGAATAGTCCCGGATCGCCCTTAGAATAATCCTCACAAAATTATATGACGATCCAACGGTCGGATCCTCCCTGATCACCTTTTGAATCATCTTTTCACAATTATACGAAGATCCAACGGTCAGATCCTCACGGATCGCTCTTAGGATCATCCTCGCAAAATTATGTGAACATCCAACGGTTGGATCGTCCCAGATCGCCTTTAGAATCATCCTCACAAAATTATACGACGATCAAACGGTCGAATCCTCACGGATCTTCTTTTGAATCGTCTTTTCACAATTATACGAAGATTCAACTGTCGGATCCTCATGAGGAATAAGAAAAATTATAAAAATGGCCAGGTTGAAAAAAAAAAATGGGGAACCCCGTCCACCCCACCCCCCCCAGCGGGGGAAATAAGTGCCCACACCCCTGCCCCCCCACATGTAATGGGGAATCCCGCCCCCGCTTGACAAATGCGGGGAAAACCCGCGAGTACCCCGGCCCCCACCCCCATTTGCTCATTCTTAGCTGGGTATGAGTTTTGCTAAAGATATTGTTGGAAAAGTTGCTGAGTATAATTATAAATTCTATTTTTTTATTTGGTGTAAAAAACTTACTGGGTCGAAATTTACTGAGTACATTTAGAAAGACTCATTAAATTAATATGTCTTAATTTATTATGGCCAAACAAGCGTGGTGATAATAAATTAGAGCAAGTGCACCGGTGCTCTTTTGCCCGGGCACCACCTCAGCATTTCATGATTTTGACTGGGCAAGCTCTATTTTTCCCCTCCACCGGGCTTGTTTTGCCCGGGCAACATTTGCCTTTGTTTGACCAAGGGCAAGAAAAATGTCAAGCAGTTGCCTTTTTCTTTGCCCAGGCTTGGGCTGCTGCCATATTGTATTTTAATTTACTGAACGTGGCTGACGTCACATGGGCCAACAAGGGAGAGACGCTGTGATGAGCACGGACCACACAGCAGGAGGAACTGTTTTGGGTGAACAGTGAATTTTCCCCCCACTAGTGAACAGTGAATTTTGGATGAACAATGAAAAGGGTGAACAGTGTTGACCGGGCAAGAAAAACAACGGGTGCAAACCTATGTCCAGTGGCAGTGAATAGTAACTTGACTGATCGAATTCTTGAATTTTCGACTTTGCCTTTTCTTGACTACTGGTGAACTTGCTCTTAGAGCAAAAAATAAACAGTAAAAAGTGTGAACAGTGAAATGAACAGTAAAAAGTGTGAACAGTTTTGACCGGTCATGAAAAAAACGGGTGCTAACCCATGTCCAGTGGCAGTAAACAGTAACTTGACTGGTCGAATTCTTGACTTTTCGACCTTGACATTTCTTGACTACGGGTGAACTTGCTCTTAGGACCTACTAAGTCTGCCTAAAATTAGCATTACCCACAGAAGAAGAGGCTGAAAATTACTGAACCCGGATCCGAATACCTTCCAGACCCGGATCCCTATGTGGTGAAATGGTCTCTTCAGAAACTCTTAGGAAGTTGTTCGAAGAAGAAGACGGTGCCTCTCTCTCTCCCAGCCTGATGTCCATGGCTACTACGCACTCCATTGGGCTGATCTCGCCCACTACATAATTCAGGTATATATTCCGCTTCTACGATTTCCTCTGTGTGGAAAATGATGACATGAATAGCTTGTTTGTTGTTGATGAAGCATTTCTGTGTTTTGTATGTAGCTATACTTCTATTCTGTGTTTGGCATTTTGATTGTTGAGCTGTACTGTTTGTTGTTAAAGCATGGCGGGGACGTGAATGCCACCGAGAATATAGGGCAGACAGCATTGCATTGGGCAGCCGTGCAGGGTGCAATCGCAGCGGCTGATGTGCTCTTGCAGAATGGAGCTAGGGTTGAGGCTGCTGATGTAAATGGGTACCGGGTAATAGTCTCATTAATTAATTTTCTTTTTCCTTTCAGTTGGTAATTTGCTTCTTGGTTAAGTTTAATCGTCACACATTGCTGCTTACTGGTTTTCCTTTCTTTGCTCTAACAAACGCTACAAAAAGGATAGAATAATCACCTTGGTCCATGAACATTTTGTGCAAAAGTATTTCTGAAAGGAAAATAACTTTAGGACTGCACCATGAACTTTACCCCTACTATTCCCCGTGGCCCATACTGTCCTGTCATCAATTCTGTTAGACTTCCCGTAGAAGGGCTAGATGGTATACTAAGCCAGAGAACATGAAGAGCTAAGAAGGTCAAAGAAGAAGAACTGAATACGAAAATCAAACCCATTAGTGAAACAGAGGAAAAGTTTTACTCTGAGGTAAAAATTTAATTTCTAAAGAGACTCAAAGGAGTTTTCTTACATAAAAATGGACACAATCGGAAGCTAACTTACCTCATAAGGTACTGCTGTTAAAATTTGGGTTAATTTATTCTTCTATTTTACTTATAAGTTTGGCTTATGCTCATGGGAGGATGAATAATTGAGATATGGTTTAGAGGAGACAGCGTTCTTGGAGCCTCTTGCCCCATCTGTATCTGACGTGTAAAAAGGCTGCTAAAAGTTTAGAATCATTTGCTGCTTTTTATTATGTTATGCTGTGAACTAATAGCAGAAATGATTGATGAAGTCTAAAATCAGCTAAGATCAGTTTCATGTAATCCCTTATGTAAGAGTTATAAGTTCTTTGGAGGCAAGAAAAAGGGGAATTGTGCTGGAAGAGAGCTGTGTTCTCAATCTTTTGGATGGTGTGTATTTGAAGGAGTAGGAGAATTTTCGAGGGACTTGGGGATGAGGAATAGATCACTTGTGGTATAGAGTTGGTTTTGTATTCTGTTTTCTTGGTGGGCTTGCTTCTTCTTGAACATGTGTTTAGCACCCTGATAAATTTAATGTTAAGCATAACAGAAATAGTGACAGCAGAGTTTAGAAGAAAGATGAAATCATATTTAGGAGGCAAACGGGAGTCAATATAACTTACGGAGTTACGGTCCTATGTGGGATAAGGGTCAAGAATTTCCGTATATAAAAATGTTACCTGCAGTTAGCTAAAGCGAATGGAAAATGGGAGTCAATGTAACTTGTGGTCCTATGATCTACTAATAAAAACCTAAAGATTGAAAGGTCGAGATGCCAAAATGTGGTCGAAAAGTGGGTCCCACAAGGGATTCCTTAGTGGAAGGGCCCTATATGTACATACGTACTTAAGTTTACTGGTTGATATTCAATTAGTTGAAGAATTAAACCTTCATTACATGTTTATTTACTGCAGGCAGTTCACGTTACTGCTCAGTATGGGCAAACATCTTTCTTGAACCACATCGTTGCAAAGTATCATGCTGATTTTGATGGACCTGACAATGAGGGTAGGAGTCCTCTTCATTGGTATGAAGCTATTAACGGTGGCATATTGACATAGTTTGCATTTAAATAGATATATTGTGGACATGGGTTTTCTAGTCTTTGATTCTCAGTGTACACTTGTACTCTAATCAGTAAACTTATTTATTTGTTGGTAGTTTTCTGTACAAGGACGCAATCACTGAATAAGTTCTTGTAGTTGTTATCGTATAGAAAATGATTGAATTACTTATATATGTTGTATAATGAAGTAATTTTCCCCATCTCTTTTTTATAAAATGTGCTTAGATTGTTTTATTGGAAAGTTAGTTATTCGTTATTGTAACGGTGGAATATTGACATATCAGGGCTGCCTATAAGGGATTTGCGGATACAGTTAGGTTGCTTCTGTTTAGAGATGCAAGCCAAGGGAGGCAAGATAAAGAAGGTATACCAAATGTGCATTTTGGTTTCTACGTAAATATGCTGTAATATTACATGTACATTATCAAAATGTTTATAAAATTTGCAGTACTCTTTGTTGCTTGTTGGCTTTTTGTTGCATCAATTGGACAGGTTGTATCAACCAAAAAAAGAAAAAAAAGAAAAATGTTCTTGCTTTCACTTCTGTTTTCCTGATTATATGAGATTTTGTTTCCTACAGAAAAAGAAAAAAGAAAAGGAATTGCAATAGGTTTCACTAGCTGGCTCATGTACAATAGTTTAACTGAATTTCTACTAAAGGAAAGCGGTTAAGCATGTTTGGTAAGTGGTAGTCTGAAATACGTAATACAAGACTATGGGATGGTGCAGCTTCTAGCTAATCTGGTAAAAACAAGAAACGTTATGCTGGGTTGGACACTCCAGCTCCTTGTGTGGCTCTATTGAGTGAAAAGCACAAATCTTTTGGTGCGAGAAAGAAGGGTGTGGTGGTGGGTAGATTTTCTATGATGGCTGTCAATTGGTTATTTTGCTGGAAAGTGAGATGAGTTTTCAGGATGTGATGGCGTAGGACTTGGATAATCTGAGGGAGAGGGTTGAATTTTGTATTTTGATATGAGCTTCAGTTTCTTTGGAGTTTCTAGAGTGTTCCTTTTTGATATTTGTTCAAATTTGATGTTGTTTAGTTGCTTAGATTTCTGAGTTGTTTGTTTTGGCTGGCTCGTTTCATTATAGATTCCAATTTTAGTGGCTTTCTTATCCTCTGTGCTGTATCTTCTTTCTCTTTCTTAATGAATTTCTTTTTCCTATATAAGTATATAACAATAAGCTAGCCTGGTAAATAGTATTTCATTATAGACATTTGGAATCATATCACACCTTCCCCTGTGATCGTTGTGGCTATAACTAAGATTTGGGATGGCTTGAATCAAGTTGGAGCTCAACCTAAATTTTGTCCCTACATATTCGGGTTAAAATTTTTGCTGTCTGAATCTGGACAGAGATGTGCTCAGACACACTTGCTTCAAACTATTTGCTTTTGGGTTGTGTTGGCTGGTTTTAAACAGTTTGGTCACAAGTCAAATTTGTATATCCATTTCAACTCCTAGGTGACCATTGCTTTTACAGGAGCCCTCGCCATTGCTTTTAACCATCCATCAGTTAAATAATTTCTTTGATATGCCAAAAAAAGTTAGATCATATCTTTACTTTGAGGTTGTTTCCTAGTTTTAGTCCTTGTTTTCTGATGAGTTGTGTAACCTATGCCATTAGGTTGTACCCCTTTGCACTGGGCTGCTTTAAGAGGAAACGTGGAGGCTTGCACTGTACTTGTTTATGCAGGCACAAAGCAGGAATTAATGGTGAAAGACAATGCTGGTTTCACACCTTTTCAGATTGCATCTGATAAAGGTCATCAGCGTGTTGCTCTTTTCCTTGTACGTTATTCTGTATTGATATTGCCCCAGTAGATTTCTCATAACCAAATCTTAACAAGACTTGAAAAGCAGATATCAGAATATGAGGTTTTTCCTGTCTGTAGTATGTGGTTTTATTTTGGAAAAGAGATTTTGATATATCAAATTATCTTTTTGTGAAGGTTGCATAAACTAAAAGCTTATTGGTTCTCACTTTTCCATCCGGTTATGAGTTGCATTATCTTTTCTTTGATGAGATCTTTCAGTTTGGTGTATTTTTCATAAGCTTAAGGAAGTGTGAACTTTCATCAACTTTTGGCCACTTAAGCACATGCCTGCCCAAATGTTGATTTCCATTCACGATTTATGTATATGTAGAGTTATAACTTATAACAACAGTAATTATTTTGTAATTCCACCTTCTCTTCCTCTTGAGAAAATACAATTCTAATGATGGGTAGTTTTCTGCTGTGGAGTAGGAATACAAAATTTATAGATATTTCACTTGCAGCTTTTATCTTTGAAAGGGAAATTGTATTTTACGACAGTTAGTTGACAATTAATTCATAGGAATATTCCAGAAGTACTTTAAATCATAGAAGAGCTTTGAGTGAAGCAAACTAATTTCCTTGAAACATAGAAGTTGAGATAATGACTGGGGGATAGTGGTTGTAATTGTTGGTAATATCCTAATCTTAGTAAATGTTGTAGGTTTATTTTTGTACAAATGGAAAATCAAGTAATTAGCCATTAAATTAGAAGGTGGATGGATATAGAAGTGTGTCCGGAGTATTTTGCTGATGAAAAAAAAAATAATCAGCTTTGCACAATTAGGCGGCAACTTGCAATTGGAGCACAGTAGACTTGCTATGTATGAAAGACCTCTGTATTCTCTTTTTGATAGTAAAAAAGCTTTTTCAAAGTTAAAGATTAAGATACAGGGGACAATGCATCTACTGAAATCTCCAATAGATCTTAGAATAGAATAAATATCAAATTTGCTACAAGGAAACAGAAATACTAGTAAGCTAAATCACAGCAGCATCAGATCATTAAAAATGGGCTCAAAAGTCAAAACAGCCATCTCTAAAGCAGCTGAAGTTGCTCTGGTGTTGGTATATTTGAAATAGTGTTGCTGTGAAGGGTTTGATGGATTTCCAGCATTTCAGTTGTAAACGTTTAAGTTGGCCTGAGAATTTTTCAAAATAGTTGAATATAAGTTACCTTCACGTTTAAGTTGGCCTGGCTTCTTTGTTATTTTTTATTTTTTGGCTTTTGTGGTCCGTACTGAGAGTTGCTATTTTGAGTGGCTGGACTATTTGAATTTTAAACAGTGAAGGTAATTGATTATGTATTTTGTATAAGTGACTTGCCATCTTTTCTTTCCTCACCTTTTTCTTTAACTCTATGGTTCCTCATGTTTTCACCTGTATTTTGCTTATGCTCCTTTGGCTAAATACTTCTGAAAACTTTTTGCAGTCCAGCCAGCAGTGGGCTCAAGGAAACCAATGGTTAAAGAGAATTTGTGGTGGGAAGATTGCACATTTTGGTTTTGCTCCTATCTTTTTCTGCACAATAATCATTCATACAGTTCTCTTTATGAACTCAGTTCTTGCAGGTATCAAAGATTTTCTGAATTTTCTTTAGATTCTTTGCAGATAGATTTATGTTCAGTCATGGGTCGTCACTGACTTCATGCCACTTATGTTAGCTCCTAATCTGACAAAGGTTACTGCTGCTATTGGTTTCTGGGGATGGGCAGCTACTTCATTTGCAGTGGGTTCGCTCATTATGTTCTACAGGTGCAGTAGGTAATTTTTTTATATCCTTCTATTCAATACAGTGCATTTTAAAGACACACTCTAATGGCTATGGTCATATTTCTTTTTAACTTGTTCAAGGGAAAATCTTTACTGTCCATGGTTTAGTTGAATTTCAATTTGATCCCTGTGTTATCAGTTTGATTTTTGTGGTCACTTTATTTTCGCGTTCTTTGTAGTGGTCACTTTATTTTCGTGTTCTTTATAGTGGTCAGTGGTGCTTTATTCTGTCGAATTGCCATTGAAAGTCGCACGTGAGCTGGACATACTGTGCTCTACTAAAGTTGCACAAGTCTCTGGGTAGGAGGAAAGATGAAAGAGCCCGTACATGTGCGATATACATGTGATTTTGAATGACAATTTGATGAAATTTGGCACCAATAACAAAGGTTGAATACTCTTGAAACAGAGTGACGATAAAACCAAATTGGTAAAACAGGGACCAAATTTGAAAGTCGAAAATTTACACGTCTGCTGACATACATGAACAAATGATTTGGAGAAAAAATATATATATTAATATATATATATATATATATATTGTTTCTCTTGTGTGTGTGTGTGTGTTTTTTTTTTTTTTTAACAGTATATATATGGAAGTCCAATTTGGTTACTAATTTTGTAATAATTATGCCAAATTATTTTGTATGGAGAACAACGAGTTGCAGTTGCTCAATTGTTGATGCGTGTGAACTATACTTAAATACTTGATGCCTGATGTTTTTGAGTAGCTTGTCCTGTGAAAACTTGCTTGGTTCTAGTTAACTGACGCCACATCTCATTGTCATCAGACAAAAAGTATTATTCTCAAAGACTGAAGGCCAAAGGTTTGGGAGGTTATTCTCTCTGGACTTAACCCCACAACTATTCTTTTTTGGGATGTCACATCTCTAGTATACTGTGCAGATAGGGTCCCCAGGCTGGCAAAGTTGTACTTTAGGGAATAAGTATAGACGTGGTCATATATTAGTACAAAAAACTTCCTTTCTGGTTTGTTACTATAATATCTTTAAATCCTCTTCTTCTTCCTCTTCTTTTTTTGATTTTTTATTATCTACAATAATGGCGTGCAGTCAAGATCCTGGCTACATCAAAAGAGGTATGCTTCTGTTCTCTGTACTGCCAATTAGAAAAGAAAGTACACTATAACTGTTAGGAGTTTTCAACAGCAGGAGTTTCCCCGCCCATGTGGGCATACAGTATAAACTTAAAAAGAGTATGGTGATGATTTTTTTTTTTTACATGATCTGATGATATGCCCTATGTTTTGTTCATCTTCAACCAGAGAAAGCCTGAGGAAAGTTATTTACCCAAATTATATGAGTTGAATTGAGGGGTCTGTGTTTTTGGTGATGTGAAAGATCCTTTTATTCTGTTCTACCTAAAACACAAACGTCAAAATACAACTCACATAACTTTAACCTACCCCTACTAAAAAATCAAGGCTCTCTCGGACCAAAGAGCATGATATGGAACCGTCCAAGACAAGTCAGTTGCAGTAGGGCAGTAACAAACCCATGTATAGTGCAATAAAAAATAGATGATGAAATAATTCCTGATTCAGATTTTAAAAGCTTGATATGTGAGGTGCATCTATTTACCAGCTAAAAAGATCTGTACTTATAGGCTTCATCAGTGTTGTAAAATGTTGTTGCAAATGGTGTTTTGTCGACTGATTCTGTGTAACTCAGCTCACTGATGGCACACTGACAATTTCAGGATCCTCTGTTAAATATTGATTTGAACAATTCATCTGTATGGATGGGAAATTGGTCTCAACTTTGTCCTACTTGCAAGGTGAACTTAATGTCCTATTTCTTTGTAAGATGATACTAAAGATAACAAAATTACTGGATATTTGATCATGAAGCATATGATTATTGTGATGTTGTGGTAAACTGATATCTTGTACTCTCAAATGCTTGTGTTTCAGATAATCAGACCTGTTCGCTCCAAACACTGTCCCACATGTAATCGATGTGTAGAACAGTTTGACCATCATTGCCCCTGGATATCTAATTGTGTTGGCAAGGTAAGTTTATTTACTTGAGCAATACTTGTGCTCAGACTAATATGTGTTGGTCCAATCTTCAAGGAAAATAATAGCAGATCCCATACTTTAATTTGAGGATTGATGCTTTTGGGGTAGAGTGGAGTTTGGACACATTTGAAGTCTCAAGGAATTGGGTGGAAGTCAAGAAGGGCTTGAATGCAAGATGGAGTGGTCTTGCAGACCATTCTTCATTTATGAATTCCAGTGAGGCAAAAATGGGGACCTTGGTGATCATAGATGTGTGAAGTGGTCATTGTCATGTGTGGAATGTGCGGTGGGAATGTAGAGGTGAACTCTGGGCGGTTTTAAGTTTAGGAATTTTGAATCTAGTGGTCATGGATCTCTATGAAGTTCTGACTTGGGTTCCAAACTTTCTGCTTCTGATTATGTGTTGCAGGATGACACTGCTGAAATATGCATAGGATTGTGACCTTGCACGATTTTTGAGGTCTCACAGTCTTTCATGATCTTTGAGCTCCTACACATTTGTATATTATTTTGGACTCGAACATGAGCCAACCACCTCAATGAGCAAATCAAATATCATGTTTTAGGAATTTAGGATATGGAGGGTGGAAGTGGGACTGGAAACCTGGGGCCAGCATTGATATCTGATTTATTGCACCAGCAAAGCACACAGAGAGAGGGTAGTTCATTATTGTAACAAGTTTCATTTTTGGTTCAAAGACCAAGGATTGAGGAATTGGATTAGAATCCCATCAGTTATAGACAGTAGTAGAGACTAAACTGGGTAAGCATAAGCAATTTAAGTAGAGACTAGAGTTTGGATGACAGTAAAGATCTTTTGGGGAAGAAGTGAGGTGATGTACGTTTTACTCTAGTAAAGTTGAGTCACATTGATCATATGGTTTTCCCAGGGCTTTGTTTCAGGTATGTAGGGGCATTTCGAAAAGGTTGACTTGAGACCAATTGTAGCATTTTAGAGGTGAGAGTGATAAAACTAAACGGGGATACTGCCCAATACAGCGTGAATCAACACTAGCTTTACTCTTGGTAAATAAAGCCTTTGTCCAACATTGAAGCCACTTCTCCACCGTTTCGTCACACTGGATTCCAGACTTCAATAGCTCTGGGATTCCCTCCCGGAGGAAGACCCAAATTCTTCATCGGCCATGCACTGACCTTGCAAACCCCAATAGTCTATAAGCCTTGCAATTTGTCTCCCTAAACAAGAAGCGGAAGTAGAAGAATTGGCTTCATCTTCGGTAACGGGAGTGGGGAGGTTTCTGTTATAGGCGTTAACTTTATCTTTGTGGTATTGTTGGTGATCCAAGGGTAAGCCATTAGTGGAAAAGGATGAAAATAGTGGAAAAGGATGAAAAAAGATAAGAAGGTTGGAAGAAATCATTTCATTTTGAAAGAAGCCTTACAGTAGTTCAACCTGTCATGGGCATGTTGCCAATTTACTATCTGTCACTCTTATTAACATTCGAGAAACTATTAAGGATGTTTATGCTGAAAGATATTGAGGAAGTTGATCTGCATGTAGTGTCTACTGTGAAAGATACAGGAAGCATGTCTTCAGAAACTTGGTTATGGAGGTTTCCACAAGAGAGAGATTCCTTGTGGCTATCATAAATAAAAATTATGGACTGGTATGCTGTTATTTGCGATATTGTGTGAAACTTAAAGGTTTCTGGAGGGAAGGGTGGAGATCTATGGAGTTTTAGTGTGTTGGCTGTGTTTTGGGGCAATACAAGCAGTCAAATGATATCTGACAATAATATGGGGGTTAGGGTTCCAAATTCAGGTTGAGGGGCATTTGTTTTTCTGATTTTTGTTATTTTTGCAGATTGAATGGATTTTGTTTAATTAGGCAATCTTGTCATTGTCATGCAATTTTTGGAGTTCTTCAGATATCTAATAAAACTCTTTTCTATTCTTAGGAGAAAGAAAAAAAAAAAAACCTGGAAGATCTGTCTTTGCTCTTGATGTCATCCTTTCCTTTGTTTACACCATCTTCACTAGCTCGCTATTATCTTCTTGCAGAGAAACAAGCAAGATTTCTTTATTTTCATCTGCATGGGAACATTGACATCAAGCATTTCTGCTGCTGTTACAGTTCAAAGTATGTTGTATCAGATAAACTGATGCCATCATTACAAATTCTCTGATAATTAAAAAAAAAAAGTTTTTTTTATGTCAAATCGAACTACATAACAGTTGTCTTTTCATGATCGTCAGGGATTTGGACTGCTGTGCCAACATGGCAAACAGAAGAAATATGGATTCATCATGTGATAGTTCAATATCCAATTATTGTTGCATTTCTGTGTATTGACATTATTATTATGATTTCTACTATGACACAGTGGCACAAGCATCTCAGGTAATAGACAATCCTTTATGTCCTTTGGCTTAAGCTCACTACAGCAATATTCTTGCACCTTGGCCAAACAAACAAGTACTGAAGTACTTATAATTAGATGAAATGCCTAGTCTTAGTTTTCTATCTAAATGGTTTAATGCCGTTGCATTCAAGTATTAATTCACCCCAGACAGTCCAGTAATCTGGCTGCTCTATCATTTGTTACGCTTCGTTTTTTCTTCTCTGGGTTCTTTTATTTATTTTTTCTCCTATGGCGTAAAAGAGAAAGAAGGCAAGGGAAGGATTGCCCTAGTACCTGATTTCTGGGAATCTTGAATGCAATTTAGGGGATGAATTACATCCCAGACCCTGATTACCAGGTAAAAGATGCCCAGAGGATGTAAACTGGTACATAATCTTGCCTTCCTAGACTCAAATTATGCCTCGCATTAAAGGACCTGGCAGAATAATGTACAAAGAATGCTGGAGCAATACCAATTGATTATAGCGTTTTGAGGAGAAGGATTTGATTAGTTAGATTTTGACATTTGAAATACAAATTTATTATGTAGAGAAGGGTAATATGAACGATGAACCTTAGCTATAAAGAAAAGGCTAATATGAGAAAGCTAAAGAAAATAAGGGCTACGAATAGTTAACTGTGGACACCTATGGGATGGACATAGTTAAATATTAGAATTATCATCTTTTTTTTTAGGAAGGCTAGATTATGTGTTGGGGTGATTTCTGTTGGAAGTCAAGCTACTCATATTTTGGAGTTGTGCCCCCTTTAAAACGCGTTGTGTTTTGAAGCCTTCATATATCTTTGTTTTATTTTTGTTTTATCAAAAAGTTTGTAGAATTATACATTTTTGAACTCCTTCAAGGTACCAGTTCATGTCTTCTAAGCAGACAGCTCGTAATATCACAACTAATGAACTGGCAAATGCTATTCGTTATAGTTATCTTCGTTGTCCAGATGGGCGGTTTCGAAACCCATATAATCATGGGTGCCGTAAGAACCGTGCAGATTTTTTCATTCAGGGCTATACAGAGGAAGATGAAATTGCTTGGCCTCCATTGCAGCAGGATGCCAGTTAAATCTTCATGTTTAATATGCCGAGTTATATTACATGAATACTTTGATCAAGGCTTATGCGACATAGGTACCCAAATCAGATACATAAACACCTGGTCATTTACTGGTTTTAATCCATTGAAACAATTATAGCCCAAATCAGATGTACAATTGAAACAATGAAGTGGAAAAGAAAAAATTTGAAATTCTTTAGTCTGTGATAGTGTTCTTCCTCATATTTAAAGAAGTCCATTTGAATCCTTTACATTTAACAAACGCAAAATATGGACCTTTCAGACGGTTTCACATGGTGATTATCAATTGCAAGATTAATGCTAATAATCTGTCTGCAGCCAGCTGACTGCTATAGGATATCTTTTTACTTTTCTGTTTTGCTTTTCTGTGGAATCCGTATCAAATACACCGGCGCATTTTACGTTTTTGGTAGAATTGGATTTCAAGGGTATTATCTGCCTTCGTAATGCTGATAATTCTGCTCTGTTATAATTCCATTGCAAATCTTGGCATTGCATCACTAGTTTACTGGTGTTATTGTATGCTGCGCTAAGTGTGGTTTTCCAAATCACATCTTATTTCTCATAATGGAATACAGTCATTGCATCATATTGCTGGTTATAGGTTTCTGTATTTCTATGTTTAGGGCTTGTTTGAGGGAAATTGAAGCGTACTAAGAAATCATATGGGAGAACATCTTTAACGTTTTTGCATTTACTTGCAACTGTAACAGCCTAACAGGCGATAGCTTTTGGTTATCTAGTTATCTGAAAGCACTTGTAGCACTGCAAAACCAAACTCGTTACATTATTTTCTGAGTTGAGCTGACAACATCATCACTATTGGGTTAAGTGGGTAGATATAAAATTTTTAAATGAAAGTATGGATTCTTCAATCATACATATATATCAACTAGATATGAAGACCACCACAACATTAACCCGAGTTCTCTGGTCTCAGCAATTTTATCTATTTAAACAGAAAGTGAGATCAAGAAAGTGGCTTTCACTGCAAGGTATTCTAAGTCCGCTCTTACCCGTTGGAGGATCAAAACCGAATTCTTCTGCAGCCTGATTCAACAAGTCTTGGAACAAAGGGTGGTTCAAGTAGGATATCGGAATCACAAATCGCTTCAGCTTCTCGTCTTCCTCACCGACATAAACCGCAAAATAGCCTTTCGGAACATCCAACGCTGCTGTTGATGTTGGTTGTGAATAAGATGAGATGGAATGAGACCTGCTTTTATGTCTCCGGATAATTTGCCTGGCATGAATGACCATGTCTGTTACACGAATGCCCATTGTCTGCTGGATGCACAATTTGAGAAATTGGGAGCTTTCCTGATGAACTTGGTTTAATGGGTTGTCTAACTAGTGTGTTTATATAGGGAAGATTAGCACAGAATTTTTGGCACGGGTCTCCAACTTGTACTGTGTCATCTATATCATAGAATTTATTGAGTTCTGGCACTAGATGACGTGAAAAGTCTATGGGGTACTTCTGTTAAAAGATGGCGTGTTCAAATGATTGTAAAGAGAGAATCTTCTAACGATCTTCTCTCTGTGTGTTTAGAGTTTAGAGTTTAATATTTAACTTGAACTTCAACAATGGAGTTCTACTGTTCTAGACATAAACACCAGACTAACCCTTTTACAATATGCTAGTTAAGGCCAAAAGGTCAGAAGCAATACCTGAACTACTACTACTACTATCATAAGTTCATAACAGTCTCCAAACCATGCAAATTGTCCAACACTTCAATTAGTAGTTAAAGAATGGGGAAACTTTTTCCGGTGATTTCTCCGTTATCAGACACCGTTAGTCTACTGATATAAGCCAAGTTGGAAGGAAGGCCCCACGCAGAACCTGACTGATGGATCGCCGTCGCCCACTGGTTTTCCAGAGATAGAAAGAAAGAAAAACCACCTGGATTGGATTCTCTGTCCAAACTATGTATCGATCAAGTGCATGCGGCACACGTTGTTGTGGTCATTGGCTCAATCAGTAGCAATTGCGTCAAAGGCCTCTTCGGTTATGATCGATCTGGGGAACCACATACTGCTGCATGTGTGAGTGAAGTCACACATTAATCATAAATGGTAGAAGAGATCAAGTACCGACAGTAGTTCATGTGACCTTGAAGTTCTTGCCCATTTCGAAATGGGCAACAGCCGCAACTACTATTTTTTCTGCAGATAGCAGATAGCATCTTAGCGGTACATATGCTAGCGTCCAAGGCTTCCCCCCCTCCCCGGCCGAAAGTAGGAGTTACTGCCAAAGGCACATGCGGCCCAAAATCAGGGTTTCATCATGGCAAGTGAGGCTAAAGCCTAAAGGTGCCCAAGTCTAAGTCACAGTAGAAAATAAGACTTTGATGTGTTTGTTGTATTTCAATATTATTCATCTCCAAATAGGAGGTATATATAGAGATACAAGTGTAATCTTAATAGGACAATATCTCCTACAATTATACAGAATACGTAATCTACATAAACAAGGAAAGTAAATATTTACATAATATTCTACACTCTCCCTCAAGTTGGTGCATATATGTCGATCATGCCCAACTTGTCAATTAAGTTGTTAAACACTTTTCTTGACACTCATTTCGTAAGGACATCTGCTAATTGATCTTTTGTATGAACGAAGGGGAAACATATAATCTCTCTGTCTAGGTTTTCCTTAAGGAAGTGTTGATCCACCTCTACATGCTTAGTCCGATCATACTGAACATGATTATAAGCAATTTCAATAGCAGATGTGCTATCAACATCTCACAAACTCTATGTGCCATTCCTCAAAACTCAACTTCCGCACTCGACCTAGCAACAACCTTCTGTTTCTTACTGCACCAAGTCACAAGATTTCCTCCAACAAATGTAAAATATCCAGATGTAGACCGTCTGTTAGTCTTATCACTAGCCCAATCTGCAACCGTGTACCCCACGACTTCCAATTCATCTTTCTTTTTGAACAACAAACCTCTTCTAGGTGCCATTTTAAGATATTTCAGAATACAATACATCGCATCCATATGCCCTTCACTGGGACAATTCATAAATTGACTAACCACACTCACAGCATAAGCAATATCAGGTCTAGTATGAGAAAGATAAATAAGCCTTCCTACTAGACGTTGGTGCCTTCCTTTATCAGTTGGAACCTGATCCGGATAGATGGCGAGGATATGGTTCATCTCAATCGATGTCTCAATGGGTCTGCAGTCAAGCATTCCGGTCTCAGCTAACAAGTCAAGCACATACTTACATTGGGATAAAGAAATCCCCTTCTTAGACCTTGCAACTTCAATTCGAAGAAAGTGTTTCAATTGCCCAAGGTCCTTCATCTCAAATTCCTTAGAAAGATACTCCTGTAACACCTCCATCTCTTTCAGATCATCCCATATGACAATCATATCATCAACATATACTATCAGAGCTGTAATCTTACCTCGATTACGCTTGATGAACAAGGTGTGATCCGAGTTGCTCTGTCTATAACCAAACATCCTCATAGACTTAGAGAACCTTCCAAACCAAGCTCTAGGAGACTGGTTCAAACCATATAGAGACTTCTTCAACTTACAAACCTTGCCAGTATCACAAGACATATTTTTGACTCCTGGCGGAATATCCATATACACCTCTTCCTCCAAGTGAAATCAATATTCGAACAGTGTTGATCTTTGCTACAGGGGAAAATGTCTCTTCATAATCAATTCCATAGCGTTGGGTGAATCCTTTAGTGACTAATCTGGCTTTGTACCTATCAACGCTCCCATCAACTTTAAGTTTTACTATAAACACCCAATAGTGTTCTTTCTAGTAGGCATAGTCACCATATCCCAAGTCAAGTTTTTCTGCAAGGCCTCTAGTTCTTCATTCATCGCTTGAGTCCACTTAGGATCCGCCAATGCATCTTGTACACTACTAGGAATAGATACAGTAGATAATTGATCAACAACAAGTGTATGTGACCCAGACAACCTATGGTTAGATATATAATTAGCTATAGGATATTTAGCTTTGGCTATGATGTCTGGTTCATATTGGTTCTTAGGAATACCCTTGGTAACCCTCTTGATCTCCCAGACTCAATATTATCTACCCCAGATGATTCATTTGAAATTAAAGGTACCTGAGGAGGAACATTCGCAGCGGATCCTTCAGTTGATAATGTAGAGGGGGGTAAAAACTCTGACATGTGAGAACTCCGAATTATATTGTCTTCATTTGGTAAGTCACGACTGAGCTGATTAATGGGTAATTCATCAGTATCTGTCCTATTCGACTGGTCATGAAGAAGTCGGCTGGATGGCTCATGATGTTGGCTGGATGAGGACCCTACGGGTAGGTCATGTAGGCCATAATGTCTGCTAGATGGGACAAATCCACTTTGGGATGCATTCTTGTTCAACTAGTCATGGCGTTGGCTGGATGGGGACCCCACGACCATTGTCAAGGCCATCTTATATTTCTTCTTCAAAAAACACAGGTACCTCTTCTATTTCTTTTTCCAAGGCCACGGGTCCACCGCCAAGTCCAGCTTTTGCTTCTTTTTCATTTCCAATCAGTCCAGCTTCTATTTCTTTTTCATTTCCAATCATTCCAGCTTCTGTTTCTTTTTCTTTTCCTACTGCTCCAACTTCTAGTGTTGGAGACTTTCCAACCCCAAATCTCGATTCCATGGCTTCTAATTCTTCAAATGTAAATAAAACCCGAGGATTTGCTTCACAATCTCTCTCCCCCTGAAGGGAAGACCCCGAAGCTCCCCCTGAATAATAAGACTCGGACTCATGAAACGCAACATCAAGAGAGACATGTATAGTGCCAGTAAGAGGATCATAACATCGATAACCTTTCTGGAATTTAGCATAACCAACAAATATACATTTACGGGCACATGGATCAAGCCTGCTATGTTGAGACTTAGGAATATGAACATAGGCAACGCACCCAAACACACGGGGCTCTAGGTTAGGTAACGATGGAAGTGACAGAAGTTTCTGAAGTTCCTGCTGAGGGATTTGAAATCAATCATCCGAGAAGGAGTACGATTAATAAGGTAGGCCTCGGACTTCACAACTTCTTCCCAATATTCCCGAGGTACATGCATGCCAAATAAGGAGGCACGAACAACTTCAAGCAACTACCGATTCTTTCTTTCTGCTAATCCATTCTGCTGTGGAGTATACGAATTCGACGTCTGACGTCGAATTCCTTGACATTGCATAAACTCCTGCATAGGGCCATTAACATATTCTCCACCATTGTCAGATTGAAAAACTCAAATAGGCTGTTGGTACTGTGTAGACACCATCTTGTGAAACTCTTTGTCACTCTTGTTCTTCAATAAAGACAACCAAGTCATACGAGCACAATCATCAATAAAAGTCACATAATATCGAGCTCCAGAAAGAGAAGGGATCTTGGCAGGGCCCCAAACATTATAATGAATTTTCATAAACGGAATGAGACTTTTATTAAGACTAGGTGAATATGAAACTCGATGACTTTTAGCCAGTTCACATATATCACAATGAAAATATGAAGCACTAACAATCGAAAACAAATAAGGTTGTAGTTTTTTAAGATAACTAAAAGATAGATGACCCAAACGATGATGCCATAGCCACACTGTTTCCTTAGCATTCTCTACCCCATTGACCTGATTCACTTGTCCTAGCAGCTGTTGCTCTCCACTTTCTGTTAGATCCTAGTAGAGTTTCCCCCTTCTAACACCTTAACCAAGAATCCGCCGAGTCAGAATGTCCTGAAACACACAAAAAGAGGGATAAAAAAGCCACAATACACGCTAGTGCTAGAATAATCTGGCCAACAGATAGGAGATTATATGCTAAGGAAGGAACTACTAATATAGACTCAAGGGTTAATGTGTCAAATAGGGCAACAGAGCCTTCTCCAGTAACCGGAGTTGGAGTACCATCAGTAGTGGAAATAATATGTTGAGAGGAGGGTTTCAGCTTTTTCACGAGCTAGGATCATTAGATATATGGTCGGATGCACCTGTATCAATTATCCAATAACTATTCATAGATACCTCACCCTTCATACCTGACTATGCTACGTTAGTAGAGGCATTGAATGGTTGCTCTTCCTCTGTAGTAGCCACAACAGCTTTTCCAAGGTTATTTTGCTGTTTCTTGGTGAAATCCCTCCAATTAGGGTAGCCAATTACTTCGTAGCACTATTGCTTGCTATGACCCAAATCTCCATAGACCGGACACTTTGTATTTGCATATGGATTTGTCTTACCTGGAGGGCGGCGTGGTGAAGGAGTTGAGAAGCCTAGGGGAGGACCCTGTTTGCATTGGACAACCATGACAGAGGATTCAGAGGCGTGTCCCATTGCTTGCCTATCAGAATGCTTGTCGGGTCTTTGCGCAGAATCTCACCATGGACCTGATCATACTCTGAATCAAGTCCACTAAGAAACATGTGAACTCGTATTCGTGCCATGGTAGTAGTCTCTTGAACAACAGCAGCCACTATGTTATTTTGGGAGGCCATACGCCGATCAATCTCTTGAAACAATATTCCCACCAATTCATTGTAGTAGGTAGGAAGAGTCCGGCCATTTTGTTTCACTCCAAAACACTTCTTATTTGATTCGAAAATCCTGGTTTCATCAGAATCCTCATAAAAAGTCTTCTCAACAGCTTCCCAAACATCTTTGGCTATTGGGAGGTAGATATACCGATTCATGAGTGATGGCTCCATAGAATCAATGAGCCAACTCTTCACTTTTTCATTGTCTGTGGCCCAAACTTCAAATTCAGGAGAGTTCTCATCTGGTGCAGCTTTGGTTCTAGTAAGGTAGCCGACCTTTCCTCGTGCTCCAATCCTTATCTTCATAAGAGGTGCCCATATGGTGTAGTTGGATTCTCTCAAGGCAACGCCCATTGAAAACGCTGAATTATCTTGAGTAGTGGTATGATAATGGTTGATGATTGGAGGCATGTTGTGGAGCGCAAGGGTGGCAGCGTCGTCTTCCATTGACCAAAAAATAAGAGGCGTACATGTGACCAAGATGAAAACAGCAGGAGGTCAGGAGGTCAATGTCGGCTAGATTTAATTAACTTGCAGGGAGGACTTACTCAAACAAGGTGGGAAGACTTAATTAAAGGGTGCAGGATGTCTTTGTCGGCTAGGTTGAATCAACCAAAAAGTGTGCAGCAGTTTCAATTCAATTGGTGATGCTGACTTTTGACTTTCAATTTCGCACTTCAAGATATCTTTGTCTTCAATGGTTCGGGCTTGGGGTTTCGGCTTGGCTTTGATACCAAGTAGAAAATAAGACTTTGATGTGTTTGTTGTACTTCAATATTATTCATCTTCAAATAGGAGGTATATATATAGAGATACAAGTGTAATCCTAATAGGACAATATCTCTTACAATTATACAGAATATGTAGTCTATATCAATAAGGAAAGTAAATGTTTACATAATATTCTACCGTCACGCCATGCAAGCAAGGCTAATGATGCCCATATATATTTAGTAAGGCTAACGGTATCCACGTCTAGTGAGGCTAACAATACCCATGTTAAGTAAAGCTAACGGTGCCTTCTCAAGTGAAGCTACATACACCTAGAAAGATGACCTATTCCAATCCTGTGGGAACAATCTTAGAATTTTCTCCCGACATAGAAAAACTTTGACCGAAACCATGTTACCACTCAAACTGTGAACTATACTACTATAGCACATAGTTTTTTAGTCAAAATAGTACATTCTTGTTTTATCACCAAAATCTTCCCACACCTAAACATTATTATTTTTAAGCAATTATAAAACTGACGGAACTCAAAAATCTCGACCTGATTATTTTTAAAGATTTTTTAGAGTTGGGAAAATGAGAAAATCATAAAAAAGAATCGGTCGATATTTTTGCAATTTGGAGCAGCTTCTAAAAATCTTATTTGACCAATGATGATGTGGTTATAACACAGAAGAATTAAGATAAAAGAAAAAAAAAGGTGTAGACAAGGTTTGACATGCCATGACATGTGATTAAATCTAAAAATCTAAACTAAAGCCTTGATCTATTAGATGTTACATGACTTGACAATCAAACTTGTATATTCGCCTAAAACCATAATTGGTGTACATCAATATTAACCAATAAAAAAAGCTTACAACGAACACAAACAACTAAAGTGTTTATTCATATGATAGGAATCGTTTATCATAAATTATTCATTGCATCTACTGATTTCAAATTTAATTACAAATTTAAAACATTGTATGTAGTATGTTGACTCCAGATGCTGAATACTCCGTTTGGAAATTCATTTCTCAACTTTCTATTCCCTAGCTTCATGTTCCTCTCCTACCATGAAAAAATGTCAGAAATTCTTTGTGGTAATAACTCAAATTGCTGTAATAGATGACGTGATGAGAAAAAGAGATGGCAATCTTGCCTTATGGCGCAAGGGTTCTCACAAAACGCCCTGGAATCGACTACGATGAGACATATTCTCTCGTAATGGATGTCATTGCACTCCACTACCTTGTTAGTTTGATAGTTTCTGAATAACTGAACATTACAAATGTGGTCACTACGTATCTATATGGGGATCTAGATACGGAATATACATGAAGGTTCATAGTGAACTTCATTTACCCAAGTCAAGTGGCTCTAGACCACGGAGCGCGTTTACAATAAGGTTGGAACGCTCACTAAAGTGACTACTTGATTAGAAAAGGTATATGCCCATGAGTCTCTATAACAAGTTTTGGATTCTATCGCGGTTCATGTTGGACATGATCTTCATTAGAAGCCCTTAAAGAGTTAAGGGAAACCGTTGAACACTTGAAATCCGATTTTGAGATGAAGGATTATGGGAGAACACGATTATGTCTCGGTTTGGAACTTGAGCATCGTGTCGATAGATGCTTAGGCATTTCGACAAGGTCAAGCCTTCAAGCATCCCTATGATCGTCCGTAGTCTTGATCCTAAAAAGGATCTTCTTCATTGAAAGGATGATAATGAAGATGTGCTAGAGGCAGAAGTTCCTTACTTGAGTACAATAGGCGCATTATTGTACTTAGCTCAATGCATAAGACCGGACATCTCATTTTCCATGAACTTGTCAGCGAAATAGCTCTGCGCCAATGCGACACCATTGGATTGGTGTAAAAGATATCTTTCGATACTTGAGATGTATGATTGATATGGGCTTGTTCTATCCCTACAAAGTGATGATGGATTCGGACCAATCACACACCAGGAACGCCACCAACACCGGCCTGCGTCCACTATCCCCATCCCAAAACGACATGTGTTTTGGAAGGTTTTGCTGATGTTGGATATCTCTCTGACCCATACAAAGGTCATTCCCAAACAGGTTAAGTGTTCACCATGGGAAAAGACCGTGATATATTGGATGTCTACAGAACAGACCCTAGTCGCTACATCTTCGAACAATGCATAGATTATTGCTCTTCACAAAGTGTTTGGTGAATTTATATGGATTGGATCCATAATTACACATGTTCGAAATAATTATGATTTGAAGTCTACCACAGATGAGCCTACGAGCATATAGGATAATGCTGCTTGTTTTGAAGTAAGGCTACATCAAAAGCGACCACACCAAGTATAATTAGCAACAACAAACTCTCCTCAAGATCAAAGTGAACTAGGTTCAATCTAAGGATAGTGCGGCAGGCTTGCTCACTAAGTCATTGCCTAAATTTCACTTTCGAGAAACATGTTGGTGGCATCGTTTGCGGAAGTTATCTGAACTCCAATGACCGTAGTCGTCAGGGGGAGATGCAGACATCAGGGGGAGGTGTCTCCATGTATAGTCTAGAAATGTGAAGGGTGTGTTGTGCTCTTTTTCCCCTTGACCGAGGTTATTTTTGTCCCACTGGGTTTTTGTTACTCGGCAAGATTTCTAATGAGGCAATGAGAGGAGCACCACATTTGGGCGACACAAGGGGGAATGTTCAAGTAAATCCAGAATATGTGGCTGGCTCAAACTCAAGGTTACTTGCTCTAGTTGAAATAGAGTTTATATTAGAGATATTCTTGGAGAATCTTAGGAGATATTCAATCAATGTATGATTATGTTTCTATGTACAACTCTATCTCTGTGCTTGTAATCCTCTATATAAAGAGACACCCTATTATCAATGAAAGTACGACTCAATTCTCTCCCAATTCAGTTTTTCTTAAACAGTAAAATAATTTTGGATGCATATTGATCGGGTGCGAGGAGCAACTGTAGCTTCAATTATGTACCTCAACTGAGCATAAAAAGTGTGATTGGCCTTGTTTGAGCCCAAAAGCAATTCTGGCAAAATCCTTTAGTGGGTTCGAGCCAGCGGGCCGATACCTGCGGCCCAAAAATAAAACTACTCGGGTTTGGGTTATAGCTTCGCCCATTCCGTGTTTCATAAGGAGACGAAACCTTATTGAAATCGAGTAGTAGAGATTAAACAGGAAACTTCAATTAAGAATCCTTCTAAGGCAAGGAGCAGTCGAAACCCTAGGGTATAAATACAGGGTTAAGCGGCGAAATCAAGGAAGTCTCTCTCCAATTAATCAATCCCAGCGATTACAAAGCCTCCCCGGAGTAAACCTTCAACCTCGTTGAAACCCGGTGACCGCCCGCCAGTCCTAGTCTCCTCGCGAGCCGACTGTCAGCCTCACCAGATCAACCCGGCGACCATACTTCCAATCCCAGTCTCCCCAGGAGCCGACTGCTAGCACAACCGCCACTGTTACTTCCAGCGAAGCAAGGGTAACGCCCTCGCAACCTAGCGAAGCTAAAGTCACGCTTTAGCAAACCCGTGCTTCTCTCAACTTCCCAGTGATTGCTCTGCTTAGTCTACAACACTAAGTATCGATTCGGTGAACGCAAGAGACCACAACCAAAGCCCTTACCCAGTAAGTCAAAAAGTCCTTTCCCGAAAGGCAAGAGAAGAACCCTGTGACGAGGTTGGTGCTCTCCTCATCCACAGCGTTTGAAGAAGAAGTCAGGTCAAGGGACTACCCCAACGACTGCACCTCGCGGTGCTGGCACGCCTGCGCAACCACACGCTCAAAAGAGACTGTTTGCACACCAGCTGGTTTTGGAGCCAAACATTTTGGCACACCCGGTGGGACTTAACTAGTGTTTCTTTGTGAACGCAACCATTGGGAAGTCTAGCGATAACCCTTATCAAAAAGGCTACGCTAACTGCTCAAAACATAAGACCTCCAGTTACAGACCGCATTCTCGCGCGGACTGTCGTGGTCTTTCTGAAGAATAAGTGACGCAACGATTCTCTCATCAGCCCCAATCACCCGGTATGTCGACTGCACAAGATGAGAATCGCTCGACCGCACTGAGGGTTAGAGCGTCAATGTCAATTAGGCCAGCGAGCCTGTTATCCCCGCCACTGTCGACACTGCAGTGGAAAGTGGAGAAGAAGAGGCTTTTGTTTCGAAGCCTATCCCGGAAGGAGCGACTGCTGAGGTCAAGTTCGCGATCATCATGGAGAATGTCGAGAACCATTGCAAGAAGATGGACGCTGATTTTGCCAGAGAAACCGCAAAATCGGAAAAGCTTATCCGAGAGCTCGAGCAGCGGATGACTTTACATACGGAGAGTACCCGGCAGCAGATCACACAATCCGAAAGTGCTGTGAAGGCACACCCTGCAGGTATCGCTAGCGGGCAGGATCCGCGTCATAAGGCAATTTTGGACGCTATAGCGGATCACACCAAGCAGACCGCGTCGAATATAGCAGATCTTCGCAAAGACGGGGCCAACCTGGCAACTGAGGTGGCTATGCAGAGAGCCGAATTGAACCAGGTGAGAGATGTACTGAACAAAGCCTTAGGGGATCCTAATGCTATCCTTGGCTCCCTCGGCCAACCATCCGGTTCCGGTAAGTACGTGCCGCCAAATCAGCGCGAGAAGACTAACCAAAATGCTGTTTCTTCCTCAGCTACTGTTGCTACTGCTCCGTCGAAGAACAAAGAACAAGCCTTGGTTATTAGTGGCAGCAAAGAAAAGACCGCTTCATCAAGTGGACATACCACCAAGAAACACCGAGTCTCGAAGGGAGCAGGAACTGCGTCGGAACCTGTGACTTTCGTCCAGTACGACAGCGACGGGGCAGAGATGGTATATCAAGAATTGTCGGGAAGTTATTATGCGCTCGACCAGACTGGCACCCCGGTCAAGATAACAGCTCTGTCGAAGGAAGAGGTTACGCCTGCAGTAACTCTCCAGCAACAAGCTACTACCCGCATTGTGCATGTCGGGGAAGGATCAGTAATGGTGAACCAGGCAGCCCCTGGGCCGGCTACTCACCGAGACGCGGTGGCACCTCCTCCGCCTCCGGGCCCAGATTATGTGAGACGTGATGAGGTAGAGGAGATGATCAGATTGGCAAACCCTAGAGCCCAGCCTGATGGGGTTTATGAGGGACCTTTCCCGCCACGCATCATGCTCGCACCTTTCCCCCGAGGTTATAAGAACATTATTTTCTCTACCTTTTCAGGGGAAGACACTGAAGGTGCGGCAACACATCTGGCCAGGTTTAGGGTACAATGTGGCCAATACCAGAATGATGATGTCCTCAAGTGCAGGATCTTTGGCACTTCGCTGTCGGGTGCTGCATTCAGATGGTTTTCTAAACTCAGACCAGGGACAGTGGCGGATTGGCCGGCAATGGAACTACTTTTCCGTGAGACATTTGGAAATATTGAACCTGAAGTAGACCTAGCCTCTCTCACTCAGATGGCCCAACAGCCTACAGAATCGGCAGTCGCTTACCTCCAGCGCTTTCAAATCCAGAAAGCCAAGCTGAATGTCATCCTGCCTGAAAAGGAGTTAGTCAAGTTGGCGGTCAAAGGTTTAGAGCCCCGACAACGAAAGAAGCAACACGGCAGCATGATTCAGTCGATGGGGGAGCTCATCACAGAGGTAGGCAGTTTCGAGCATCTCCTCAGAGAAACAGATGCGAGGAAGAATGCTTCCAGAGGGACGTACGTGCCAGGTAAACACAATACTGTAGCGGCCCTGAGCTACCAGCCGGCCACTTACGACCCTTATTATCATCACAACACTGGAGAAGCGGTCCAGGACGACGAAGAGGACGAGGATAATGATATAGCAGCCTACGAGCTAACCGGGAAGAAAAACCCGTCCTTGAAGCAGTTGAAGATTTCCAAGGAGCCTGTTAAGCTCAAATCGATGGCCTTCACCAAACCGGAGTTCACGACATATACTTATGATGCCAATAAAGCTCACGAGATCCTCGACGAGATGATCGCTGCGAAGATGGTGAAGACTGATTTTGGGCCTTTTCCGCGACCAGAGCAGTTGAAGGGAAAGAAGTACTGCAAGTTCCATAATCTGTGGAACCACAATACCGCGGACTGTGTAAAGCTCAAAGACCAGATTCAGGTATGGCTTAATAACGGTAGTTTGCAGGTAGAGGCTCCAGTCACAGCGGCGGCACTAGTTGACGTGGATCCCTTCCCTGACACCGGGATCAATATGGTCAATGTGGATTGGAACAAACAGCAGCGACGGAAACCAACTCTGGATCTGGTTCCGAGCAAGCAGAGTGATAGGTCCACCGCGGATGAAGCGCCAGCCAAGGGTAGAATTGAGTCAACCAACCAGGCCTCACCCGTGATCCTGTGCTTGAGATGTAAAGAGGAATGCGGTATCCAAATACCGCACGAGGAAGTCGAGTAGACATTTCACTTTGGTTCCCTACCACCAGTCAAGTGAGCCTCGTCGTCGCGGAACTATCAGCCTTCCAGTCCAAGAGAACGGGAGAAGACGGTATCACCACTATCCCCCAGAGATTCCAACTTATTCATGAAGCTAAAAGCAGCCGCAGGCGATCCGAAACAAGAAAAGACCAGGAGCGACTGCAAAGATATTCTGACCAAGCCCTATATACCACCTGCTTCAGCTAACTCTATCAAGGAGGGCAGATGGTACACCAGGGAAAAGGGCAAGGCAGTGGAGATTAGCTCATCCAGGAAAAGGAAGTTGCAGCGCAGTTTTGGCGAAGCCAAGCGCGCTTTAGAGGCCTTAGATCAGGGCCTGATCAAACCTTCCCAACTGGTCAAGTCGCCTGAACAATACCAGAAAGAGATGGAAGCACTGGCCGCTAAACCATTGAGACCCCCCCGTGGTTTTAACAAACAAACAGATTCACTAACAGGGGCTTCAAAGCCCAGTGTGTTTTGCAGGAATACTAAGGAGCGCTCACCACCTCTTGCTCGAATGGAGAACTCGCCAACTCGGCGTCTGCATGTCAGGCGCAAGCTTTTCCATGAAGCGCCGGTGGTCAATGCTTCAGTCTTTGATAGGCTGAGGGGTAAGGACAGGGCTAGTGACACCTTACAGTGGCGACCCAAGAAAATCCAAAGTGTGGTCATCGTTGCCTCAAAGGAGCGTATGGAACCGGAAAACCCTAAGCCGGTTGTTGTGGAGCAGGAACTTGCGTCACAAGAGCTTGAACATTGCGAGGTAAAAGGCCTCACGGAAGGGTCGTTGGTAGATCGTTTGGCTAAGCAATTCCAAACTGATATCCCAGTCGAGGAACCCAAGCTTGAGTTGGACGATGACATGGAGGGGACTGAGACAGCTGACGTTTCTTGCAACATGGTTTATGTACTCCCCGCGAGATATGCATTGCCAGTTGCTGCTCAGGATTGCGTGGGGGCAGAAGAAGGGAGTGTACAACCGTTGCAGGTCACTTCAGCAGCAGCGACACCCGTAGAAGATAGGCTCTCGCAGGAACCAGAAGTGGTTCCAAACAAGGGGTCACCCATGAACTTCTCCAAGCCAACGCCAGCTATGGTCCAGCACATGCGACCGCTATACATTACGGCAGACGTCGGCGGTATCAAAGTTAGCAAAATCATGATTGACACCGGAGCGGCCGTTAATGTCGTCACTACTAGGACCATGCACTTGCTTGGGATCAAGTGGGAGAAAATCCAGTCCACGTCTCTTACACTCAAAAATTTCGCGGGCACTGTAACAAAGACCTTAGGGTTATTGTTCTTGCGTATTAAGGTCGGACCGACAGAGGGGGTTTCTGCCTTCTTTATGACAGATTGCTATGCGGCCTACAGTGCCATTTTGGGCAGAGACTGGATCCATAGGAGTTACTGTGTACCCTCGACACTTCATCAAGAGCTGGTTATGTGGAATAGGGAAACAGATACGGCGGAGGTGGTCAAAGCAGATCCCCGTCCATTCCCGGTCTCCGCAAATTATGTAGATGCCAGATACTATTTGGAGCCTATCACTCCATTGCAGGTTAGTGTCATCGATGATAAAGGCCGCCCAACAGGGGTGACGGCCTCTGAACTGGCACAGTGGGGGCTCACGCTCGCAAAAGAAGGCTTGGAAAGGCCTGGCCACGCTGTGCCCAAACCTTTAGCCGATTAATGGATTACGACCTCTTGGAGGAGGGGATAGAGGCCTTCCACTCAATACATGAACGGCTGTCATCATACATGGTGGAAAAAGAGGCTTATGATAGCATCGCGACCTTAGATGTCGTTAATGAAGAACTTTTGGACCCGGAGGACGAGGCTGAAGTCAGCATTCAACTCGCCCCGGCAGCGCTAGACGATACGCCTCCTAAAGTTAGAGACCCTACTGAGAAGGTCAATCTGGGCACAGCGGACGAGCCTATGGAGGTATCTATCAGCGCTTACCTAGAGCCTAGCGAGAAACAGAGGCTCACTGAATTACTATTAGAGTTTAAAGATTGCTTCACGGAGAAATATGAAGACATGCCCAGCCTGTCACCAGATTTGGTGTGTCATCAACTACCAACTCTTCCTGACAAGAGGCCCGTCAAGCAGGAACCTCGATGAATGAATTCGGAGACCCAGATTCTCATAAAGGAGGAGGTAGAAAAAATGCACAAATCGGGTATTATAAGGGTCGCCAAGTTAATCAGTGGCTGTCTAATATAGTGCCTGTCCGGAAGAAGAACGGCAAGATGAGTCTGCGTTGATTATAGAGACTTGAATCTCGCTACACCTAAGGATGTTTACCCCATGCCGGTCGCTGATATGTTGGTAGATGCTGTGGCAGGACATGAGTTGTTGTCCTTCAAGGACGGTACTGCAGGATATCACCAGATTTCGGTCGCTGAAGAAGACAGACACAAGACAGCTTTCCGCTGCCCTGGCTTCGAGGGTGTGGTCATGCCGTTTGGCCTGAAGAATGCTGGCGCGATGTATCAGAGAGCCATGAACTTGATCTTCCACGACATACTGGGAAAGGTTTTAGAGGTGTACATCGATGACGTAGTCGTTAAGTCTCAGAAGAAGGGGGACCATATCACGGATCTCAGGAAAGTATTTGAGCGCATGCGAAGACATAGACTTAAGATGAACCCGGCCAAATGCGTGTTTGGGGTCCAGGCAGGAGACTTTCTGGGGTTCATAGTTCATCAGCAAGGAATTGAGGTCCCCGAAGACAAGGCGAGCGCAGTCATCAACGCATCTCCCCCGCGGACGAAAAAGGAATTACAGCGTCTGTTGGGTAAGATCAATTATCTCTAACTCTGCAGGAAAAATCCAACCGTTCTCGCCCTTGCTGAGGTTACAAGGGCAGACTGAGTTTGTGTGGGAGCCTAAACATCAAGAGGCTTTCGACAGTATTAAGACCTATTTGGTGAGCCCACCAGTCCTGGTTCCACCCAGAGCCGGGATCCCGTTAAAGCTATACATTTCAGCAGCTGAGGCCTCCATTGGCAGCCTGCTCGCTCAAGACGATGAGGGAGGTGTCGAGCATGCTATATTTTACCTCAGCCGCACATTGACAGACTGCGAGACAAGGTACACCCCTATGGCGAAGCTGTGTCTAACCCTATACTTTTCAGCGTGCAAGTTGCGACACTACATGCTATCCTTTACCACTTGCATCATCGCGCAAACCGACCTGGTCAAATACATGTTATCACGGCCTATCTTGAGAGGCTGCATTGGCAAATGGGTATTAGCTCTCTCAGAGTTTTCGCTCCAATATGTACCACAGAAAGTTGTCAAAAGGCAGGCCATCGCAGACTTTCTCGCACATCATCCTACGTTAGAGATACTCGCCCTGAAGGAGTTAGAGATAGCCTCCACCACTACAACTAGACCAGATTTGGCGTGCATCCCTGAGTACGCGGTTTGGTACCAAGCTACGGTCTCTTTGCAGCCTTGGGTATTATTCTTTGATGGCTCCAGAACTGACACACTGGCTGGTGCAGGGATTGTTTTGGAAAACCCTGTCGGTGACCGCTTCTCTTATTCCTTCCAGCTAGAATTCCAATGTACTAATAATCAGGCTGAATATGAAGCTCTTATCATTGGACTCGAAGTCTTACTGGAAATGGGCGTACGGGACGTTCAGATTCTAGGCGATTCTCAGCTCGTTATAAACCAGCTCCAGGAAAAATATATATGTGCAAGTTGGTTGCTCGTACCATATCTGAATCGCGCCATTGAGCTTCTGGACCAATTTACCGATGTTGATCTGGAATATATACCACGCGAGCGTAACTTTGCAGCTAATGAGCTCGCTCAGTTAGCCACAGGCATCACATTGAAGTATGGGGTGCGCGAGCGCATTTTGAAAGTTGAGCGTCGCACATTGCCTTCATGGATTGCACGACCCGATCCACCAGATGATCCCGTAGTCGCGGTGCTAGACCCTATTGATGCGGATTGGCGAATCCCGTTGATTGAGTACCTCAAACAACCAGACCCCAGAGCTGACAGGAAGATTCGTTTCCTCGCGCTAAACTACTTCCTTAGGGGCGATGAGTTGCAGCGACGTGGAGAGGATGGTATAGACTTTCGGTGTGTCTATGGTCGCGAAGCTAAACTATTGATGCGTGAAGTGCACACAGGGATATGTGGAGCCCATCAAGTGGAACCTAAGATGCGCTGGCTTCTATGACGTCATGGTTATTATTGGCCCAGCATTTTGAAGGATTGTATCGCATTTGCCAAAGGTTGTGAGGACTGTCAGGCGCATGGTCCAGTCCAGCATGTTCCTAACATTCCTATGCAGCCTATTATTAAGCCTTGGCCTGCGCGAGGCTGGGCATTGGACTTGATTGGGATGATCCACCCTCATTCTTCTCTTCAGCACAAGTTTATCATCGTCGCCACTGACTACTTCACTAAATGGGTTGAAGCAGAGCCTTTGAAAGAGGCTTCCGGTGCCACCATTCGCCAGTTTATTTTCCGTAACATTCTTTCCAGATTTGGTATCCCGGAGGTACTGGTTTCGGACAGGGGGCAGCGTTCATGGAGGCCCGGTCGAGGAACTGGTCAATGATTTTGGCATTCAATTCATACATAGCACTCCGTATTATGCTCAATCTAATGGTCAAGCGGAAGCTAGCAACAAGACAATCATCACCTTACTAAAGAAGATGTTGGTAGAGAACCCTCGACAATGGCATGACACTTTATATGAGACACTTTGGGCCTATCGCACTTCTAAACGGAATCCCACCGCCACGACGCCGTACGCACTTATGTTCCGTCATGACGCTGTCTTACCGTTAGAAATTAACGTCCATTCCCTCCGCGTGCAAGAACAGCATCATCTGATTGGTGAAGATTACGTTCAAGCTATGTGGCAGGAACACGAAGATTTAAGCGAGCAGCGCTTGGCAGCTTTGGACAGTTTGGTGATGGAAAAACAGCATATCGCACGCGCCTATGAAAAGAGGACGCGTGGTCGTAGTTACAAAGAGGGCGACCTCGTTTGGAAGGCCATTTTACCCCTAGGTGAAAAACTAACCGGTCGCGGTAAATGGACGCCGCGATGGGAGGGACCCTTTGTTATTCACCGGATCATGGAGCGCGGGGCTTTTCACCTCAGGGATGTCGATGGCGACATCCATCGCAACCCCATTAATGGCCGTTTCTTGAAGAAATATTACCCAAGTGTTTGGGAGTTCGAGGATCCACCTGACCCTGTTCTTGTCCAGGCTGGGGGGCAACCTTAATCTTCATTTGCTCGCATCCTTACCGCGATGAACATTGGGGGGCATATAGTTCGGCCTTTTCAAAGTGGCCTATAGTTCTTGTCTCTGCTTCCCCGATGAACATTGGGGGGCATCTCCATATCTAGTTAGGCCTTATCTGAGGCTTGATTATGTAACAGCCTATACATGAGGCTTTTATCATTATTGTATTCTGTATCCAAGTTATCCCAGTTACTTCTTTTCAAATTGCATATCTTGACAAAGGGTGTGAAGAATAGATGTGAGAGCCTATACAAGAGGCTTCGTTTTAGACTAACAAATTTTTTGCAGATTTCTGTTTAAAACAAAAATTTCATTCATAAAGTGGCTTTGCGGCCAAAAGCATACAACAGAATAGAGCAATACAATTTCACATGCAATTACAAGGCCAAAAGTGGCTCTGACAGGAGCGTAAAGTTCAAAAGTGACTGGATCCGGTTGCGGGGAGAAGGATCTGGGCGCTACACCTCAGAGCATTCTTCCTCTTTTCACCCAGATCCTCCTCCGATTTGAGTCGCCACCGCTGTCATCAGTACCGGAGGAAGAGGGAAGAGAATAATCCTTCATACCCCTTCCTTGAGCCTTTCCTCCTGGCAGGAGTTGGGGTCCGGAGCGAGCACGACTCACAGTCGACCTCAAAGTGGCCTTCCGCCCTTCTTCCCCATGCTCCTCGCGGGAAGTCTGAAGAGTTGGACTCCTCAGAATTTGGTTCTGCCGCGTTAGGAGCGCGGCATGTTCTTCGGTTTAACTGAGACTGGCAAGTTCATCCAGATTTTCAGAAGCCAAAGACATGCCGCCGGACCTGATATTAGGCCATGAGGCCTACCCAGGTCTTGAGATTAAGCCATGAAGCCTAAGAATTTGTGGCTAAGGTTGAAGGAACCATGGAGGGAAGATTTTAGAAACTGAAGAAAGAGCAACAGGTCTTGCGAGGTTATCTTTGGGAAAGACATGGTGGTTTGGTTATCGTTGTTCTCGGAATACCGGTATTTATAGGGCCAATTGTGTACCGTGCGATAAGCAGTTGAGGCGTTTTCAAAGCCATCAATTAGAGAATCAATGCAGTTAAATGCTATAATCTCGGAAATGGGAGATATTGAAACCGCGTGGGAAGCAGGGCAGTCTCCAAGGAGATAACCGCCCAAATTGGGGTTATTTTTTCAACAGTGTTGCTCGTCATTAATTGTCAGACTTTAAATGATATTTGGGCCGAGCGAAGCGGGCTAAATATTAAATATAGTGAATATTAATGTTGTTCATACAAAGCAAAATGGGCCTAAAACAAGAGGCCTAAAGCTTCCGACCCGCATGGGTCAAGCGAAGCAAATGTTCATCTAGACGAAAGCTAGCGTCAGCGGCAGCTCGCTCTGCTTGTCAGACTGCTTCACGTGCTTGAGCCAAGTTCTGAGACATCGCTTCGAGGGCTGCTAAGGGCTGCTCTATCTGAGGTTCCTCTTGCTCAAGTTGGGCAGTCACCACCACCAACTAGGGCTTTGCTTCGATCAGTTGGGCTTGGAGGTCCTGAATGTGGGTGCGAAGATGGTTCTGCGAGATCCGTAGGTCCCTGACGCGAATAGCTCGATCGCCTAAAGAGTCGCGAGATGCTTCTGCCTGTTGGGCAAGGCCGCGATAGTGAGCCTGAACCTGCCTAGCCTGCGCGGTCGCGGTCGTTCTCTCATTAATCCGCGCAGGGAGGTTTTGCAAGAGCTCATATATCTCAACAAATTCAGCTTCAGTAATAGTGCGTTCGCGGCGAAGCACCATCAAATATTCCTGAGCTCTAGCAGGCGTGCTCGGCAGTAAAATGTCAGAACCCAGAAGTCGCTGCAGACTGTCCCTCGCTTCGTCTATGACTCCGGGAGGAGCCACTTCGAGTACGCGAACAAGCCTTTCCAGCCTGTTAGGAGGTTCGGGAGGAGGAACATTAGCAATAGCGTTAGCATCAACAGCGGCCGGAGCAGGAACTTCTTGAGGCTAGATGACGGGAGCCGCGACTGGTTCCGATGCTGCATTTATCTCAGTTCCTACTTCTAGAACCTGGGGGGCAGGCTCTTGAGCCATCATGCCTTCGTCAGCGGGCTCAGCAGGATCAGCGACAGCGACCTCCTCAGCAGGGACGTTACTCTACGGTTGAGGAAAGTTTATCAGAATATACAGAGTCAATCAAGAGATGAAGCATGGATTTTGGAATGGGGTTTACCTGTGCAACTGGAGGCTCGTCTGTAGCTGGTGTTGTTGCAGGTTCTTCAACTGCCTCGGCGGGATCAGGATTGAGCGATACGTCTGCTGGGGGTTGTACAGCGATCTGCTCCTCGGGCGGTGCATCTGGCAGGGGTGCATTCTCTTCCGGCTCGGGTGAACTGTCCTCTATGATCTGCACAGGAATTGAGGCCGAATCGCCAACATTGATGACAGGAGGTGGAAGGTTTCCAGGGCCCACAGGCGCTGACGCTTGTAAAGCAGTTGTTCCTTGACTAGCAGCTGAAGAGCCCTCCCCAGCGTGTCCAGATGGCAGGCGACGAACCTGCGAAGGAAAAGGTTATGGAATGTTGGGCGAAGATGTGGATAATTCTTAGTATAAGCTTCTTGCTTCTTACCAATCGATCAGCCGGTGGTTCATCTCCTGCCCAGGGGTCAGCATGAGGGTCCTAGCGGCTGCGCTTGCGGGCTAGAGCAGCGGCGACCTGTCAAAATCAGGAAGTTAGGACTTAACCCACAGAACCTCATGATCCTGAGGATAGAGGATTTCTTACGGTTTGTGGATCGTCGTCATCAGAAGAGGAAGAATCTTCGGTTGCGGGTTTAGCGAGCACTGCTTTCTGTTTTCCAGGTTGTGCGGCGGCCGGGGAAGCACTGGTTGTGCGGCGGCCAGGGCGCGGCGCACTCCACTAGTACAAAGAAGTATGAGTAAAAGGGGGAACAATGAAGGAACTCGCAGAGGGTAAAGTTACGGGACTTACTTCTGGATGAGGTTCACGAATTACGATGCCAGCCTAGGCCGGGCGAGGAACTCGAGTCGATCGGACCACTTGAAGAGGCCGGGGCCTAGTAGTGTCTTCAGAGAAGCGAGCGAGCATTTCAATATCGGCAGAATAAGGATTCCTCAGCTCGCCGAAGAGAGTTGCGAAGAGTTCGTTGTCTGGTTGGGTCCAGCAATTGACGGAGACTTCTTTCCACCAAATCTCATATCCTTCTTCAGTTCCGTCTAAAGCGTAGAGGGTCTGGGCCCAATCAGGGAGATGGACTAGCGCGAGCATGCTCTGTGCCGGCGGGGGCCCTGAGGGGGGCCCGAATCTGCGCCAAGAGGTGTTGTAGTTCCAGGCATCGTATAGAGGGACCGGTACCAATTGGATAAGGCCGAAATGGTGGGCAAAGTGATTGGGAGCATAGAGTTCGTAGCTGAGTTCTTCGGCAGCGATCCTAATATCTAAACAGGAGATCGCGCGGTGAAAAGCCAGGCGAGCGCTGTTGGGATAGCGTGGATCGCCAGGAAGAAAACCATATTTGAGCACAGATGGGAATCTTCTGCCCAGAATTATGTCACAGTACGGCATCTCATCTAGCAAGTATAGATAAGAAAAACACTCAGAATAAGGGGGAGATGAGTACTTGTCCTCGCGGCAAAACCATCGACCTAAGAGTTGGTCGGCCGGTGGAAGTAGCGGGATATCCTCACGGCGGAAGAATTGAAAGTATGTCTGGATCCAAAAGTCCAAAATCCAGAAAGGGCCGGATATGTTAGTTTCAAATGGATGCATCGTCGCTTGGTACAGCATGCGATAGAGGGCTCCCACTACCGGTTGCCCGAGCCCGACGTTGCGGCCGTTGTAGAGGGCCGTTGCTAAGTAGGTCCAGGTGCCAGTGGGCTTACAGGAAGAGGTGCAGAATATGAACTTACACAGCCAATACTCAAGAAAAGCAATTCCACCGGTCGCCTTGTGTTCCCGGCTGTAATACTCCAACCATCGCGGGTAGGAGCCACTGTGAGCGCTGCGACCGTGTTGGGCCATGGTCGAGGTGAAGTTGACAGAGTCAAATTGGCCTTGCACATAAGGCTCGCCATCGATGGGTAGGCCAGTGATGGCGAGGATATCCAACAGAGTGACGCTCATTTGACCAAATCTAAAGTCAAATGTGTTGGTGGCGGTATTCCAGAAACAGAGGAAAGCAGCGAGCGGCGAGCGATTACCACCGCGAGGAAGATGGAAACACAGGTCAATAGTGTGGGTGATGCCTGCTGCATTCCAATGAGCTAGATCTCGTGCCCGCGTCTCGCGATACCAGGAAGTCTCCGGTGCGCTAATGGAGGATGGCCAATTCCCTATCTTAGCTCGATGGTTTTGGGCACCCCAACCGCTAAAGTCTCTAGGGGTCCTTCGGAGGACTGGAATGGGCCGGCGAATAGGAAGGCCGTATAGAGCGACAGCGTCGTCCGCAATAACGCCTTGCGGTGCTGGGCCCAACCCGATGTGATGATCGGAGAAACGAAGGAGTAGGGGTCGGTGAATAGAGGTTTCTAGATGAATGCGAGCATCGATGCTGGTGCCCCAAGTCCGAGCAGCCTTTTTGTTTAATTCTTCTTCCTGATCGATGATAATTTTCTTAGGGGGAGCCATTTCTGGGTTGGTTGCAGAGAAGATGTTGGCAGAAATGGGTTTTTCTGGGTTTAAGAGACTGGAAGGGTTTCTGATGTGACAAGGTTGCGGCTGTGAGTTTAAATAAAGGATTTTGTGAGGGAAACGATGCGACAGAAAGCGTTTGGCAAACGAAGGGACGCGACCTTCATTAATGGCATCGTTTCAAGCGACCGGCACGTCTTTCTAAGTCCCCTTCAATCAGTTACGTTCCGGCGGGCCTGATTTCTGGGCCTGGGGGGCAATGTTTGAGCCCAAAAGCAATTATGGAAAAATCCTTTAGTGGGTTCGAGCCAGCGGGCCGATACCTGCGGCCCAAAAATAAAACTATTCGGGTTTGGGTTATAGCTTCGCCCATTCCGTGTTTCATAAGGAGACGAAACCTTATTGAAATCGAGTAGTAGAGATTAAACAGGAAACTTCAATTAAGAATCCTTCTAAGGCAAGGAGCAGTCGAAACCCTAGGGTATAAATACAGGGTTAAGCGGCGAAATCAAGGAAGTCTCTCTCCAATCAATCAATCCCAGCGATTATAAAGCCTCCCTGGAGCAAACCTTCAACCTCGTTGAAACCCGGTGACCGCCCGCCAGTCCTAGTCTCCTCGCGAGCCGACTGTCAGCCTCACCAGATCAACCCGGCGACCGTACTTCCAGTCCCAGTCTCCCCAGGAGCCGACTGCTAGCACAACCGCCGCTGTTACTTCCAGCGAAGCAAGGGTAACGCCCTCGCAACCCAGCGAAGCTAAAGTCACGCTTTAGCAAACCTGTGTTTCTCTCAACTTCCCAGTGATTGCTCTGCTTAGTCTACAACACTAAGTATCGATTCGGTGAACGCAAGAGACCACAACCAAAGCCCTTACCCAGTAAGGCAAAAAGTCCTTTCCCGAAAGGCAAGAGAAGAACCCTGTGACGAGGTTGGTGCTCTCCTCGTCCACAGCGCTTGAAGAAGAAGTCAGGTCAAGGGACAACCCCAACGACTGCACCCCGCGGTGCTGGCACGCTTGCGCAACCACACGCTCAAAAGAGACTGTTTGCACACCAACTGGTTTTGGAGCCAAACAGGCCTAAAGCATATGACTGCTTCTGTTGAAAGAAGTGACAATTGAATGATAATGGCTTCATGAAAATCAATAGCGACTAGCTGTTGATGCATGAAATGTATGGGTTGATAGGCTATTCTGAAAGGGCCTCTTAACCTAACATACAGGGGCATCCAATTCTATCTAGGTTACCAATCATTCGATCGAGAACTTCTACTTCAATTTTCAAGTGAAGAAGTCGTTTATTACATAAATTTTTGAAGCAATGAATAATGAAAAGAAAAAGAAAAAAAGCAATAAAGAATAATTAATTACGTACTCTTTAAACCTTAATTATTACACCACTCACACTGCATCCAATAACCCAGAGACAAAATTCATTCTATCCCTAGTAATATATGTCGATTGAGCATAGGAACACATGCACTCTTGATTTCAAATCTTAGGGTCAAGAAGTATACATGCATGCAATGATTCTGAAACCGTAATCAAGAATATGAAGGCCACATTATCAAATAAGAGGTTCCAATTGTTGCCGAAATCTTCGGAGTTGGTGGCTTATAGCCTCATAAACCTATCTAGTACTTTTAAATTGTTATTTAAGTAGATCATCAGTCATACGGATACATTGCTGTCACCTAATTTCCATTAACTGGAAGCGACATCCTATATTGTTGGGTTTGATTATGGATCGAAAATTAATTCTCTCAAAATATTAGTCTTCCATCTGTTGAGTAGTTCTATAGAGAAATTCTATCTTGGAGGTAAGTAAATGGGTTAAGGCATGGAACTAGAGGGGGGCTGGGCAAGGGCGTAGCTGGCCTAGGTTTTTAGAAAATACTTAATAGTGTTAATGATATATGAATCTTAATGGAATGAAATAAAATTAACCCTTCTCAATTTTTGAAAAATTCTTAATTAGTCTCAATTTTTAAAATTCAATACAAATTTATCTTAATTAGTTTTAATTATCCTTGAACTTTAATGGAATGAAATAATATTTTACACTATTAATACACTACATATATCTAATTAATACGAATCTTTTCAAGGTTTTCTTACCCTATTGTTCGATATATGCCCATATGCGCATATTTACGATTCTTTATTAATATGCTAAATTGAAGTAACACATAAGTTTTTCTATATTTATCATTCATCTTAAATCCCAAAATTTATTTAACATGATTTAAGGATCTTTCAATTTCAGCATTAGTACAAGAAATATTACACCTAAATTTTCTTAATTATACTAACATATATATTTTTGGGCAAAAGATTGTGTTATTTTTAGAGGATGACTATAAATGAATATAATTTGTTAGTTAATAAAATTTGACCCACCTCAGAAAGATTTTTGACTACGCCACTGGGACTGGGTTGAGCTGCAGCCCACCTCATTTTTGTTGAAAAAATATTTTAAGTACAGGTTTTATATAGCGTGTAGCCTCTATAAAGTCAAAAATCACCTTCCATCCTCTTACTTTAGCCTCTATCCCTGTTGCCTAGTTCCAATTTTTATCTAATTTTGTCATCAATTAAGAAAATGGTTCTAAATTAAAGAATTTTGGTTTAAATTTTAGTAGCAGTTTTCACGTAAAATTAACTTCAATTTGCAGCCCACCCGATTTCCAATTCTAGTTCCGTCCTTGAATGGGTTGTAAAATATGCTCCATGATCGAGTAGTTCTATGATTCTATCTTGGAGTGTATTTTACAAAACGTTTTATTAGGCTTCTAACTAGTCATGTAACTCATGTTCTCGAACCCAACCAACCACAACACCAGCCAAGCACAGCCTATAAAAACTTAAAAATTTATTTAAGTTAAGCCAGGACAGTCCCCCAACTCCCAAATTCCTGCCAATCCCAACGGTCCTAATTAAGAGTCACAAAACACACCTTAATTTAAATTCTCAGCCAAATTTCCTCTGATTTTTTTTTCCCTCTCTTGGCACAACAATTTTCCTCCAAATTTGGGGGCCTAGAAACCCAAATTTAGCTCTGATTTCTCAATCGCAATCAAGTTTTTTCTGCCCCTTTCTCCTTTCCCAACTAACAGTAATGGGGGTCATCACCTTCTGGCCACCCTGACCCAAAACATTGTTTCTTTCTCCTAGCTAGTTCTACGGTTCCCCCCAAATTTTGAATTGGGGGTTTCATTCTGTTTTGCCCTAGAATTTGCTTCCAATATCCAATCTCAATTAATGTTCAGCTCTGCAGGCACAAAATTACACACACCATTCTTCTAGGAACCCTATTGTTTGAGCCCAAAAGTAATTTTGGCAAGATCCTTTAGTGGATTTAGCACAGCGGACCGATACCTGCGGCCCAAAAATAAGCCTACTTGGGTTTGGGTTACAGCTTCGCCCATTCCGTGATCCATAAGGAAAACAAAACCTTATTGGAGTCGAGTAGCAGAGATTGAATAGGAAACTTCAATCAATAATCCTTCTGTAGCAAGGAACAGTCGAAACCCTAAGTATAAATACCAGGTTTAAGGGACCTCTCTCGACCTCTCTCAAATCAATCAATCCCAGCGATTACAAAGCCTCCCCGGAGCAAACCTTCAACCTCGTTGAAACCCGGTGACAGCGCGCCAGTCCTAGTTTCTCCAAGAGCCGATTGCTAGCGTCACCAAATCAACCCGGCGACCGTGCTTCTAGTCCTAGTCTCTCCAAGAATCAACTGCTAGTGCTACTGCCACCGATACTACCAGCGAAGCAAGGGTAACGCCATCGCAGCCCAGCGAAGCTAAAGTCACACTTTAGCAAAACCCGTGCTTTCTCCAAACTTCCCAGTGATTGCTCTGCTCAGCCTACAATGTTGAGTATCGATTCGGTGACGCGAAGAGATCACATCCAAAGTCCTTATCCGTAAGGCAAGAAGTCCTTTCTCGGAAGGCTAGAGAAGAACCTTGTGACGAGGTTAGTGCTCTCCTCGTCCACAGCGCTTGAAGAAGAAGTCAGGTCAAGGGACTCCCCCGACGACTGTACCCCAAGGTGCTGGCACGCCAACGCACATGCTCAAAAGAGACAGTTTGCACGCCAACTGGTTTTGGAGCCAAACACCCATAATCAAATTTAGTGGTGCGCAGTTTGGATTATTTTTGTTGTTAATTGAATTTTATTAGTTCTTCATGCATGATCTTTGATCAGGCACCATTGTACCATCGGCAAGCAAAAATGGCAATGAAGTTAACAAAGGAAGAAGCCATGACGGCGCCAGGAAAGCTTGAAAGCCTAACCTTACAACACCAACTGATCAGATGCTTAAATAACAGCTTTTACATCCTTAACTTGGTGTCTAAGCAACGGAGGAGAATGCTTGTTGATGGCTATGATCTTGACATGTCTTACATCACCGACCGCATATTGGCAATGTCGTTCCCTGCAGAGCGGATGCGTGCAATGTATCCAAATAATCTCTGGCAGGTCAAGTCTGTGCTTGATATGAGGCATCCAGAACATTACAAGGTACTGGTCCTTAAATTAATTACATCAATGACCCCTTAATGATTTGTTCTTGTTATTTTTATTTGTAGTCTAGTGTTTATGAATGTGGTTGTGTTTTTCTAGATCTATAACCTCTGCATTGAAGAGCATTACTCTCCATCGCATTTCTATGGCCGTGGGGAGGGGTATCCTTTTGATAATAACCATGTTCCACCTCTTGAAATGGTCAAGCTTTTCTGCGAAAGTGTGCAATCATGGCTTAAGAGTGACCCGGAAAACATTGCTATTATACATCGCATGGTAAGCATATTGTAAAAAAAATTTAGACAATCGATTACCATAAGTAAGTGGATCTCTTTTATTAATTTTTTTCCCCTTATAACTGATATGACCTATCTAATTCCTTTCTCCAATTCAATAATCACACCATACTAAAAAAATGTTCAAAAGGAGCTTCCCCTTGTTTTATGTACCAAACTGCTGTTCGAGTTTAGTACCCGATTGCTTGCTTCTTGATGAAATACGAAGAAAGAAACACCCTGATCTTGATAAATGAATAGATATATGTTTGGCAACTCTAATACCAGTTACCCAGCAAAAGCCATCTTTTTCTCAACATGCAATGTCTTTGTCGTTTGATCCAATAACATTATTTGTTAGATAAATTATTAACTACGTACCAGTAGTAATGTACTTTCAATATTTGTGTTCTTCACTATGATTTGGCTGCAGGCAGGCAAAGGTCGAACACGCTTAATGGTAAGCGCGTATCTGGTCTACTGTGGAATGTCAGCAGAGGAAGCACTTCAACTATATGCTCATAGACGAACCACCAATAATGAAGGTGTAAGTCACATTAGGTATATATAATACAAATTAGTCACATTCTCGTTCTCAGAAAAAAAAAAAAACCATTTTCACTGATCATTATCTAGTGATAAAACTAGAGTCTCTACGTACACAATCAATTGCTTAGTTTCAGCGTTGCTTTTTGTGATTCTGATACAATAAGAAGTACATTGCCACCTATATGTACTTGAACAGGTCTCGATACCAAGCCAACGTCATTATGTAGGGTACTGGGAAAATTGTCTTTCTTTCCCTTTGGAAGTCAACGATAAACCTTCTAAAGTCAACTTACCTCAGACGTGTAGAAGAGAACAGTCAAATATAACGAGATTGAGAGGATGAATTTTCTGATATATTATTACACCCATTCTGTGGTGTATATAAATAGATTACAATCGTACTACAATGTACTACTACTATTGTGTACTACTGTACTACATAACATATACAAGGTAAGTAGTTACAACAATATATTCCCTTGTTAGTCTATTCCTAATAGGGAACTATGACTCACATTAACATTCCTAATAGGGAACTATGACTCACATTAACACTCCCCCTCAAGTTGGCGCATATACATCAACCATGCCCAACTTGCTAAGTGAGTCATAAAACGCCTTCCTGGAAACTCCTTTGGTAAGTACATCTGCAAGTTGCTCTTGAGTTGGAACAAAAGGAAAAATAATAATTTTGGCATCTAGCTTCTCCTTTATAAAGTGACGATCAACCTCCACATGCTTAGTATGATCATGCTGTACCAGATTTTGTGATATGTCAATGGTTGCCTTGTTGTCACAATACAACTGCATGGTACTCTTGAGTTTGAAACCCAAATCACGTAACAAATTTCTCAGCCACAACAATTCACACACTCCGTGAGCCATACCCCTATACTCAGCCTCAGCACTAGATCGTGCCACAACTTTCTATTTCTTACTCTTCCATGTAACCAAATTACCTCCCACAAAGGTAAAGTAACCCGATGTTGACCTCCTGTCTGTGATGTTTCCAGCCCAATCTGCATCTGTGAAGCCACAAACCTCAAGAATGTTGCTGTGTTTAGAAAACAGTACTCCCCTTCCTGGAGCTGACTTTAAGTACTTCAAAATTTGCATAACAGCATCCATATGACTCTCACTCGGGTTATGCATGAACTGACTCACCACACTCACTGCATATGCAACATTTGGTCTAGTATGAGCCAAATAAATCAGGCACCCAACTAACCTCTGATAGCGAGCTTGATCAGCAGGTACCTGATCTGGATACTCAGCTAAACAATGGTTCTGCTCAATAGGAGTATCAATAGGTCAGCAATCTAACAAACCTGTCTCTGTCAGCAAGTCAAGAACGTACTTCCTCTGGCACAGATAGATTCCTTCTCTCCCCCTGGCTACCTCAATTCCTAAGAAGTACTTAAGTTCACCCAAGTCCTTCATCTCAAACTCAGAGGCATTGCCAGTGATTACCATATCATCCACATAAATAATTAGAGCTGTTACCTTCCCTTGTTGATGCTTAAGGAATAAGGTATGGTCTGAGTTACTCTGTCTGTAACCAACCTTCCGCATGAACTGTGAAAATCTTCCAAACCAAGCACGAGGTGACTATTTAAGACCATACAGAGATTTTCTCAATCTGCATACAAAATCACCAGGAGAAGCAACTACATACCTAGGTGGAAGGCTCATGTACACTTCCTCGGCTAACTCTCCATGAAGAAATGCATTCTTGACATCAAACTGTCGGAGTGGCCAGTTTAAACTAGCAGCGACTGAGAGCAGAACCCGAATAGTGTTCATCTTGGCAACAGGAGCAAACATTTCATCGTAGTCAATACCGTACGTCTGAGTAAACCCCTTTGCTACAAGGCGTGCTTTGTACCGATTCACTGATCCATCTGCATTATGCTTCACGGTAAACACCCAATGACAACTTACAGCCTTCTTGCCTTGTGGTGGAGGCACAAGTTGCCAAGTATTGCTTTTCTGCAACGCCTCCATCTCTTCCTCCACTTTGGATCCCCCAATGCATCCTGCACTTTGTTAGGTACTGATACAGCAAATATTTGATTCACAAAAGATTCATATGACTTAGACAAGTGGACATATAATTGGCTACTGGGTATTTTGATTTGGCAGTAAGGGTACGTTCATATCTTTTGGCTGATTGACCCCGAGTGGTCCTATTTGGTAACACATATTGCCCAACATTAGACTCATTACTACTAGTAATAGTGGGTGGACATACCTCAAGTGAGTGATCTTCAGTACCAGGAAGCTGTGGGTCAGGGGTAGAAGCAATTGTAGGAGGGACAATTGTGTCTTCAACATCAGTTGTATCTGCAACATCATTTTCCGCCACAGAAACTGGGGCTTGGATGTTTGGAGCTTCTCCTTCTGGCGGCGAGCTAATGGTCTCAACTGAATCCGTCAAAATACCACCTGCTTCTTCTCCTCCTTCTGATTCCTCTCCCTCTCCATGATACAGCTCTTCAAAAAATAAATTCTTCCCCTGAAGAGCTGTATCAGAAGAGGTAAAATAACTCATGTCCTCAAAGAAAGTGACATCCATAGTGACATAGTACTTCCTGGTAGGTGGGTGAAAGCACTTGTACACTTTCTGATACCCTCCGTAGCCAACAAACACACACTTAAGTGCTCGGGCATCCAATTTAGACATCTGTTTCTTAGGAACATGGACAAAAGCAACACAACCAAAGACACGAGCTGGAAGATTATGAAATGAAGGTAAGGAGACATGAGATGCAAGAACCTCAAATGGAATTTTTCCCTGAATGACACTAGAGGGAAGACGATTGATAAGATGGGAGGAAGCATATACAGCATCGCCCCAAAGATACTTAGGCATATGGGCACTAAAGAGAAGGGCACGAGCCATATCAAGTAAATGACGATTTTTCCTTTCAGACACTCCATTTTGTTCAGGTGTTTGTGGACATGTGGTTTGGTGAACAATCCCATGGGTGTTAAAAAACTCTTGGAAAACATGATTAACATATTCCCCCCCATTGCCAGAACGAATGACTTTAATGGTGCTATGGTACTGTGTTTGAACAAGAGTACGGAAAGTTTGGAAAGCTAGAAAGACTTCATCTTTGATTTTAAGAAGGGCAACCCATGACAATCTCGTACAATCATCAATAAACAACACAAAATATCTCATACCCGATACAGTGGGCTCTTTTGAAGGTCCGCAAACATCAGAATGAATCAACTCAAAAGGAATAACACTTTTATTAGACACTCTAGGAGAATAAGTAGCACGATGACTCTTGGCCAAAACACATGTTTCACAATGTAAAGCAGACTCATTCACACCAAGAAACAGAGTAGGCATGGTTGTTTTCATAAGACTAAAAGAAGGATGCCCTACACGGCGATGCCACAACCAAATTTCACTTATCTTATCAGAATTCGAAGTCAAAGCGACTCGGGACTGTGCTCCTGGTTTCTCTCCCGCGTATGTCTGATCCAGATGGAACAACCTGCCCCTCAGATACCCCCGACCGACTATCTTCTTAGTGAGAAGATCTCGAAAAATCACATACATAGGATAAAAGGTTACAGAGCATTTAGACTCAGTATTCAATTGCGGAACAGATATCAAGTGATGAGACAAGTCAGGTACATATAACACATTATAAAGCTCTAAAGTGGGAGTAATACGCACTGACCCGGACCCTAACACAAGAAAAGCCTCACCATTGGCATTGGTGACATAGGACACTGGTGGGGAAGACAAGTTAGTAAAATATGATTTATTATAAGTCATATGATCGGAGGCACCAGAATCAATAATCCATGTATTAGAACCAACAAAGTTAGAAACCTTTAAAGCCATACCAATCTTACCACAATCCCTAAAAGAACCTCCATCTGAACTAAAAGAGCCTCCATCTGAACTTCGCACAGACACTTCAACCCTCTGGACCTCATTGGTCTTAGAACTCTGACTTTTACTGTCATCACCACCCATTGCAATAATACAATAGAAAATATATATAAATCCCAAAGTACGCAGCGGAATTAAGAAGAATAGAAGGCTCCAAAAGTTAATAATAAAAGTTTTTTTTTTCTTGGAACCTGGTATAGTTGACTTGGAGATCTGGAGTTGACCGAGTTAACTCACTGACCGAGTTGACTCACTGATCAAGTTGACCGAGTTGACCAACTGAAGAGATTGGAGATCGATCTCTGATGTAAGAGGCAGACGAAGGAGGCTGCCAAGAGACGAGGCCGGTCTGGTCTAGGGAACTGACGGAAGAGCGAGGAGCGAGGATCGCCTGTCCTGGGTGAGCGTCGATCTCTGGTTGTTGGGCGACGGAGCTGGACGAGCGACGATCGCCGGTTCTGGGTGATTTGGAAATCAACAACGATGGTCCTGAGCTATTTGAAGACCGACGACGGAGCTGAGCGAGCGAAGATTGCCGGTTCTGGGCGATCTGGAAATCGACGGCGAAGCCGAGAATCGGGTCCGATGCAGATGAAGGGGACTGAAACCTTTGATTGACGAATCTGCTCACTTTCCACTTCCCAAAGACTCTCCTAATTTCTGTGCAGTAGCAAAAAAAGAAGAGGAAACTGATCTGGAGAAGACGAAGCCGACCTGGAAGGTGATGAAGGCGGCTGGTTTGCTGACGTCGAGGTCCAAGAAGAAGACGGTAGATCTAGTCGTTCTTGGACGGATGTCAACGCAAGAGGAATAACGACGGGAGAGTAACGCCGTGAAGGAAACAATAACCCTAACAATGGAGTTTTTAAATTAATTCCTCGAACTAGGAAAATTAAAAGTAGAAAATAAGAGACAAAGTCCTCTCGGATCTTTGCTCTGATACCAAGTCAAATATAACGAGATTGAGAGGATGAATTTTCTGATATATTATTACACCCATTCTGTGGTGTATATAAACAGATTACAATCGTACTACAATGTACTACTACTATTGTGTACTACTGTACTACACAACATATACAAGGTAAGTAGTTACAACAATATATTCCCTTGTTAGTCTATTCCTAATAGGGAACTATGACTCACATTAACATTCCTAATAGGGAACTATGACTCACATTAACAAGAACTACGAAGAATCCGATGTTATGACACACTTAACATTAATAAGATCTTCTTTGTGGTCTCTGAGTTGCAAGAGTTATAAACTGTTTTCTATGTTCTGATTAGCTAGCATAGGAATCTAGCTGTGGCCACGCCAAGAAAATTCTTAGCCATCTTAAGTATTTCCTTCTATCTACTTGAGAGAAAATTTCCTATCCATGTCAACAGATTCCGGGTCAGATTTATCGTCCATCAACAGAAGTTTCTAGGACTTCATGCAAACAAATCAAGAAGGGTATTCGAGAACGAGCAGTCCTCGCTATTATCTCTCTTTCATTGAAGGTGATGAAGAAAACAAGAAATCAGATTCAGACGAACCTCGTGTTGTTGTTCAAATAGATAAAGAAAGTTCCATGCTATACCAGAAGGCCTATCTTGAATATTATTTTGATAAGCCTGTACAGGTAAGTTGATACGGTTATCGAGTAGAAACTTTTGTCTCAATGATGTTGTGGAATGTCTGTCTCGTAGTCGGTTAATCACATTGCTTCGAAAGGTAACCGGAGATGTGCGTGTCATATTCTATCAAAAAAAAAATGAATGGAGGGCGTCTTTTCTACGCTTGCTTCAACGCCACTTTCATTAAGAACAGCTTGCTACAGGTATTGCCTTCTTTCCTGAAAACACCAGGAAACATGAAGGTTCATAAAATGTACATAAGAAGTTACAGGTTTTTTATTTAAGGTTGCATGATTACAGCTCACTGTTCGGGATTTGGATAAAATTGGGAAGAAAGGAAGATCAATATGTGGCCCTAACTTCTGCTTGGAGTTGCTATTTGGTCCTGCCAATGCGAAATACTCACCCTCAAAGCATGATGTGTTATGAAGTCTTAGAACGGATGTGTTCAAGGAGATTAGTCTACTGGTGGTTTTGTGATTCTTGTTAAAAATTTCACCTCTGTTATATTCTCAAGAATTGATCCACTTCGCTTGACAAAAAGCTAAAAACCCTGCAGTGTTACAGCTTATCCATATTTATGATGTATACCAACTCATTTTCCCTGCTTTCGTGCCATTTTATTTTTCCTTGGCAGAAAGTAGTAGGAATAACAAGAAGTTTTGTACCATAGTACTTGTCATAGTACTCGGAAAGTAATTTGAAGATGTAGTTCATTTTTGGTTTTCTTTCCTTTTTATTCCAAGCAGGTGAAATCTGCATTTCAATTACTTGTGTTCTCACAATGTTCCCATTACATTTATCCCGAGCTTAGAGCTTCGAATGTAAGGACTTGCTGCACAGTCAGTAAGATCAAAACCTCGATTCTTAAATTCTTCAATTACTTCTCTTTTCACACACAACCAAAAAAACAAAAAAAATAAATCTTCAATTACTTCTATTGAGCCTAAATAAGAATATGAAGAAATCATCCAATATCATAACAACGTCAAGATTTTGCACGCAAAGCAATTACCATTATCTAGAGTTTCGTCGTATTTTCTAGAATGCAAATGGCAAACTCTATCCCGCATGAATGATTTTGGAATCCCTGGATTCTAAGTCTTTTCAAATAATCATGGGGAAATCTAGAAAGTATCTATATCGCTTGTTGATTCGCAGTGTACTTTGGTCTGTATACCTACAACATCGTTGAGTTATATTATTATTGGGAGATGTATAACAGCAACCAGGTCTGTAATTCTAATTTCTTTGTGTCTCGGTCTTCGTGTTCCTACCTAAGGATACACAAAGTGCTCGAATTAAAAGTACCTCCATGATGAATATACATGCCATTAGAAATATCAAAAGCCATGTGAAACCTGTCCGTCTTCCTACCTAAGGATACTCTAAGTGACACGAATTAAAAGTACCACCATGATGAATATACATGTCATTAGAAACATCAAAAGCCATGTGAAACACGAAGTCTTGGAGGTCTTTGAGTATATATCGGATGCCCGTGCAGTGGCATGACCAGTGCTTGCCAAGCTCCTTTCTACAGCCTCCTCTGTAGAGTCAAGTAGTTTTTCAGTGTTTTGCACGGAGTGACTCATCATGAGACTAGTCTCTTTAAGTTGCCTTGCCAACCCAACCATTTCATCAGTCAAATCCTCCTGAAGTCTCCTATGCTTTTCAATGTGTGCTTGAGCTGCAGCATCAAGTTTGACAGGTGCCGAAGAATCTGCACTAAGAGTCTCACGAGTTCCATCTTGGATGTTTGAGTTGGGCACAAATCTTCTTCTCAGACCTGGAGAATGGGGACTCTGATTGTCTCCTGTTTCAGAAGACTTTGCTTTAACTGAAATTCTTGCCAGGGACTCCTGGGGTTCTTGCAAATTAGGCAACGGGGCAGCTAATTTCAAAGCTATGGCTTCGATCTTCTCTGAATAGTCACTCAAAACAGCCTTTGAAACTCTAGGTAACCCTTCTGGTGTTCTCTCTTCAGCTAGCTGCTCCACCTGTTCTCGTAAAGTAGCAACATAATGCGAAAGTTTTGCCTGGTTTTGTTGCTGAGGAGCAGCTGCAAGCAGCCTCCTCAAATTCACCTCTGTTTTACTGATTTTCATCCCAAAACCCTGTAAAGTATGAAACAGCAACTTAGGCAGTATGGTAGGCTTCCAAATTACAATGCAAATGGAATCCAGCGACTGATGTAGGAGCATGGAAACAGAGAACTTAGGTATGGAGAGGAAAGAATAATAGAAGAACTTGGAAGAGAAGAAAGAGATTTAGGAGGTTTATAGTCTTATCAATCAAGTCTGTCTGTCCACTAAAACAGATTGGATAATTCCGAATACTTGTAGGCTGCCTAAGAATTCTAGAGGTAAGCAAATAATGCTTTTAGTTTAAATTCCTAAAACAACAATGAAACATAAAACATTCATAGAAATATAAGGTAAGTAAATAATGCGTATAGATTTAAATCCAAAAACAAGAAAGAGTTCCAGAATCTATCCAATTCAGGAGGAGGTCTTAAAACACAAATACTTGAGAATTGATTTATCCAAGTCTGACAGTATGCTGACATGACAGGCACACAACAGTGACATGAAAACTTAGGGTTTAGGAGAAAAATCAAATCAAATCAAAATGTGAAGAACAAAACCAATTAAGAAACTAGATTGACCAGTACAAATCTTGCAAGTGTTTAATACCCCTCTCCTCTGGGATAGAGGATAGAGGGTGAGACTTATTCCCTATATCATTTGCCTCCGAGGAGCTAATATCGCCTGATCCCTTATTCAATTAAAAAAAAAATACCTTGCAGGAAGATTTGTGTTTTTAATGTAATCCAATTTGATGCTAGTTTCTTTTAACTGTGCAGCACACATGTAGACGATTCACAACAACATTTGTTATTTCTTACAGTCTATGATTTTTGAAAACAGCTGTTTTTCATTCCTATAATTTGTCATGCATGTAGATTGGGCAGGACATATACAGCAGTGTTTTGGGAACATGAAGTTGAACCTGGGAGTATTCTTTGCACTTAAAAGAGAGTTTCGACAATGTTCTACCATATAAATCTAATACTACCATAACTGAAACTTAATTCAACTTTCCAGTAAGAAAAAACAACCAAAATTTTGAAACAAAAAAACATATGAACTGAAACCCAGCTCGAAGAATCAGAATTTCATCATAAAAATCAATAATTCAACTTTAAACAGTAGCTACATGCCAAACCCAAAACGATTAGAGCACCAATTCAATTCAGACGTTATAATCCCAATTCCTTCAATTGAATTCCAATTGAGAATCCCAAAAGTGAAATTCGTACCTAAAAATTTGAGGGCGAACACGAACAAGAAAGGCGCAGAAGAAGAATCGAATCGAATCGAAAACCAACAGAGAGAGATGACGAGTGTGTGCCTCCTCCTTTTGGGCCTTCTTGGTGATCTCTCTCTGTAATCTGTATTATAAGAAAACAGTGATTTACTCCACGCGCTTCAGTAAAAATAGACTTTTTCATATTTCATAGGTTAAATTAATTGTGTCAATTACTACGTAAAAATAGCCATTAGCCCATTACTCGATTTCCTTTTTTGAGTAATGAAAATGACTTTTTTTAGTCTAGCTGTAATATTTTGAGATTGCCACGACACAAAATACTCACATATTTGAGTATACAACTTTAGCTTTAAAATATGAAACCCAATAATTCTGTTTCGCTTTTTCACGTGATTTCTTTCCCACTTCCTAGTCTCATCTCCCCATTGACACCATCATCCTCAATGACATCGACAATTGTTTTGCATCGAAATAGATCATAAAATCCGAAAATCTATCTTTGTGCAGTTTGATCTTAGAGACCAAGGCCTCAAAGGAAAATGCTTCGACAAGAGATGAAATGGGGTGACATCGGCGCATTTGGGCACATTTGGGACCTAATGCTAGCCCAAGTAAATGCATCTCATTCAATTTCAACCTCGAGCCTTCTATATCATTCTAAAACGTAAATGCTTGAAAAAGAAAATATGAGAGTCGAGAGTTTTTTCTCTCGAAAACCTAGCGCCGCTTCCTTTCGGCGACTTCCAGGGAGGATCTTGTCCCCTCCACCAGATTGCTCCAATTCTCGTTTTGAGGAATCCCGGCCTGCACTGTACTTGGCAGCGCTCGTTGGTTGCCTCAAGTTTAGGCTGCGCCCCCGGCAGGGATGCTGCAGTGATCAGGGGAGGAGATCCGGGTTTGGGCTCGGATGGCACGTTCTTTCTTACAGTGATTGGCGGATCTTTGATGGCGGTACTGGGCAATTTGCTGCCGTGGTGCAGAGCGGTGTTTGGGTCTCGCTGTGGTGGATGGGATTTCTGGCGGTGCAGGCGTTGGTATTGGCACTGGAGTTGTTGGCTTGGCTGATCGAATCCTCAATCCAGGGAGGTTGGCAGCGTGTCCGCAGGTGGCTTGAGTGGGTGCAGATGAAGCTGTCGGCGGCTGAAGGACGAGGGCCGTCTCTGGGTGCCCATATCAGATTTGGTCTTCAGAATGTTGGGCTGCTTTGGGGTCTACATCACTGTTCTGTTGGGTCAGATTTCTCTATGGGCCTGGATTTGAGACCCTGGAGACTTTGTGCATGATGTTTGGTTCGATTACACTATTTGGTGTCTCTCGGCCTAGCATCTGAATATGGTCTCCTGCTGTTTAAGTTTGCTTCACTAGCTGTACACCAATTGAGGTCTCTAGGCGGCTAGAGTTGCTATTACAAGGATTTAGATAGTTTGGACTTGTGTTCATCTGATTAGGCTTATAAATGAGCGAATGTGTTAACAGTGAGGGTCACTTGTCCTTTGCTCGGTAGCTTATACCATTTATGATTTGGTGTAAGACAGCATTTGATGTACGTGCCTTCTGGCCATGGATAAATGAATGAAGTTATCTCTTTTCCTAAAAAAAAAAACTTCGAGCCTTCTATAGAGAGATGTGCAGTCTAGATACACGTACTACAAATTAACTAGGTTTTGCCATTGGTTGCGTTTCGAGGACTCGCGCCTTGAAAAGTCGCAAATTCTCTTACGTACCCAATGTCTGATTTCATCTTCCAGAATTAAGTCAGCATTTTTGAATGGAGCAACTATGGCAAGAAAAAAAAAGATAAACAAAGAGATGCAAATGTACTTTTCGCCATTCAATAAGCAGTGGATGGTGCAAACATTTCAAAAATCATGGGAGCTACTACATTAAAGGAAGCTTGAGATTTACTAAAGGAGTAGTTTTATATAACTTCAAATGTACGTTCTGTCAAACTACAAACTAATAGGAGAGATCTAGAAAATTTGAAAATGAAATATACTGAGATCGTTAAAGATTACTATTTCAAACTAAAGAAAATAATAAATCAATTAAGAACCTATGATGAAAAAACTAGTGAGACTAGAGTGGTAGGAAAAAAAAAAACTCAATTCTTTAGTTCCATCACCAAAAAAGTTGATATGTTTTTGAAATGTTCGACAACAGTAAATATTGGGTCATTTATTTTAGTGAGGCTAATGAGTATTTTTTTTTCTAGAGTTAATTCTATCACTAAAAAATTTGATATATCTTTGGAATGTTCGACGACAGTAACTATTGGGTCATTTATTTCAGTGAGGTTCTACCACTCTAGTCTCACACTCTCACCAGTTTTTTCACCATAGGTTCTTCATTGATTCACTATTTTCTTTAGTTTGAAATAGTAATCTTTAACGATCTCAGTATCTTTCATTTTCAAATTTTCTAGATCTCTCCTCACAGTCTTAGTTTGACTGAACGTACCTTTGCAATTATGTAAAACTTCTTTAGTAAATTCCAAGCTTCCTTTAATGTAGTAGCTCCATGATTCTTGAAGTTTGCATCGTCCACCACTTGTTGAATGCCAAAAGTGCATTTGGATCTCTTTGTTTATCTTTCTTTTCTTGCCTCAACTGCTTCACCGTTGAATTTTTCAGAGTTGAGAACCCTTTGTCTACTATGTCTCATAAATTTTGACATATGAAGAAAGTCCTCATCTTGATATTCTAAAAATCATAATTTTATCCCTTAAAGATGAGAAAAGGAATAAATATTTGGTTGGAGGTAGAGGTAGACAGGGTGAAGGCCACAAATGGAATGTACCAAATTGATGACAGCAACAAGCTCTGATACCACTGTTATAATTTGATGCGGAAGAGACTAGTTATGATGGGCTAGAACAGAGTTTAAAACTTAAGTATAGGCCAGAGTTTAAAACTTCAGTATAGGCCAAAGTGGTAGTAGAATACTAATTTTTTTTTTTTTTGAAAGAGTTTGGCACCCGAAACCCTGAACCTCCTACTAAATTTGAAAAAAAGAGACGGACGCTGAATTTAGAAAAGAACAGATGAAAAGGCTTTGAACTTCTAGCTTAGTTCGATCACTAACTTGTTTCTACTTGCTTATTTGATTCCTTGATTTTCGTTGTACTAGGGAGCTTACATATTTATATATGTCTCAACCGACCTTGGTGGACTACTAACACCAAAAACATTTGTTTGTAGATAATTCTAGCCCTTGTGTTACATGATCATTCTACATCATGGTCTGGAATACCCTATAGCAACTCTAGATTTTACATGATGACTCTACATTTTCTAGATCAATCTACAACTTCTAGACTAATATAGGTAATTGGAGAATAGTTTAGAACTTTTTAACAGCATCTAATTGTTTGATAGATCTTTTATTGTAAACTGTGGCATAATCCAACAAAATGTGGCGTAATTCAAGATCCACAATACGTGTAGGGCACAGATAAAATAGCACAGAATAGAAGTTCATTTTGTTGGAAATTTGATGCCATTTGGTGAGAGCTAAACAAACACAATAGCATAAATCAGATGATGCAAAGATAAGACAAGAAAGTGGATGAGCAAATATAGAATTCGTTGTCTTTGAGTTTAACATTGCATTCAGGACTTCTGGTCAATGGAGTCATATTCATGCTGCATCACCATTGGTGAGCTTCATAAATTTCAAACTTTCAGCTCAACTCAAAGTAGCTTCCAAACTGTAGAAGATTCCCCTCATCAGGACTCAGGAGCTTCAAGAATTGTGGATGATCAACCATTGCCTCTTCTTCTTCTTGATTGGCGAGCTTGTGCATATATGACACGGCTTTGCATATGACTTTGAACCCATGTTCACTTCCTTGGTGTTCACTCATTCACTTAAGTGCGAAGTGAGATTCAGGAAGGTATGTTCACTGCATGGGATTGTGATGCCACCCATTGGATGATCATATCCAAACTCTTCTTCAGCTTGACTCAACAAATCAAGGAAAAGAGGCTCGTTCAAGTATGATATAGGAATCACAAATCGCTTTTTCTGCTGGCTCTTCCCAACATAGACTGCAAAGTAGCCTTTTGGGATATCTAAGCTCTTTGAAGCAGATAGAGATCTAGTAAGACTTCTCTTGGCATTAGAAATACCAGGCAAGCGGAACCCCATGGCTTATATATTTTCTTAAGTGGAAGAACAAGAAAGAAGATTGAAAGCACTCCGGAAACAAGAAAAGTTTGATTCTTCTGTTGGGAAGGAATAGATCGACTTGATTTGTAGGTGATGAACTTGATCGGTCATGTGTGGTATAAATAGATGATGAAGCTGTATATGGTAGATGGAAATGAGTGGTGAAGAGGAACTGAGCATCGAGTCCTATTGAGCTATGGCCATTACCTTGTGAACGATCACATGCATTTGTCTTCAAATTAACATCATTCCCTACCTTCATCAGAACACAGATAACAATGGAACCGCCTGATGTGGAAGTTCAACCTAATAATATCATATATGTTGGCAACAATACTGATGTCCGGGTCTGAAGCGTGTTTTGTGATGAAAATGGATCAGTGACTCAATCAAGAAGTGACTTTTCTATGCACATCTCTAAGCATAATGTCCACCAATAAATATAGAGACTCGATCAATAACTTATTGGTTCTTGAGAATCTGATATCATTTAGACATAACCATGTGATCAAAACTCAAATGCCTATGTCTACAGCCAAACCCCACAGAACTTCCTCCTTACGTACAACTCTAGATATTCCAGACGATATTTTACTAAGCAGCTTTCTGTTGTAAAACGATAGTAAAAGAATTTGAAAGAGGGAGAGTTTAGACACAAAGAATGAAGTATGAGAAATGGAGTGATTCTATTCATCTCACAATGAGGTTTATATAGGAGTACCTCAGGTTTACAAAAGGTAACTATTTAACGATTACATCAATCACTCGTCTGATTACAATCAATCAATCGCTAATTATATTCTGTTAATCACCAATCAATCTTAATTGGCTTATATCACGCAACACTAATTGCTATTACATGAATAGCCACATTAATATTTACAACACTCCCCCTTGGATATTCCATGTCAATAGTGTTGCCCCTGATATGCGCTTCTAAGTTGTCTCGTCAAAAAACCTTGCCAAGTGATAAAAACCCTGTGGGAAAAAACAAACCTTGGTTGAAGGAGAAAAAGAGCACAACGCGCTTGAGTGTGGATTAGCAGTATCACAGCTTTAGAGATAGGTGAAGTCTTCTTATTAGCACCATAAGTAGGTAGTATGTCTATGAGAGGGATGCATTAGAGTTGCTACACCAAAACCTTGCCCGTTAAACCCAGTGGGAGAAACCAGTGGTCGAAGGGAAAAGATAAGCAAATGCATATATGTCAAATCAATGCATCTTCTGGATACAGTAAGTGGGCTGACCATGCTAAAGATGTGCCTCGTCAAAACCTTGCCAGGTAACAAAACCCAGTGGGACAAAATAACCCTGGACGAAGGACAAAAAGAGTACATGATGGTCAAATGAGTATGCTTCAGGATACTCCCCCTGATTTTGACTCCCCCTGAAAATTACATGCTAGGTAATTCAGATAGTTTACGTAGACCAATACCTTGGGCATGCTTCTGGAATGTAGAATTTGGTAGTGACTTGGTGAAGAGATCTACACGATTGTCTTCAAATCAAATCGTTCTGATGCTCCTGTTGTTGCTAATTGAAGGAGAACTTCAGTACAATATGTTTGGTGTTGTCTCCTTTGATGAAACTCGTCTTTATCTGCTCTATGTAAGCAGCATTATCCTCATAGATAATGGTTGGTTCATCACATACTGCTTTGTGAAGAGCTAATATCTCAGCATGGTTCGAAGAGGTAGCAACAAGTGTCTATTTCGTTGACCTCCAAGAAATTGCAGTATTCCCAATGGTAAAGACATAACCAGTTTGGGAACGTGCCTTGTGCGGGTCTGATAGATAGTCTATATCAGCATATCCAACAAGGCGAGCATCATTCTGAGGATCAAGGGGGTTTGATCCATTCCTTGATGCGTAGGGATAGAATAAGCCCATATCCGCTGTACCTCTAAGGTAGCGAAAAATGTATTTTATGCCATTCCAGTGGCGGTGTGTTAGCATAGAGCTATATCTAGCTAACAAGTTCACATCGAATGAGATGTCCTATCTAGGGCATTGAGCCAAGTACAATAATGCACCTATTTCACTTAGATATGGGACTTCTGGCACCAATATCTCTTCGTTATCATCTGCAGGACGATACGGTCCTCTCTAGACTTCAGACGACCATGGGTGTGCTTCCTTTTATCCTCATTAAAGCATCTTAACATCTTCTGGATGTAATTTGGTTGATGGACCAAAATTTCATCTGCGCTGTGCTCGGGCTCCAGGTCGAGACAATAATTTGTTCTCCCAAGGCCTTTCATCTCAAATTCCAACTCAGGTGCTTTGCGGTTTCCTTGATCTCTTCAGGAGTATCAATCAAATTCATGTTATTGACATAGACCGCCACAATTCCAAAATAGGAACTTGTTTCCTTAATAAACACCCATGGGCATAGTTTATTATTCACATATCCCATCCCGATCAAATATTCACTTAGACGGTTATCCACCTCCGTCTGGATTGTTTCAATCCATAAAGTGAACGCCTCAAAACTAATGAAGAGCGTGTTCCGTGGTCTAGAACTATTTGCATCGGGTATATTAAGTCCTTCAGGAACTTTTATGTATATCTCTGTATCGTGATCCCCATAGAGATAAGCAGTGACCACATTCATAAGCTGCATATTCAATTTTTCAGAAACTACCAAACTGATAAGGTAGCGGAACGTTATGACGTCCATTACTGGAGAATACGTCTCCTCATAATCAATCACAGGGCATTGAGAAAATTTTTGCGCCACTAGACGAGCCTTGTGTATCACAATCTCATTTTTCTCATTACGCTTCCTTACAAATACCCATTTAAATTCAGGTTTAATATGGGGAGGTGTAGGAACAACAGGTCCAAAACACCTTTCTCTTTGTCAAGGAATCTAATTTGACCTGGTTTGCTTATTTCCTTTTTGGCCAGTCGTCTCTTCGTTGATATTGATCAACAAAGCAAGGTTCGAGGTCATCGCTTATTATAATTTCGGTGGCCACCGCAAATACTAATATATCATCGATGATAATCTCAATCCGATTCCAAATCTCACTAAATTTATCGAGATTTATCTATTCTCGAGAATGGGTTCAAATGTTGGAGCGTCCCCTAACATGGTCTCTTCTAGGACGTACCCATAATCCGGATTTATCTCATGAGATGAATCGGTTTGAGATAGCGATGTCAAGAGGATTCGTTTGTGCCAAGTTTACCCTCTTCTGGGGATAAGAATCCTTTGAACCTAATGGTCTACCTCACTTCTGGGCAGGGACATATGACTAGTTAGCCGCCATGGTCGTACCTTGTCCATCTGGGACTACATATCCTACATGGACTTCTATCCTTGCAGGCACATTTGCAGCATGTATATATGATCTCGTCACTTTTGCTAGATCAGAGAAAGTGTCTGGCATATTGTATTCTTATACTCTATAGATCTAGAATTGTCCGCACTTCACTATTTTCGTGCGGTTTGGGGATCAAGATGAGACATTGTGGGGACATTCCATGTTAATTCAAGTCGTTCTTCAGGAACGGTGATGTTCTCATCTCCCCTTAACGGTGGAAAGACTGTCTCATCAAAGTGACAATCCGCAAATCTAGCGGTAAAGAGATCGCCTATCAAAGGCTCTAAAGAGCACATAATGGATGGGACTCATAATCGACATGTATTCCCATCATTTATTGAGGACCCAATTTTGTACGTTGTGACGACACAATTGGCACGAGGATTGCATACCCAAATGTGCGTAAGTGCGAAACATCAGGTTCGTACCTAGTCACCAGCTGTAACGCAGAGTAAGGTTGGTAGCAGTGGGCCTCAACGGGACCAACATAGCTGCATGCAAGATTGCATAGCCCCATGCAGAAATTAGAAGCTTGGTGCGCATTATGAAGATTCTATTTGCGAGACCATCTTGGGTGTGAACATAGGGAACTATATGTTCAGCATCAACCCCAAAGGATATGCAATAATCATCAAAAGACTTCGATGTAAACTCTCCGGTGTTATCAAGTCTTATAGACTTTATGGGATAATCCGAATGATGAACCCTCAATTTCATGATCTGGGTGAGAGTTTAGCAAAAGTAGCGTTTTCTTGTAGACAATAGTGTAACATGTGATCACTTTGTCAATACATCAACCAAAACCATTAATATTTAACTGGTCCACATGGTGGTTGGATATATATGTCCACAAATTTTCCTTGCATTCTGTGTAGAAAAATGGTGGTGTATGTAGTAGTCTTTGCATATGATGGTCTAGTATTAAATATTCTTAACGAGTATGGCATGGTGTGTCATTATATACAAGACCCTTATTCAGAAGGGGATGCACCTGTGATGAGTTGAGGATACGGTGCATTATACTTTGACCTGGGTGTCCCAAACGGTCTTGCCATAGTAAGTAGTTGCTTGAATTAGTTAGCTTCTAGCTAACAGATTTCAATTTTCTCCAATGTACGCTTCTGGCCACACGCTTGGAGGTTATGCAAAGATATTACACTCATTTTTCTCAGTGGTTTTAACGTGGTAACTGTTGATTCGAATATCCTTAATACTCAATAACATTCTTCTGGAACGTGGAGATTATAAGGCCTCATTAATGGTAGGTTCAGTACCATTGGACAACATTCAGTGAGTTTTGCCATAACCCTCTATCAGGTTGGATTGACCTGATATAGTTGTCACAGAGGTATGAATAGACATAAGTTTGAAAAATATCTCCGATCTGGGAGTATGGTGTGCTTAATAGCACTTTTAACCAGACAACAAACTTCCCCACAAGACATACCTATTCATAAATTTTATTCAATGGATCACATGTATAAATGAATTTATTGAATTAAATATATTCGAACATAACCACATTTCTATAATCCAAAATAATTGAAAACTTAAATCACCAAAATTCAAAGATGTTTTATTCATTAAGATGAAATAGATATGGCACAAGGGGCCAATTATACCCATGTCTTCGAGTCTTAATGCTCGGTATGTTCAGTAACTGCCTGAAAATCTATGATCTCTAATGTGGAATCAATAGAAAATGACCCTTCAATAAAGTTGGTATTTCGAGTTCCGCGACTGGCGTAATACTTATTTACTGCTTCGGCTATCGCACAACAGGTGCGGGACCAACAGTCAAATCCTCCACATTGATAACAAAGATCATGTTGATTTTGGTGGCAGCGGGCCGAACCAGTGTTCTTTTCCACTTTGGCTTGTTGGGCAGGGGCACTTTAACATGGGGCCATGTTTTGGGGCGGTTATATGGGCCATTTATGAGCCTACCTCTTTTCCTTGTCTCGAAAGATCGGACTTTTTGCCCCTTTCACGGCCACAATTTCTCCTTTCGCGATTAGGTTTGCGATGAGTAACATTATTTACTTCAAGCAAAAGTGTTGCTTAGGTACCGATGGGCTTGACATGATCATTCCTCAACAGGAGGTTGTTGTTCATTTCAGTGAGCAACAAGATAGTGATCAATTCTAAGAATTAGTAAAGTGCCTCTCCTTGTATTCTTTTGGGCAGATGGGCTTGTTCAATAGCTTGCTAATCATGTCTTGCTTCAGGCAAGAAAATGGTCATTTGGTATGAAATGCTCCAACTTGTAGTTTTGATAATGCCATTTAAGAAACTTGAAGTTTCCTTCATAAATTCACCACACATGGTATGAAAAATCCGCAACTCGCAATCTGAATCCTAGAGCTTGTCCTGCTGATAATGTGTTGTAAAACGATAGTAAAAGAATTTGAGAGAAGGAGAGTTTAGACACAAAGAATGAAGAATGAGAAATGGAGTGATTCTATTCATCTCACAATGAGGTTTATTTAGGAGTACCTCAGGTTTACAAAAGGTAACTATTTAGCGATTACATCAATCACTCGTCTGATTACAATCAATCAATCGCTAATTATATTCTGTTAATCACCAATCAATCTTAATTGGCGTATATCACGCACCACTAATTGCTATTACATGAATAGCCACATTAATATTTACAACACTTTCCACCTATATATACTAATTATAAACATACATATTATCCCAAATAGAAATCAAGTCGTCATCAGAATCTTCATTAAATATTTTCTTCAAGCCATTTTGGAATTTCAACCGCTGAGAGTTGTTGAATGTGTCACAGATTCTCCGGGGCGAGGAAGCTTTTTGCAAATAAAGAAGATTCAAGTCTTTAACCCACATTGGTGTTATGAAAGGTTCTTGTCAGTTTATGTTGGAGAGAATAGTGAAAAGAAGAACCGAGTAGAGGAAGCCTTCCTTTCTAGAGTTCCTAGGGCAGAGATGAACTGAGTAACATGATAACAAATTAGGTGTTTGCTTAATGCTAGTTATACAGTAAGGCAGAGGAAGAATAGTTTTTCCTTTTTCATTTGTGTTTAGTTTCGAAATTCATCATCAACTGTGAAGAACTGAGTTGTTTGTGTTATTCGATTCTATAGCAGGATTGTCCATATTACTGTATCACCACTCACCAGGGATAGAAGCCACAATGTATAAAGTAGTCCTTCATTTCTTGTGAATGTATGCTGCCATATGGGGGTTAATCAATAAAAGAAGCTATATTAAGGTAAAAATTTAGTAACCACTGCAAGTGGCCTAGTGGTTTTTGCTTAGTTGGGTGTGCTCCTCAACCTAGGTTCGAACCCTGAAGCTGTCGCCAGACACTATGCTGCAATGCACAGTTGGAGCATTTCACATGCGCCGAAGGGGTTTATCTTGGGCCTAGGAAGCCTTTGGGTTCCCCTTGACAAAAGAAAAAAAGATAAAAATTTAGTAAACAGCTGATTATTGTTGAAGAATATTGACAATTGTGTGCCTTATCAAACTAGGATTAGTTCTATGATTGTAATCGGAGAGAAGGTTCTAGAATTCCTAGTCCTATTTGAAACAGTTTTCCTTTGTATCATTAGAATATGTACTTTTTAATCCTATTATCAATAATGGAACACACAATTCTCTCATCAATCTCTCAAATCTCTTATTCTTAAATATGTTATCAGCTCGCCCTAACCACAAAAACCAAAACCCAAAAATTAGAAAAAAAAAAACCCTCCACCGCGAACTTTGCTTGCACGCTAGCCCTACCGCTTGCTGCCCCTGCAGTCCTGCCACACGTCTGCTGCCCCTACAGTGATGACGCTTGACGCACACCTTCTCTTCCACGCCACATGCATTCCCCACACCGCATGCAGTCCCCGTGCACCAAGAAGCTGCACTCGGCCTCTCAACCTTCGGCAAAATAACTACAAGGTTGCAACCTGCAAGCTATTGAGCCATCTAAGGTTCTCCTACCAATTATCAAGCTTCCAAGTTCTAGTTTTCAAGGTTTCAAGCTCCAATCAAACAAGTATTTAAATTAAAGTTCCTACTTTCTGCAATTTAAATTTCTTTTCTTTTTCTCAGGGACTTGCAACCTCCCTTCTTCCACATCCCACCTTTCTGTAACGTGGGTTCGATTCTTTGAAAAGCGGAATCGTGGGGATTCACGCTATATATAACTAAGAGCGTTCGTAAGACTTCGAACTAAGAGCGTCTGTAAACATTGATTTATGACCATATAAACATCATTGTTTCGGTCTAATCTAAATATTCTTGGAAATCGATTTCTCGATAGCATATCTCGGAAATCTTATTATTATTAGTTTTCGTGGAAGCTTTGACTCCGAAACTAATCTACTTCTTCTTCTTGTTTTCAGGATGTCGAAACCGAAGCTCAACTTTCCTATGCTTGATTCAACTAGCTCCGAATACAATAGTTGGGTCACGAATGTTGAGAACCATCTCACTTCAAAAAAGATCATACCCATAATTCAGGCACCAAACCCTGAGCTCATATTCGAGTGTACGATTACAAACAATGCCACAACTCTCATATTGATGAGACGCCACATGGACAAATCACTCTGATTGGTGTACATGGCAATCAAGGATGCTAAAGAACTATGGGTTGTGCTAGAAGAGCATTTTGGTAATGTCCAGGATTCCCTCCTTCCCGACTTGAAGGTTCAATGGAGCAATCTACGATTCACCGACTTCAAATCCATCTCTAAATATAATTCAAAAGCTCTACGCCTCAAAACCATGTTAGGGTTCTGTGGACAACCCGTCACAGAGCAAGAGCTAATTGAGAAAACTCTCTCCACCTTCCCCGTCTCAGCAATTTTGGTATCCAAGCAATACAAAGGTGAGTACAATGTTGGATGGATCACGAGGTATCATCAGCTAATTAATGTCATGTCTGTAGCTGAAAAGCATGATAACATCCTCGTGAAAAATTATAATTCAAGGCCTGTCGGAACTAAGAGAGTTCAAGAGGTGAATTAAAATAATGCACCCAAAGGCGGGCGCAAGGAGTGGAACCCTAAAATTAAGGTACAAAACGGACGTTTTGGTCCATATAACCGCCCTACAAAGAAAGGTAACCACCAAAATGGAGCGGGAACATGTGGCAACAAAAGCCAATGTGGGAGAGGAGGACACATTGTCGCCGGCCATAAGGGTGGCGCCACCGTCCAACGTGAATGCGCAACTTGTCCTCATGCACAAGATACACCTCAATTAAAGGGATGCAATCACAATGATGCATGCCATAGATGTGGATCTATCGAACATTGGTTCAAACAATGCAATGCAAGCAATAAATTAGCTGCATATTATAAAACATATAGAGAAGCAAGAGAGCAAGAGGCATACTTTGTCGAAGAAGAAGATGATGGTGATGACACCAACGTTAATCTCACCATAGCAGACTTCAAATCTGACAAAGTGGTGCACAAGGATGCTGCATATTTTGAGTAGTATAGTCCATTTATTTTCCAAGAATTATGTAATGATAATTATGCCTTAAATCAATAAAATGACATTTTGTATTAACTCTTTCTCACTAGGCTCATCCAAGAGTAATTGTGATGTCTAGGAAAGGTTTGAACCGAGAGTACGATTTTAAAAGTGAGCACAGCTCCACCAAAATCTCGTCTTACCTTACCTGGTCACAACCAATTGGAGTTACCGAATGGATTGAATAACTAAAATTTGTCTAATGATTGATTTTTATTTTGGATTAGATTTTGGTCAAGAAATTTTGATGTAATCATTGTCTATTTTATTAATAAAAGTATCGATTTATTTTTGAATGTCTTGGACATATTTTAATTTTGAACTTTATTATTTTTCAGTATGTTCCCCAAAGAGCTAGAATGCCTCGTGGATAGTGCAACCACACATACAATACTTTGAAATAGGCAATTGTTCCTATGGATGACCCATACACGATCTTCTGTGACTACAATGGCTAGATCATCTCAATTGATTCATGGTAGAGGACCAGCCCAATTTATGTTGCCAAATGGCACAAATATTAATGTCACCGAAACTCTTTATGCTCCTAGGGCTGGAAGAACCCTATTGAGCTTCAAAGATATAAGAACCAATGGTTTTCATGTGGAAACACACTGTGAAAATGGACAAGAGTTCCTTTACATAAGCTCTAATGACTACGGACATAAAAGCGTCTTAGAGAAACTTATGTGTCTTTCTAGTGGGTTGTACGCAACCACTATTCGAATCATTGAATCTAATCATGTTATGAGAGATAATTTTGGGATTCCGACACATATAGGCTTTTGTATGACCGTTTGGGACATCCAGGTCGTGATATGATGATCCGTATATTAAAGACTTCACACGGACATCCATTTTTCAGAACGAAAAGAAGTAAAACTCAAAATTTGGATCACGAAAGAGCACCTGCGCCTCACGGCACCGTCCCCCCCTCCTTGTCCGGCCATCAAAGGCCTGCACCGCCATCCCCCTGCGGCCCAACTGTGGCATTGACGCCACACATGCTTTTTCAACTCCAATTTCTACTTCTAAAGTCAATTGTGACTTCATGGCCCAACCAAAATCCTCATTGGTTGTTTCCAAAGCCCATCATTTGTTCTGCAAAGCCTGTTCTTTAGCAAAATTAGGATTGAGACCATCCTGTGCAAAGGACACTAAAGAAAATACTCCATTCTTGCAAAGAATCTAAGGTGATATTTGTGGACCTATTTAACCACCTTACAGACCATTTAGATATTTTAAAATGTTGGTTGATGCATCAACATGCTAGTCACATATCATGCTATTGTCCACAAGGAACGCTGCATTCGCTAAACTCCTAGCACAAATTATTAAGCTAAGGGCTCACCACCCTGATCATCCTATTAAGTCTATAAGACGTACTTGACAATACTGGGGAGTTTACATCAAAAACTTTTGATGATTATTGCATGTCCATTGGGATTGAAGTTGAACATCCAATTTCTCATGTTCACACCTAAAATGGTCTCGCAGAAGCCGCCATTAAACAAATAGTTGCTAGAGCATTGGTTTTGCGCACCAATCTCCCTATTTCTGCTTGGGGCTATGCAATATCGCATGCAGCTGTGCTTATTCGTCTGAGGCCCACTGCTACTCAACCCTTTTTTGCATCCCAGATGCTGACTGGGTATGAGCCTGATGTCTCACATTTACGCATATTTGGGTGTGCAATTTATGTGCCAACTGCGCTGCCACAGCGCACCAAAATGAGTCCTCAAAGGTGATTAGGCATTTATGTTGGATATGACTATCTAACTATTATCTGCTACTTAGAACCCTAGATAGGCGATCTCTTTACAGCTAGATTTGAGGATTCACTTTGATGAGACAGTCTTCCCATCGTTAGAGGCAGATAATTAAAAACATAAATGTTCAACAAGAATTGTCGTGGTCTATCCCTACTATATCACATTTTGATCCCCGAACAGCACAGTCCGAAATTGAAGTGCTGAGAATTCTCGATCTTCAGAACATAGCAGATTCAATGCCTGATGCGTTTTCTGATATCGCTAAAGTGACGAGATCACACATACCTGCTGCAAACTTGCCTGCAAGGATTGATGTCCCTAAAATTAGAGGACATGATGCCGTACCCAAAGGAAGAGAGCACGGCCCCTATATGGGTGACGCAGTGGCTCAGGCCAGGCTCCCTGCAAGGAAGCGTGGGAGGCCCAAAGGTTCGATGGATTCTCGCCCAAGAAAGAAAGCGAGTTTGGCACAAAATAATCCATTAATCATCAATGTAAATAATCCATCTCATGAGAATATTCCGGATTATAGTTATGTCCAAGAGACATCATTGGAGAACGCTCCAATATCATTACTAATTCCAAAGAATAAGGAGATCTCCATGAATTACACTAGTGTACATGAGATGATGGATAGAAACTCTATTGCTATTGATAATGTCTTTGCATATCATGTTGCAAAAGAAATTATAGAGTATGATGATATTGAACCTCCTAAATGGAAATATGCAATCCAGGCTGAATTAGATTCACTAGCAAAGAGACAGGTATTTGGGCCTATAATGCAGACATCCCCAAATGTAAAGCCTGTTGGCCATAAATGAGTCTTTGTTAGAAAGCATAATGAGAAAAATGAGGTGGTTAGATATAAATCCAGCTTTGTGGCACAAGGTTTCTCACAACGCCCTAGAATCGACTACGAGGAGACATATTCTCCCGTAATGGATGTTATAACGTTCCGCTACCTTGTCAGTTTGGTAGTTTTTGAAAAACTTGACATGCAGCATATGGATGTGGTTACAGCATATCTCTATGGGGATCTAAATTCATATATATATATATATATATATTATATACGGATGAAGAGGATCCAGAGCGGACGTCCGTACTTTCTCTAAAGTTCGGACGTCAACGCTATAGCTAGGCTCGGGGGGCGGCAGAGCGGCGGGGCATGCCGGACTAACAGGTCTGCAGTTTGGTGGAGTTGCCGGTGACAAGGTTGCAGCGCTGCATGTCCGGTTGTAGTTATAGGTCGGGTCGCTGCCCAGAAACCTGCAACCCCGACCTCTTCCAACCTCAATCGCTACCCAGACGTGTCTAGGAAGCCTCCGGCCTCCGTCGCTGCCTTGAACAGCTTGCTGCATCGCTATCCGCACTTTAGCTAAAATGCGGACGTCCACTGTAGATTGGGCCTATATATATATATATATATATATATATATATATAAAGGTTCCAGATGGACTTCAATTACCCAAATCAAGTGGCTCTAAACCACTGAGCGCGTTTTCAATAAGATTAAAACACTCACTATATGGATTAAAATCATCTGGATGGATGTGGTATAACCGTCTAAGTGACTACTTGATTGGGAAAGGATATATTAACAATGAAATATGCTCATGCGTGTTCATTAAAAGAACAAGTTCCGGATTTGCAATTGTAGCTGTTTATGTCGATGACATGAACCTAATTTGAACTCTAGATGAGTTAAAGGAAACTGCTAAATATTTGAAATCCAAATTTTAGATGAAAGATCTTGGGAAAACACAGTTTTGTCTCAGTTTAGAACTCGAGCACCGTAGTGATGAGATTTTGATCCATCAGTCTGCATATACTTAAAAACTTCTAAGGTGCTCTAATGAAGATAAAGCAAAGCCTGTGAGTACTCCCATGATTGGTCGTAGTCTTGAGCCCGGAAAAGATCAATTTCATCCAAATGATGAGGGTGAAGAGTTATTAGAGGCCGAAGTGCCCTATTTAAGTGCAATAGGCGCATTATTTTACTTAGCTCAATGCACAAGACCGGACATCTCATTTGCAGTGAACTTGTTAGCTCGTCATAGTTCTGCGCCAACACACCGCCATTGGATTGGTGTAAAGACAATCTTTTGGTACTTTAAAGGTACGATTGATATGAGCCTATTTTATCCCTACAGAGAGAACGATGGAAGTACGATTGAATGATGGAAAATTGGGAAAGGACCCCAAAAGGCAAAACGCGACCGTCCATGTAGTCGCTGCCGGTGCTGCCACCGTCCTTGGTGGCCGACATTCTCCTCCTCCCCTCCATCAAAATGACAATGATGTTTTGATGGGTTTTGTCGATGCAGGGTATCTCTCTGACCCTCATAAAGGTCTCTCTCAAATGGGTTATGTCTTTACCATGAGAAGCACTGCGATATCTTGGAGGTCTACAAAACAGACTCTTGTTGCTACTTCCTCAAATCATGCAGAGATTATTGCTCTACTTGAAGCCGTGCGCGAATGCATATGGCGAAGGTTTGTAATTAGACATATTCGAGGAACTTGTGGTTTGAAGTCTACCACAAATGAACCTACATGCATTTATGAGGATAATGTAGCTTGTATTGAACAAATGAAGTTAGGTTTCATCAAGGGCGACAACACCAAACATATATCGCCTAAATTCTTTTATAATCAGCAACAACAATCGTTTCTAAAGATTGAAGTGAATCAAATCCGATAAGAGGATAATGTAGCGGACCTATTCACTAGTCGCTACCTAAATCCACCGTTGAGAAGCATGTGAAGAGCATCAGATTGAGAAAGTTATCTGAACTCCCATGATTGTAACAATCAGGGGGATACATCGATATCAGGGGGAGGTATGATGTTTACATGTTTGATCTCGAAGAGTGAAGGATGTGTTGTACTCTTTTTCTCCTCCTCGAGATAGTTTTTGTTCCATAGGGTTTTTCACTCGAGCAAGGTTTTTAACGAGGCAACGGATGAAGCGTCACCATTTGAGCGGCACAAGGGGGAGTGTTGAAGAATATTGACATCTATGTGCCTTATCAAACTATGATTAGTTCTATGATTGTAATAGGAGAGAAGGTTCTATAATTCCTAGTCCTATTCAGAATAGTTTTTCTTGTATCATTAGAATATGTATTTTGTAGTCCCTATATATAGGGCTCCTACTATCAATAATGGAACACACAATTCTCTCATCAATCTCTCAAACCTCTTATTCTTAAACAATTATGAATTAAAATATATAATGTGTTCCCATTTTGACCTGGAGAGTAGAGAAATGTAGAATTACAATTCAAAACCAGAAAGTAGCTTCAAAGAGTGACTTGGATATTCCAAAAGGCATTTTGCAGTATATGTTGGGGATCGGGTGGCTAAAACAAGGGATTTGAGATTCAAGACTTATAAATACTTGAACCTCTTCATTCCAAGATTTTGATGTCAGAGGGATGAGGACAATGGAAGTTCTCAATTATTTATCAACCAATTAAAACTCGGTAAGTTTTCAAGTTAAATGTTGTTTTATTAACAATGAGCCTGAATCTGCTCAGCATTAAGTCAATGATACAAAATTGTTGGAAGCATGTATTTCAGAAAGAATCTGTGTTCATTTGATTGCTTGTACCAATCATCAAATGGCACCAAAATGGACACAAACATAAATGATGATGTAGGACGAGATTTTAGCCAATTTCAATAAAGAATCTCGAAAAGAAAGAAGCGTCTTCACATCAAGAAGAATAATTTGAATATTGAAAACTGGTATTCAAATAGACTTCTTAATGATGGAATTAATCATAAAGTACTATTTTGGATATATCGGGATTCTCGAACAAAATCTTGGTTGGGATTCCAATTATGTATTTGCGTAATATTCTTTAGTATCTAGGATTTTATTTCTGATTTTTATTTAATGAGGTTTTCTAGTTTTAGTCTATAATAAATTATTCTTTTTATTTTCTAGTTGTATTAGGTTTATGCTATGTGCCCTATATATAAGGCACCTCTTAGATTGTAATTTTGATTCAAGTTATCAATAAAAAAAACCAAATATTAGAGAAGTTTCTCTATATTTCTTACGGTTGTGTCCGTAATTGCTAGTGGATTCTAGCTCATCTCATATGGCTTTCGACGCTTGACGAAGCCTCTTGCTATCGTGTTCACGCTTCCTGCATCATTTGGTATCAGAGCGGGTATCGCCCGCTTCTTAGCAGACGACTATTCAATTGAGAAGTTCACTACCACCAACCTCAACGACGCTGGTCGTAGAGTATCTATCAAAGAAAGTTTCGTTGAAGAGGAACACGCCAAGGGATTCGCCCTAGGACAACCTCATCAATCCAAAAAAAAAGAAAAAGAAACATGGAACGTTGGATATTCACAACACCGGATTACGATGACTTCCGAACTACATGTATCATCAAAGACAAGGTATGCTCTGTAATAATTGACAGTGGTCTACGAGAGAACTTTGTAGCAAACAAAGTTGTGGATTATTTTCAATTACCGACAGTGAAGCTAAGAGATCCATACTGGATTTCATTTGGAGAGGATGAATATGCACAAGTAACAGAGATTTGTAAAGTTCCTGTCTCTATGGGAAAATTTTATAAAGAAGAGATTACTTGTCATGTGATTGACATGGACGACACTAATGTGCTTTTTGGAAGATCATGGCATGAAAGCGTCAAAGGTGGTTATTGTAAAGACAACACATATTTATTTAGGTGGGAGTCGCACAAAATTAAAATCAAGCCTAGAAGGAAGAACGTCAAGAATGACCATCCTAAGGTGTGTGAAAAGGAACATGAAGAAGCAACTTTGAAGATTGAAGAGAAACTCATTAAGGATAAGGAAGCTGATTCATTCATCACATCGATATCCATGTCATGCATACCTAATTGTGTTCAAGATCAACCCAAGGAGAAGTCATTACCCATTCCTTTTCAAGTGGAGGAGTTCAAGTTTCAAGATGCTTATTCTAAACTTGTCTACGGTATTGGATTCATGGTGATACCTTTTAATTTCGAGAATATTGAAGTTGATGGCTTATCATGTTTTATTCCTAGTAATGATCGAGCTGCATTCAAGAGGAACTCGAGGTCGAGTTCTTTTCAAGTGGAGGAGACTGATGTAGGACGAGATTTTAGCTAATTTCAACAAAGAATCTCGAAAAGAAAGAAGCGTCTTCACATCAAGAAGAATAATTTGAATATTGAAAACTGGTATTCAAATAGACTTCTTAATTATGGAATTAATCATAAATTACTATTTTGGATATATCGGGATTCTCGAACAAAATCTTGGTTGGGATTCCAATTATATATTTGCATAATATTCTTTAGTATCTAGGATTTTATTTCTGATTTTTATTTAATGAGGTTTTCTAGTTTTAGTCTATAATAAATTATTCTTTTTATTTTCTAGTTGTATTAGGTTTATGCTATGTGCCCTATATATAAGGCACCTCTTAGATTGTAATTTTGATTCAAGTTATCAATAAAAAAAACCAAATATTAGAGAAGTTTCTCTATATTTCTTACGGTTGTGTCTGTAATTGCTAGTGGATTCTAGCTCATCTCATATGGCTTTCGACGCTTGACGGAGTCTCTTGCTATCGTGTTCACGCTTCCCGCATCAAATGACCATATAAACAGGGCATCTCTATCTGATTAACTGATAATATTTTTCTGTAAGACATCATATACATAACAAAATGTGGTCTAATTCACTATCCCCCTATTTGTATGACTGGGTATGAGAAGTATTGAGAACGCTCCATACTAGCATTATTATCCATTGTTAAAAATAAAACTGTACCATGAATTATAAATGGACATGCCATATCTGCAAGAAAAAATTCAGTGAAAACTTTCCACTGAACTCTAGAACATTCTACTAAAATTGCTGGAAGTGAAGAAAATGGAAACATAAACTATGCTTCTGCTATATTGATTTGTTTTTTGTTTTTTGTTTTTTTTTTTTTCAAATGGCAGTCTGATGTATGCTTAAGTTGGTGAGATCTTTATGGGTTCAAGATATTGAGTTCAAGATCTTTATATATAATTTGGAAAAATGCAATAAAGGTAGTAATGGCTTAAATTTTTATGAGCCTATTTTTTTGGCAAAACGATGTGAAAACTGAAAAGAGTTTAGGAGATTGGCAAGATCCATAAGCATTTGATATTCGGAGTATCACATGGGATGTGTCTTCGAACATGTCTAACCATTCTAACGACAACCAACAACCCGAAAACCCAATTCTGATAATAGATTTGTAGAGAGAAAACAAAGGACTCTTGCTGCTGTACTTCGAGTACAGGACAGAAAAGGCGCGAGGGAGAGAGTTGTCACTTACCTCAACTCTAAGAAATATGTCTACAATATAGTAAAACATCAAATCAGTGCGGTTTTAAATTGTAACGTTCCACCAACTGGAGTTTCTTAATTCATTCATCAAACAAATGAAAATACCTTTTCAGCTTTCTGCATCATATAGAGACTAGAAAACAAAGCCACATGGTAGGGTGGCTTGATGTTCCTAGATGAATTTCGTGCAATTAATGGGAAGGCAAAAGCATGTGATTTGTGGACTTCTCAATAGCAGAGGGGACTACTCTTCACCACTCATCTCATGTACCTAGCAAATGGCTTTCATCTATATATACACACATGATCAAGTTTTTCATCACCAACTCAAGTCTTCTTTCCCAAGTATCAAATTAAGCTTTCTTTCATTTCATAAGTCTTTCCGGTTCATTTTCTTGTTTCATTTCCACCTGAAAGATAAAAACCATGGGTTTTCGGTTACCAGCAATTGCTAGTGCCAAGAAAACTCTTACTAGATCTCTATCTGGTTCAAAGACATTAGATATCCCTAAAGGATACTTTGCAGTCTATGTTGGGGAGAGCCAGAAGAAACGATTCGTGGTTCCAATATCATACTTGAACCATCCTTCATTCCATGATTTGTTGAGGCAAGCAGAAGAAGAATTTGGATTTGATCATCCCATGGGCGGTATCACCAATTCACCATCCCCTGCAGTGAGCACACCTTCCTTGATCTCACTTCAAGCTTAAGTGAATGAATTAATGAAGTGAATCTGAGATACAACTTCATATCAAAATTCATCACCCTCAATTCTGAACTCATTGATTCCACACATGAAGATGAGGCTATGAGGGGCCAGCCGGAAACAACTCATGCAGTGTTGTTTGTGAAGGTCTCAATAAGCTGAGCAGATCAAGATGCAAATTTCTACAAGCAGAAAGCTGGCATGTCATGAGTCCTCTAAAGCTATTGCCAACGTGAGGACTCTGATTTTTGAAATCAAATGAAGCAAGAAGGCCATTTAATCTTTTCACTCCTGTAAACTTCTTCATTTGTTGTACAGAAAAATTTTGGAATATAATATACTTCAATTCCTCAAATCCTTGCAGTCTTATTATTTTCGTCTCCTGGTTCTGTTGTGTTGATTAACTACAATATGACAGCCAGCTGTCACTAGAAATCAAGTATATAATTATAATGGCGATATAAATTGTACAGCTTGATTATCCTTCACATTCATATCTAAGGAACTTTAAAACGTCAATTAAAGGCTAAAGAGTAGAAATATATTTAGTTACTACTTCGCATGTCTAAATAGAGACCAAGTCCAGAAAGACAGATGATGGCTTTGTCAGTTCATTTAGTTTTATATTTGAACTTGGATCGACTGGCATGGTTTAGCAACTAGTTTTTATCTAAAATAGTGTTTCAGATATAGAATATGATCTTTTCCCAGCCAGAGAATCCCAGCGGTTAGGTTTGATATCAATACTGCCTCAGTCATTTAGTAGATGCATTGGTCAAATATTAATTACTTTTCTCTGGTATGTGTCTGCAACCAAAATTGAATTAACTTGCTTAAAGAGAATGGTGACCAAAGAAAAAAGATAGCCTCTGTAGACTGTAGACTGAAGATCAAAGACAAAATACCCAAGTATCATGACAAAACAACAATCTTGAATTGTTATAGAGCAGTTAAGCAATTCTATGTTTTATTCTTGCCTGAACCAAACAAGCTAATAACATCCGTGCAATCTGAGGAATAATGTATTGAGCACAATTTATCAAAGCTAATGTCCGAAAGCCATCTCCAGGACTTAACTGTAACAAATGGTTTCCCTAATAAAACAGTTCATCTTTTTATATTTATTTTATTTTATATTTGAAATATCTTTTATGGAAATTATTCACAAACTGAGTTCAGGTAAGTATAGCAGCTCCAAGAAAAACTGCCCCCTAGCCTACTCCATCAGATACAATGAACTTTATCAAGAATATCGATGTAGCCAAGGAGGACCAACCTCCTGACAATACATTGAGTTTTCCATTGCTAGAGCACGCCGAGCCAAACCATGCGCCTCTCGGTTACCCCTCTTCCTAACATGCTTCCAAGACACAAGCTCAAAATCATTCAGCAACAGCCTCGATCACCTCTTCCAAAACAGCACTTTTCATCTTATTTTTATTTTTTTTTTAATTTTTTTGCTCGTGAAAATTTGATGTATTTGGTGATTAAATATGGGAGATTAATAATTTAAAATTATAAACATATCATGAAAATCAACATAATAAAGTGGAAGATCAATTAAAATTTATTTGTTTAATGAAAACTGAAATTGAGAGAGAGTTGAGTCGTACTTTCATTGATAACAGGAACCTTTTTATATAGAGGATTACAAGACATAGAATCAGAGTTGTACAATGAAAGATAATCGTACAATTAATCAGATATCTATGAATATCTCTAATTCAAAACCCTATTACAACTAGGTCAAGTAACCTAGAGTTTGGGCCAGACACATATTCTGGATTTACTTGAACACTCCCCCTTGTGTCGCCCAAACGTGGTGCTCCTCTCGTTATCTCATTAAAAACCTTGCCGAGTAACAAAAACCCTGTGGGACAAAAATAACCTTGGTCGAAAGGCAAAAAGAGCACAACACACCCTTCAAGTTTCGAGACCATTCATGTAGACATCTCCCCCTAATGTCTGCATCTCCCCTTGATGACTACTGCCATGGGAGTTCGGATAACTTCCGCAAACGATGCTACCAACATGTTTCTCGAAAGTGGAATTTAGGCACTGACTTAGTGAGCAAGTTTGCCACGCTATCCTCAGATCGAACCTAGTTATCTTTGATCTTGAGGAGAGTCTGTTGTTGCTAATTATGCTTGGTGTTGTCGCTTTTGATGTAGCCTTGCTTCATTTGTTCAAAACAAGCAGCATCATCCTAAATGCCCGTAGGCTCATCTGCGGTAGACTTCAAACCACAATTGCTTCGAACATGTGTAATTATGGATCCAATCCATATACATTCACAAATCGCTTTGTGAAGAGCAAAAATCTTTGCATGGTTCGAAGAAGTAGCGATTAAGGTCTATCCTGTAGACCTCCAAGATATCATGGTCTTTACCCATGGTGAACACATAACTAGGATGCCTGTAGGCTCATCTGTGGTAGACTTCAAACCACAATTGCTTCGAACTTGTGTAATTATGGATCCAATCCATATACATTCACAAATCGCTTCGTGAAGAGCAAAAATCTTTGCATGGTTTGAAGAAGTAGCGATTAGGGTTTATCCTATAGACCTCTAAGATATCACGGTCTTTACCCATGGTGAACACATAACCAGTTTGGGAATGACATTTGTGTGGGTCAGAGAGATACCCAACATCAGCAAAACCTTCCAAAACACATGTCGTTTTGGGATGGGGATAGAGAACACAAGCCAGCGTTGGCGGTGTTCCCGGTGTGTGATGGGTCCAAATCCATTGTCCCTCTGTAGGGATAGAACAAGCTTATATCAATCGTACATCTCAAGTACCAAAAGATATCTTTTACACCAATCCAATGGCGTCGCGTTGGCGCAAAGCTATATCTAGCTAACATGTTCACAGCACATGAGATGTCCTATCTTGTGCATTGAGCTAAGTATAATAATGTGCTTATTGTACTTATGTAGGGCATTTCTGCCTCTAACACATCTTCGCCATCATCCTTCGGACGAAGATGATTCTTTTCAAGATCAAGACTACGGATGATCATGGGGGTGGTTAAAGGCTTGACGTTGTCAAAATACCTAAGCATCTATTAACACATTGCTCAAGTTCCAAACCAAGACACTATTGTGTTTTCCCAAAATCCTTCATCTCAAAATCGGATTTCAAGTGTTCAGCAGTTTCCCTTAACTCTTTAAGGGCTTCCAATGAAGAGATGTCCAACATGAACCGCGATAGAATCTGAAACTTGTTATGGAAATGCGCGGGCATATCCCTTCCCAATCAAGTAGTCACTTTAGTGAGCGTTTCAACCTTATTGTAAACACGCTCCGTGGTCTAGAGTCACTTGACTTGTGTAAATGAAGTTCACCATATGAACCTTCATGAATATTCCGTATCTAGATCCCCATAGAGATACGTAGTGACTACATTTGTAAGCTGCATGTTCAGTTATTTGGAAACTACCAAACTGATAGGGTAGTGGAGTGTAATGACATCCATTACGAGAGAATATGTCTCATCGTAGTCGATTCCAGGGCATTCTATGAGAAGTCTTGCGCCATAAGACGAGATTACTATCTCTTTTTCTCATCACGCTTTCTAACGAAGATCCATTAGTCAATAGGTTTTATGTCAGGAGGTGTTGGCATCACTAGCTCAAAAACCTTCCTTTTCATTAGAGAATCCAATTTAATCTGGATCGCATCTTTCCATTTAGGCCAAATCTCTCTATGTTGTCATTCATTCATCAAAAGAGCATGGTTCGATATCATCAGACTCAACAAACTCATGCGCAACGAAATCCCTAATTACATCATCAATCATGATGCAGTTTCTATCCCACGTCTCATGTACACTAGTGTAATTTTCATAGAGCTCTATATTCTCAAGAATAGGTTCTGGCGTTGAGGCGTCTCCCAATGATAACCATAATCCGGAAGAATCTCATAAGATGGATTTTGAGTGTTAATGATCGAAGGATTGGAATGTGCCAAAGTAGCATTCGAACCCACAGTCCTCTCACTCATCCTAGCTAGGGCCATGGCTTATAATGCCAAAGTGCCACTCTCTTTGGCGTTGGCGCCATGCCTACCTCCGTGTAGGGTGGCGCTACATCCTCTCGTAGGGACGTCCTTCCTTGCAGACATATTTGCAGTAGATATGTGTGATCTCATCACTTTAACAGGGATTGAGATGAGACATGGTGGGGATAGACCACGACAATTCATGTCGTTCCTGCTGAACATTCATGTTCTTATATCCCTCAAACGATGGGAAGACTGTCTCATCAAAGTGACAATCCTCAAGACATACGGTAAAGAGATCACCTAGCAAGGGCATTAAGTGGTGAACGATTGTTGGAATCTCAAATCCAACATAGTTGCCCATTCTTCTGTATGGACCCATCATAGCGCGTTGTGGCGGCGCAATTGGCATATAAATGACACATTCAAATTTGCGTAAGTACGAGATGGTACCCAGTCACTACCTGTAACGCAAAGGTAGATTGAGTGGCGGTGGGTCATAGACGAATTAGCATATCTGCATGCGATATTGCATCACCCCAAGCGGATATAGGGAGATTGGTGCGCATTACCAATATCCGGGCTACCATTGTAGTCATTTCTGCTAGACCATTTGGGTGTGTACTTGAAAATATGATGTCCAACATCAATCCCACTGATATGCAATAACCATCAAAAGTCTTCAATGTAAACTCTGTAGCAATGTCAAATCCAATTGACTAAATAGGATGATCCGGGGAGTGAGCCCGTTGTCATATGATATTTGCTAAGAGTGTAGCATAAGCAGCATTTACAGGTGGACAATGGCATAACACGTGACCAGCGTGTTTGCGTATCAACCAACATCATGAAATATTTAAGAGTCCTCAAGTTGGTTGAATCAGTCCACAGAATCCCCATGGATTCTATGTAAGAACAGAATGAATATTTTCATATCCTTTGTATAGGACAGTCTCAACCCTAATTTTCCTAAGGAACAGGCTTTGTAAAACTAGTGAGAGGCTTTAGAAGTAACCAATAAGGATTTTGGTTGGGCCTCAGCGTTTGAAACACTATTTTAAGCAAAGTTGGTGATTGCAGCAGCATCTAGGGCTCTATCAACATAATGGACGCCATCCATGGCGTCATGGATGAGTATTGTGCCAACCCTAGGCTGGTTGTGGACGGCGGCTGCGCCAGAGGCAACGGCGGCGATCACACTTATTCTAGGAATCAACTTTTGATTCATGCTTCGTTTCGCTCTAGAGAATGGATATCCGTGTGAAGTCTTTAGTAGACAGATCATCATATCATGACCAGGATGACCTATCCTGTCGTAAATATATATCTAAATCCAAGAGATATTCTCTTATAACTTTATTGGATTTAATAGCTCGAATAGTGACATAGAGTCCACTAGAGAGACACATAAACTTCTCTAAGACGCGCCTTTGTTCGCAATCATTAGAGGTATTGCAAAGGAACTCATTTCCGTTCTCTACATGCGTTTTCGCATGGAATCCATCAGCTTGAATAGCTCAATAGGGTGTGTTTAGCCCTAGGAGCGTAGACAGCTTTTGTGACATTAATCAAGGTGCCATTTGGCAAAGGAAACTTGGGCTATTCCATGATCTCGAACTAATATTAATGGCCCAGCCATCGTAGTCACAAAGTAATAAGCTCAGAATCAAAATGGAGTCATGAAAAGAACTCGAAATTTTATTCATAAGCCAATGGAGTACATCATTGTTTCTTAACTATTAAGAGAATCTAATCCAAATGCTAGCTAATGCAAAACAAAGTAGTCGTTTGACTTCTTTCGGTAACTCCAAAATAAATATGACCAGGTGAGTAAAGAGATGTCGACGGAGCAAGGCTCGTTTAAGTATCACTTATCTCAAAACCTTCCTAGATATCATACTGATTTTGGATGAGCCTATGTGAAGAAAACTAAACCAATGACATTTTCTACAAAGTATATGGCAATTGCCTATTACATCTGTTGGAAAAATAAAGACTTAAACAGAATTAGCAATCTATTGATCCCTGCCAGATTTGTAGTCTTCAATCCTTCACTCTAGATCATCTTCTTGATCTTCTTGTTCCATATAGTGAGCTTCTCTTGCTTCACAATATGCTTTGTAGGTGGTGACAATTTCTTCACTAGCTCTACAAATGTGTGCCCAATGACCGGATACTCCACATCGAGAACATACATCTCTTTACTCAGACTCCATTGATTGAGGCGCTTTGAAAGCGTCATTTAGATGGCTCTTAATGTTGGTGGCGCCACCAACATGGCCAGAGCCGTTGTCTGCCTCTCTCTTTCCACATTGACCTCTTTGGTTCTATGTTCACTTATTGGGGCGGTTACCTTCCTTAGTAGAGTGATTATATGGACCAGAATGTCCAAAAGTATCCCTAAGATTAGGGTTTGGCTCTTAGCGCCCTCTCTTAGAGGCACTACTATAATTGGACTTCGGAATATGCTTTGTTTCAACGGATCTTGAATTATATTTCTTCACAAGGATGTTGTCATGCTTTTCAGCGACATTCATAGCTCCAATAAGCTCATGAAACCTTGTGATCCGTCCTGCAATAACATCGATTCGATAGTTCTTAGCAACCATCAATGTAGAGATAAGGAACGTAGAGAGAGTCTTCTCAATCAACATCGCATCTGTGATCTCTTTACCACAGAATTCCATTAAGGATTTAATGTGAAGTGCTTCTGAGTTGTAGTCAAGAACTGACTTGAAATCATAGAAGCAGAGGCTATGCCACCTCACTTATAGGTCAAGAAGCAGGGAGTCACGGACGTTGCCAAATCTTTCGTCGAGTGAGACCCACACCTTTCTGGGGTCTTCTTCATTCATACACTCGTACTGGAGTGAATCATCCATATGATGAGTCATTAAGATGATGGCTTTTGCCTTATTTGCCTCTAAGGATGCTCTATTTGCTTCTAAAGCTTGAGCTTGCTCAACAATTAGAATGTCCTAGCTAGGCTCGAGAATCGTATCCAAGATTCCATTGGCCTTGAGATGCTAGCTAGCGGACATCACGAACCCACCTGTAATATCCAGAGCTAGTTGTTCCCAATGGAGCAAAGTCCAATTTGTTCAGGTTACTCATCCTGAAAGAGAACAAGAAAAAGGGTTAGTTTCAGAGTGGAAAAAGCTACCACGAAAACATATAAAATTTATGAGCGTAATCATTCCCAAGAAATTAGGAATTTCTTAGTGTAATCGCTTCCAAGAAATTCAATTCCAAGAGGTATTGGATTAGATCGAAACAACGTCGTAAGTGGTCGATCATAAATTCTCTACAAACTCTAAGTTTGGAGATCTCAATAAGCTCCAAGCTTGGAGTGAGCACGAACCCCTACAGTTCGGCTTAATTAGGTCTTCCATATGATGAAGAAAGGGGGGTAGAAGAAGGGAGTTTGCAAGTCCCCGAAAAAAGAAGAGAAAAACTCAAAAAAAGAAACTTTTAGTAAAACATACCTCTTAGGGTTGCAGTGTGCCTTTGATCCTTGTTGTAGGATTGCAGACGAGCTTTCGATCCTTGGTCGGGATTGCAGAATCTACTTCAATCCTGATTACGTGCAGTAGAACTTCAATCTTGGTTACGTGCAGTTGAACTTCAATCCTAGTTACGGGATTGCAGAGGCTGCTTGAATCCTGGTTACGGGATTGCAGAGGCTGCTTGAATCCTGGTCAAGGGATTGCAGAGGCAGTTTCAATCCTGGTTACGTGCAGTCGAACTTCAATTTTGGTTACAGGATTGCAGAGGCTGCTTCAATCCTGGTTACGTACAGTCGAACTTCGCCTAGTTACGTGCAATCGAACTTCAATCCTGGTTACGGGATTGCAGAAACTGCTTCTATCCTTGTTGCAGCAGATGGCAAAGCAGATTGCTTGTGGAGCTGCTGCCGAGGGTTGAGGGGCCAAGGAGGGGTCCTTGATGCGCAGGGGCAGTGAGGGTGCATGGGCAGTGGCGAGGCTAGCACGGGCTATGGGCAACGGAGGCGTCGGCGGTGGCTACGGTTTTGGGGATTTTAGGGTTAGGGCTTTGTGCTGATAACTTGTTTAAGGAAAACTGAAATTGAGAGAGAAGATTACAAGACATAGAATCAGAGTTGTACAAGGAAAGATAATCATACAATTAATCATATATCTTTGAATATCTCCGAGAATATCTCTAATTCAAAACCCTATTACAACTAGGTCAAGTAACCTAGAGTTTGGGCCAAACACATATTCTGGATTTACTTGAACAATATTTATGTATTCCTAAATTTCCTGTGGAGTGTTAAACAGCGACAAGCGTGGCCTGTGGCCCACCATTGTACCGATATTGTCCCAACTTAACCACCCGATAGGTGTTGGGTTTTAATCACAAAAGGCCTCGGTACAATTGGGTGAGATCCACCCACTTATAAGTTATATTTTATTTGTCACTTTTCCAATGTGGGATCTTTCCTCTCCAACACGCCCCCTCACGTGCAACCTAACTCTAGGTCTGCACGTGAAATTAATTAATCCAATTTCACATTGGAAATTGGGACACAAGCCTCATATCAGAGACTTGGTCAATACAATCCAAGGCCCACATTCATTGGACACTTGGTAATTTCAATGGCAATACAGGGAACCCCAATTTGGGCTCATGATACGTGCCTACGTAGAGACGCAATTGGAGAATGACCCGCTTTGATACCATGTTAAACATCGACAAGCGTGGCCTGTGGCCCACCATTGTACCGATATTGTCCCAACTTAACCACCCGATAGGTGTTGGGTTTTAATCACAAAAGGCCTCGGTACAATTGGGTGAGATCCACCCACTTATAAGTTATATTTTATTTGTCACTTTTCCAATATGGGATCTTTCCTCTCCAACATGGAGGACTAACAAAAAAGTTTATAGGGTGTTAAAAGACAGAAGTTGACTGTCTTTCCATTCAAAAATTGGATTCAAAACTTTTGTTTCCAATGAGTTCAGAGGGGTCATGTTACTATCCTTTGTCTGCTTCCAAAACTGAGAAATTTTTTGCTCAGATCTCAAGCAGCTCCGGACGTACTACAGAAGATTTTGATCAACACAAGCAGCTTCAAGATATATTTGATCATCAATCATTACCTTGTCATCATCTTGAATAGCAACTTTGTGAATGAGGAAGCTTTTACAGATGAACTGCGATCCTATTAGTGTTCCCTCATTCACTTAAGCGGGAAGTGAGTTCTAGGAAGGAGTGTTCACTGCATGGGATTGTGATGCCACCCATTGGATGATTATATCCAAATTCTTCCTCAGATTGACTCAACAAGTCCAGAAAAAGAGGATCGTTCAAATATGAGACTGGAATCACAAATCGCTTCATCTGGCTTAACCCAACATATACTGCAAAGTAGCCTTTTGGGATGTCAAAGCTCTTTGAAGCAGATAGAGATCTAGTAAGACGTACTTCTCTTGGCATTAGAAATTCCAGGCAACCGGAAACCCATGGCTTATGTATATTCTTAAAGTGGAAGAACAGGAAAGAAAATTGAATCTGTGCAAACAGGAAGAGTTTGATTCTTTTCTTGGGAAGAAATAGATCTCCTTGAGTTGCTGCTGTTGAACTTGATCAGTCATGTGGGTGGTATAAATAGATGATGAAGGTGTATGCTGAAAATCATAAGGTACATGAAAAGAAGTGGTGAAGATGGAAATGAGCATTGGGTCTTATTGGTCTAGGGACATTACCCTGTGAAAACTCACGTGGCTTTGTCTTCCTGGTCTATCCTTGTCTTCAAACAATATACCCCTTAGATTACAGACAACAAAGGAACCAGAGTTCAAACTAAAAAAATCAAAAATACCACTAGGTAACCTAGTCCTTTCAACAAATTAATACAGACGCGTCTAAAGCATGCCTTGTAATCAGAGGGAATCAGTGACTCGAAGAGAATTCCAATCCACATCTAAAACTTATTCCTTTCCAGCCAGAGTGTCATAAACATAATGTTCACCAACCAATATATAACTCAATAACTTCAGTCCTTGAGAGTCAGATATCATTTAGACAGAACCATGTGATCCTTCAAAATTCAGATGCTTATGTCTCTTCCCAATCATGACACAATTTCTGCCATACAATTCTTTCTTCATTCCAGATCGATATCAATATTTCGTTAGCACTGTCTCATCTATAAATATGCACAACCATACATATTATCTTATACAGAAATCAAGTCCTCATCAGTATCTACATCCATTAACTCTTTTCGTCCGACTCCTTTTGGAATCTCAACCTCTTTGAAGTGATCATTAATATGGCTATCCGATTGCCTGCCATTATGCATGCTAAGCAGATTCTCCGGCGAGGAAGTTTGTTGGCTTTTAAAGCAGATTTAATACATGCTGATGTTCCAAAAGGCTTCTTACCGGTGTATCTGGGAGAATGTAGTGAAAAGATACATAGTTCCAGTTTCTTTCTTGAGTCAGCCTTCATTTCAAGAGTTGCTGAGTAAGGCAGAGGAAGAATATGGATTCGACCATCCAATGGGTGGACTCACAATTCCTTGCCGAGAAGAAACCTTCATTGATCTCACTCCTTGCTTGAAGGGGCTGTAATTCATGGTTGTACATTAGATATAACTTGCTTAGAGAAAAATTTTGTACAAACTGTATATAAGGAGGAATTTGCAGAGAGAAATCTTTGACACTGTACATTTTACAGACAGTTAATGGAAATCCTCTCTATTTAGACTTTGATATAATTTCAGTCCGTTCCTTTCTAACTATCTTTTGCTGCTACTTCTCTGAGAATCGTTTTCATTTTATAATCATTCAAAGACGTCATCATAAGTCATAACTAAGGACATCACATATATATACATGCATCTATTTCCTTTTCAACTATGATTAATTTATAACTGAACTTTTCCTCCTTGACTCTTCAATTTGGTCAGGAAGCATGAGGTCTAGTGCATGTACACTTGGTACTTAATTGGTGATATCTAAGTACTTCTGTAATATTATAAACAAAAAATCAAAGCTAAAAAATTACTTGGTACTTGATGATATTCCAGTACTTCTGTCCTAAACATTGTTTGATGAACACGTCCTGTAAATTTGGATTTTTTTTCACTTAATGGTTATTAACTAGTAGTTGAAACTTGAAAGAATTATCCAATGAAATATTTCAAAGAAGATTAGTCCAGTTATGCAGAGAAACTCACACTATCATCCAACTAGCTATGGATACCTATTAAAGGATACTATGTATGTCGCTAAACATACATATCTAATATATCTTCGTCTTTATGGCTTGGTAATCCACGAGAATCTTTAACATCAGGTGGCTTGCCTCCAAACTAAGCAATAATACTGATGTTACTTCTGGGAACTGTAGTTTCCATAAGTGTTTGCTAATTCATTACATTGTTGCTTCTCTCAAACACTTAACTACGAAGAACTGCATCGTTTGCATACTGCAACCTGAGATTTGAATCCAAATGAGAGTTTTCTTCAAACTGGGGGAGTGCTCAGTTGTGCATCGAAAGCAATACATGTTCTCATTTCTCAAAGCTAGCCACCAGGTTCTTCTGGAGCTAACTAGGTACTAGAGAAACCCATTTGAACAATACAAAAAAGTCCCTTATATCACTAGCTAATATTGCCATGGAAGTGAAGATGCATAGAGTAATACTTCATTTCACGCAAAACATGCTGCCAGTTGGTGATTAATTGTACCAGAGAAGCTAAACTATGATAACAAACTAATGAACAATAGGATTTAACAGCGTATGGAAAATTAATTAAGTACTGTGAACCCCAATTTCCCTGGAAAGAAGTTTACATTGGGTCCTTTTTTTTTGGAGAGAAAAAGGTTTACATGGGGTCAAAGGACAGAATTTGACTGTCTTTACATTCAACATTGGATTTTTAGTCCAATGGTTTCAGAGGGTTCATGATATCATCATTTGTCTGCTCAGCTTTCATGCAGCTTGAGGATTACAAATACAGATGGGTTCCCTCAATCATGGCCTCTTCCTCATCTGTGACTCAGCGAGTTCCAATCATGAAGTTGGATCTCATATTCACTTCATTATTGGTGAGTGGTGACTCATACACTTAAGCGAGAAGTGAGATCAAGGAATGTGTGTTCACTGCAGGGGATTGTGATACCATCCATGAGACGATCGTATCCAAATTCTTCTCCAGCTTGAATCAACAAATCCAGGAACAAAGGCTCGTTCAAGTATGCAATTGGAATCACAAATCGCTTCTTCTGGCTCTCCCCAACATAAACTGAAAAGTGGCCTTTCGGAACATCTTGGAACATCTAAGCTCTTCCCAGCTGAAAGAGCCTTCGTAAGATTTCTCTTGAAGCAACAATTTCAGGCAACTGGAAACCCATGGCTATTATGGTCTTAAGTGGAAGAACAAGAGAAAAAATTCAAAGTAATTGGGAAATACGGAAAAAGCTTTGATTATTTGCTTGGAAAGGAAAAGACTTGAATTGCTGATAATGAACTTGATTATTTGCATATATATAGATAATGAAAGGGTCTGATGAAAGTCTTAAGGTACATTTTTTTTTTTAATTAAATAGAGGATTAGGCGATATTAGTTCCTCTGCGACAGCCGATTTGGGGTGACTGGCACCCACCCACAATCTCAAAAGAAAGGGGGCCATCGCAACCGGGAACCCACCGCCCATCCCTCTATTTTATTTTATTAAAAAAGGAAAAGAAAACACAAGAAGAGAGAGGGAGACAAGAACCAAAACCTCTCTGAAAACAAAAAGAAATAAAGTACTCAAAGTGAGCACTGAGCTAAAAAAGTTACAAACTAATGAATAGAGCAATCATGCAGCAGAAACCACTGTTGCATGAAATCTATCAAGCACTTCAGAATTAGCTAATACGGAAATTCGGTAACCCTTGCAGATTGTGAACAAAGGCAGCTGATGCACAAGGAGGGCAAGAGTCCCACCAATAATGCCCCTCATGATCCACCCCATAGTTAGCTAAGCAATCAGCCACTTGATTCCCTTCTCGATAAATATGTGAAAACTGAATCTGCATAGAGGAGAGAATGATACAACAATTGACCCAATCAACACTTAGACGCCAAGGGACTGAGTAATTTTTATTGGCAAGAAAGTGAATTGCTACCGCTGAATCACACTCAATCCAGAGAGAAGTCCATCATTTTCCTGATGCTATTGAAACTGCATGAATAATGGCTTGAAGCTCTGCTTCTAGGGCAGTAGCAATACCCAAGGAACCAGCAAAACAACCCATACAATTACCCAAGTGATCACGAAAAATACCTCTATAGCCCGCGAGTCCTGGCGTCCCACGAGCAGCACCATCTGTATTAACCTTTAATTGAAAAGCACAAGGAGCATGCCAATTTACCTCACGAATTTGATGTGGTCTTGAGGCTCTATCGCTGATTCTAAGAGCACTGAAAATACAAAGCTCATCTACTGAGTTACGCATAATTCCTAAACCCCAAGAATCAACCTCTCGAATTTGCTGCTTGATAGAGCGAATCAAATAATCAGTAGTTAAGCGACGCTCATAAAAACGGATAGAATTTCTAGCCTCCCAAAGAGAGTAGAAGCCAGCTCCCATCATTCCCCACCATAGCAATTGCAATTGAGTACCAAAACCATGTTGCAGTGGGTAAGAGAAGAAATCATATATATCCAGGAAATGAATACTGACTTTAAACCAAGATAAAACTGCAGACCATACCTTCATAGAGAAAGAGCACTAAAAAAAAAGGTGGTGGGCCGTCTCAGCAGATGCATGACAGAGAGAGCACATAGAAGCAAAAGAAAAGCCTTGCTGAAGTAAGAGATCATCTGTTAAAAGCTTACCATGAAGAAATTTCCATAAAGTAACAGAGTTTCGAGGACGAAAGCATTGACGCCAAACCCATCTATCCCAAAGAACAATTGCCTGTTTACTCCTCTTGAACTCATAGGCTATAGATAAAGATAAACTCCCATCAGAAGAATCCAACCACACCAGCTTATCCTCCATGTCTGAATAAGGAAGTCTAACAGCTGAAATTTCTGACCAAAGTGCAGAAAGATCAGCAATCAAATTTGTAGAGCAATACCAAGAGCCATCTCTGATGAAATCAGAAACTTTGGCACATAATAATTTGCCAAGCTGATGCACAATACCCAATCTATCAACAACTGAACCATTAAGCCAATTACCATGCCAAAAATCAATTGATCGACCATTGCCCACTAACCATTTAGAGTTGTAGAAAATATCCATAAACAAGGGTCGCATGCCAGGCCAAATAGATGATTTTTTATAGTAAGAACATGGCTGACCCGAACGTTGAAGAAACCGAGCAGAAAAAAAAGCAGCCGCTGGTGTAGACTTAGTTAAGAAATCCCAAAAATTTTTTAGGAGGAAAGCCTTATTAAGAGCCATAATATTACGAACTCCAAGACCACCCTCCTTTAATGGAGCACAACACTTTTTCCAAGAGACTGGATAATAGGCTCTAGAAGACACATTGCCGGTCCAAATAAAATTCCTCATCCAATTTCGAACTTGTTGCAATGCAGTCCTTGGCCAAGCATAAATTGTGAAACTATGGGAAAGCATACTAACCACCACAGAATTGACCAGAGTTACCCGTCCTGCCATGGAAAGAGAATGCCCTCTCCAATTGGACATAACATTACGAATTCGATCAGCCAAGACTTGGAAGTAAACTCGCTTTGGACGGCCAACAAAAATTGGCACACCAAGGTACATGAAAGGCAATTTACCCACTGAAACACCCAACGAAGAATATATTAGAGTACGACAATGAAGAGCTGACTTCCCCAAATAAACATGAGACTTGGTTTTGTTCACCAATTGACCCGAGTTGAGTCCGTACTCCTCAAAGAAAGCCATAAGATTTAGTAGGCTTCTTTTATCTCCCTTACAAAAAACCATTATATCATCAGCAAATAAAACATGAGAAGGGACTTTCACAGCACGAGGAGAGGATATAGCTTGGACATGCCCATATCAACCAAACGCAAGATACCACGGCTAAGAACCTCTTCAGCAAGGCAAAAGAGAAGAGGAGACAGTGGATCACCTTGTCGAACTCCACGGCTACAACTAAAAAATCCCACTGGAGAGCCATTAAATAAGATAGAGCCGAGCTGAAGCCAATATAGAACTAATCCATTCCACAAAAGTTACATGAAAACCAAAAGCATTAAGAACCCTTCGAAGGAAGACGCACTACATGGGACAGCAATAAGGGATACTAACTTTTGAGATATCACATGGGTTTGTTTTCCTACTTACCTTACTATATGCTTGTGCGGGAAGATTGTTCCGTACCTGCATTGGATAAACGGAAAACAAAGGTAGCTACCAACTGATGTGAAATTCCAACCTAATAACAAATTTTATTTGGCAAAGCCGGCAATTAACCAACATCTTGATCATAATTTCTTCTTCCTTTGCTTATTATGTCTACAATGAATATACCACACAACCTATTGACATATGTATGTCGGAGGCCTGTCCACATCTTTTAAGCTTTTCAAGCTTTGGAGCTGCGACGTCATAAGCATAATGTTCTCCATTGAATAGAGACTCAATAACTCATAGTCCTTGAGAAACAGATATTGTAAAACACAACCATGTGATTCTTCAGTATTCAGATGCTTATGTCGCTTGCCAATCCCCACACAATTTCATCCATACAATTTTTTCCTCATTCCAGATATATTCTAAACCCTCCAGTCCATATATACACTCACACATGTTATCCAAAGGAAATCAAGTCCACATAATCTTAATCTACTAACTCTTTGTTGAAAGGGGATCTGGAAAACCATTTTCCACATGAAATTAAATAAGTGGGAAAGGATATTAAGCTGACGTTGGATGGGACAAGACTAACAATTGGTATTCTTGCTGTAAAAGATCACCTTCTGTATCTGAGACACTAATTTGGGCTGCTAAACAATCAGTCATTTAATTCTATCAAAAAAGAATACAAATAAACTGGCAATGATCAGATTCTATCTTTCTGTAGTTCGTGTAATCTTCTATTCTAAATTTCTAATGCCAATATGTGTCATTTGGTTGCTAAGCAATGCAACACAGCGATAAGAATGATTATAATGACAAAAGAAAACAAGAAGGATTGAGGAATATTTAAAAATATTATATATTCCCAGATTTTCTTGGAGAACAAATAACAAAGAGGTACATTGGTTCCAAAGATAGAATTCGACTATCTCTCTCTCTTTGAGTTTAAATTTGGAGTCCTGATTCTTAAGCCAATGCTTTCAGAGTTTTACTGTGTTTTGATTTCTGCGCTAATCTGTGTCACGGCTTGATCTTCTCAGTGCACAGCCTCACAAGAAGCTTCAGGATTACAGATTGCCCCATAGCCTCTACTCATCCCTCGAGTTGGTGAATTCTGCAGTGAGGATGATTTGGATATGAATTTGAATCAGAGCTAGATTCACTTCATAGCACTCACTCACACAGTCAAGCGACAAGTGAGATCAAGGAAGGTGCGTTCACTGCAGGGGATTGTGATACCACCCATGGGATGATTGTATCCAAATTCTTCTTCAGCTTGACTCAACAAATCCTGGAACATAGGCTCATTCAAGTATGATATTGGAATCACAAACCGCTTCTTCTGGCTCTCCCCAACATAAACTGCAAAGTAGCCTTTTGGGATATCTAAGGTCTTTGAAGCAGATAAAGATCTAGTAAGACTTCTCTTGGTGTTACCAATTCCAGGTAACCGAAAACCCATGGTGTTTAATTTTTTCAACTGTTCAAATTAAACAAGAAAAACAATTGAAAGGACTTTCCAAAAGAAAAAACAGCTCTAATACTAGGGAAGGAGAAGACTTGAGTTGGCCATATAGAACTTGATCATTGCATATATATAGATCAATGAATATCCGGAAAACCATACTGTAAATGAAATGAGTGGTGAAGAGCCACCTATGAGGGCCACTCTCTTCTGAGACAAGGATTCACATGCCTCTGTCTCCCCATTGCTCGAAGCTCATTTAGGAACACAAAGCCATCCTACCATGTGGCTTTGTTTTTTCATATATATACATTCCCAATTCTAAAGCTAATTCTTTCAGAAATCTAGAAAATCCACTTGATAGAGAATCCCTAAACAAGAAAACTATACTGATTTGAAGAGTGTGCTAACGTACATGTCTTGTATTCAGCGGAAGTCAGTCTCAATATAATGGTTGGTATCTATAGATATTGGCAAACAGATCCATGCGAACCTTTATCCTTCAAAGTTTAAATGCTTCTGTATCTTTCCAGACCCCTTTTTTTTTTTTCTTTTCCCTTGAATAGTGACCGGATACATCCCTTATTTCTCACTAGTATTTTCTTCTTAATTTCCCTAGAATTTTGCACGGCAAACTCCAAATTTCCCTCCTTTGAATTACATTAATTTCTTCTTCCAAGAGTTGTGCACACAATGAACTTCTATAATCAAGAAAAATCATAAATTAATTAGAGTCTATAACCGATAAGAGAATTTATGTGAATAAAACTCCTTGAATTCCTCCTTATTTATGTAAGTCTTTTTATCCTTCAAGTTTCCTTGATTTCATCACTCAAGAGTTCTCAATGGGACGGACTCTCTTTAAAACAAGAAAATCAGAAGTAGGAAATTCAAAGAAAGAAAGTTCCCTAAAACAAAATAGGAAATGTTTCCTATAATGAAAGAGGAAAGTTTCTAAAATGACTTATCATTCATTGACACTCATTTATGCTCTTTTCGCCTCTTTTCTCCATTTCCGACCTTGAAGTACCTAAAAACATAAACTATTAGTCAGTAGTTTTAAGAGAATAACTTAGCCAAATGAGGGAAAAATATATCAAAAACGTCACACTTTGTGCTCCTATCAAATTCCCCCACACTTAGCTTTTGTCAGTCCCTTAGCAAAATCAAAACGAAAGACTCAACTAAAACAAACAAGTCACTACTAGACTCTACACAAGTGACACACAAAGACCATATTGCCCTTAACATTTGTCTCATAAATCCTTACTCTCATGGCATCAAAATTAGCACTTAATCAAGAATCAATATTTAGATATTTGAGAGTTAATTGAAGCATATAATTCACATATAAATAAGTAAGACTTGGTTGTAACAATGGTGATGGGTGGAGCTCAGCATGTTTCAGACCAGTATAATTCATATCCTCAAGAGATATATCCACTCTTTCTTCACTCATATCAAGGCAATGCTTAAAATCTTATAATCACTCAATTATATGTGAGAGAAAATATTTTGAGCCAATTAAATAGCTCACATATATAAGAAACAAAAAGCACTTTGTGAATATAATTTTTCAAGATCTCATGAAATATATCAACTACTTGCACAAATGGACCTAAGCCATACGTTCAACTCTTGTAACTCATCTCTACATATCAAAGGCTGTCCCATCTTAAGGATCAAAAAGGTCTTATAAAGGGTTGTAATGGGGCCAAGGCTCAAGGTTTTTAAGAAACGAAAGGCAAGGAATTTAACAAAGTATCCTAAAAATCTAATAGAGCTCATGTTGTTGTAGAGAGACTTCTAGAAATCCACCAAAACATCATAACCTATAGAGGCAAAATAAAAGGGTCTAATGTCTTCATGTTGGGCCCAAACTTCATTCTAAACTTCTTTTGAATTCTCGTGAATTGGACAAAGACCAAATTTTTCTGTAGTGGGCCTTCAATTCAATACAAACTCCAAAACCACAAAGTATGGGGGACTAAAATCCTCAAATTTTTTTCTTTTCTTTTGCCATACACAATATTTTATTTTTTTGTTTATTTTTTTTATTTTATCATTTTTTTTCACGGAATAAACATTTATATTTTTTCTTTTGGACAAGTCACCATACTTGAACTTTCACCTCTTCTCATCCTTCATCTTTGATGCCAAATCCTTAAGTAAAGTCTCAAAATTAGCTCCACTAAGTTTTTAGAACAAATGATAGGATTGTAACCATACTAAGGTTCAAGGGTTAAAGATTTTAAGGGTGATGAAAGAAAAGACTCACAAATGTATGCTCAAAGGGGTTTATCTAGGGGGTGTACATCTTGTGTACAGGGACACAAGCCTATTTGGCAATGGTGATAATTCCTAGGGTGCTTTTATCATTTCCAGAATCAGGGACATGTATTGATCACTAAGAAAATAAGAATATATTTCATTTATCACTTGAAGAAAAAGAGACATTGCTCAAATATCTCACATGGGCTTTTATGAATCAAAACTCATCTTAACATATGCTCGTAAACTGTACCAATGTTATGAAATCTATATCCACTACTCATGGTCATGCTTTTTATATAGGGATATTGACCATCTACGCAATTTGAGCCTGAAAATTGCTCATTTACTCTAGTAAGAGATTATTATGCTCACTTACCAATTCAAAAGTAAAAAGACTATTTCAGATAAACTTTCATTATAAAATAAAAAGCATTTCACTCTCTCTCTCTTCTCTTTCACGCTGACAACGGCCTCTCTCTCTCTCTCCTCTGCTTCCCTAGCCCATCGCCAGAGGCCTGCATACTCGCCACCGGCGCTGGTCCTCCTCACCGTCCCAGTCAATGACGACTCTCCTCCTCTGCCGCAATCCACGACTCAGCTTCCCATGTGGTTCGATTAGGTCACTATTGATGATCACGGAGCCGAAATCGCTGCTGTTGTCGTCCTCGTCTTTGAAGTAGTTGAGGGAGGCGCTGCCGCCGAAATCCTTGGAAGGAGTTTGAGGAGCGGAGGGAGGGAGGATCTGGATCTGGATTCATTCGCTTATGGATCTGGATCTGAATTCGCTTCTTTCGATTCGTTAAAATCAGCAGAGAAACGATGCCGTAGAGCAAGCAGTGCCTAGAGAAATCCGACGAGATGGCGCCACTGACGGTGAGCAAAGCGCCTCGAAGTGATGAGATCGAAGACTTCTTCACCACAGGGCTTGAGTTATATGAATGATAGTCAAGTAGGTCCAGTTTTACGCGGTTGCAAGCAGTTTTGGAAAGCAGAGGATTACGATGGTGACGAGGAGAACAGTGCTAGGTCTGCCTTTCCTTCTAACACACTAGTTTCGTGGCTTTGTTTTGGAAGTTGTACTACCACTACAGCATATATGGTTCTATGTTTTGAATTGGTCCCTTTGAATTGATGTAACTGATTAGATCCATAGACATTTTGATGTGTTGCTTAGCTCTAACACTTAAATTTGATTGCGATGGAATGAAAGTATAAGATGGTGAAATTCGGTGAATTCAAGCCTTGAAGAAAGCAGGTCTACAACAATTGAAGTCGAAGATGGGAGGGGAAGAAGATGTGGGTGCCCAAATCAAAATTTTTTTTTTTTGGTAAAATTGGGAAAGAAGGAAAGAATATAGAAAACAGAAAAAAAAAATTTATGGGGCAATAATACGATTATTGGGAGGCAATAATACGATTATTGGAGGGCATCAATATGATTATTGGAAGCAATAATACGATTATTGGGGGGCAATAATACAATTACTGGGGGGCAATAATACGATTATTGGGAGGCAATAATATGATTATTTGGTATTATTAGAGGCAGTAAAATCAGACGTCAGAATCCGGTTACCAGTTGTCGGACTCTGGTTATGGGTTGCTGGATTCCGGCTGGCCACACGTCATCGGAGTCCGGCGAGGTCGCCGATGACTTCTCTCTCTAAGTGACAAAGAAAGAAAGGGCAAAATTGTCCTGCAAATAAATAAAAAGCAATAAAAAAAAAACTTAATTAGGTATATGGGCAAAATATATATAAGATATTGTGTAAGAGGGCAATCTTTTAGAGTGTTTCGGTAAATGGAGTTAATTAATCAAAAAATTGTGTAAATGGTCATTATCCCTTTTATATATCTCAATTATCTCAATATTGTGATCCTCTTTTAATCATAATTTTAGAGATACTGAATCATCCTATACAGTTAGGGCATCCTAAGACTCAAAGTTAAAACAAAAGACTCTAAAACTAACCAAAAACCAACGAAATTTTTTATTTTTAGACATTTTTTATTATTTTTTATTTTGATTAAACTGAAAAAAAAAATTGAAATAAATTAAGGTGTAAACCCACCCCACACTTAGAATCTACATTGTCCTCAATATAGGCAAAAAATATGGTACATAGACCCTAAATATGGGGGGCTACGAAAATAAGGGAAGGGTAAAATAAACAAACAAAGAAAGACATAAGTACAATTCAACCTAAGCAAGTGAAAGGACAGAAATGTCAAACTCTCATTGATGGCTCCTCCACCGCTTCGGTTGAAATGGGTCGCTTTCCATGCAGCGCTTAATATTTATAGTCCTTCAGCCTGGACTCTTCTCCTTGTTCACACGTCTTGGGCGTGCTCATTCCTTGGGTTAGGCACCATGTTGCTTGGTAGCTTCCCTGTTTCAGCAATTCGGCCCATGAAATCCACCATTTGGTCCATTTGATTCTTGAGCTCCGCAATATCCTTTGAATGGGTTGCCTGTCTTACAACCAATGCTTCAGTAGCCGTGTTAAGTTGTTGTTGCCCCACAGCAAGGGACTTCAACAGTTCAACATAATTAGGGGCACTCAAAGTATTAGAAACAGGAGGTGGAGGGACAGAATTGGGAATACCAAAAGTTTGAGGTACCTGAGGCCTAAAAAACAAACCTAGTGGGCGCTGAGAATTCTAACTTGGGCCTTGAGGTGGTCTCAAGGTGTTATCATTGTTGGCCCAAAGAAAGTTGGGGTGGTCTCTGAGCCCAGGATTATACGTATTGGAGTAAGGGTTGTACCTCGGGCCTCCTTAACCTCCTTGATACCCTAGGGCATTAACAGATTCCCATCCTTCTAGAGAGGCAAGCTGGGGACATTTATCAGTGGGATGCCCTTGAGTCGAGCACATCCCACACACTTGAGCCATTGCTCCTCCTTCATTAACGTTTAAGACTTGAGATAGCAGAGTAGACATCTTGTTGATCTTATCTTCAAGAGCAGAGTTGGTGGACACCTCATGTACCATCCGTTGAGAGGAAAGCCTCATATTGCTGATAGTTTAGTGCACGATTAGCAAGTAGCTCCTTGGCAACATCAGGTGTCTTATCCACAAAGGACCTTCCAACAGTAGCATCTAACAAACTGCGCTCATTAGCGGTGAGTCCCTCATAAAAATAGATAAGGAGGGACCTCTCACTCATCCCATGGTTAGGGCATGATGCTACAAGGCTCTTAAACCTGTCTCAATAGTTGCATAAATTCTCCTCATGTCCTTGCATGATTCCACTAATCTGCTTCTTCAAAACAGTGACCTGGGCTAACAATGATAATACCTTGAGACCACCTCAAGGCCCAGGTCAGAATTCTCAATGCCCACCAGGTTTGTTTTTGAGGCCTCAGGACCTCAAACTTTTGGTATTCCCAATTCTGTCCCTCCGCCTCCTGTTTCTAATACTTTAAGTGCCCCTAATTATGATGAATTGTTGAAGTCCCTTGCTGCGGGGCAACAACAACTTAACATGGTTACTCAAGTTTTGGTTGTAGGATAGGCGACCTATTCAAAGGATATTGTGGAGGTCAAGAATCAAATGGCCCAAGTGGTGGATTTCATGGGCCAGATTGCTGAAACAGGGAAGCTACCAAGCAACATGGTGCCTAGCCTAAGGAATGAGCACGTCCAAGACGTGTGAACAAGGAGAAGAGTCCAGGCTGAAGGACTATAAATATTAAGCGCTGCAAGGGAGGCAACCCATTTCAACCGAACCTGTGGAGGAGCCATCAACGGGAGTTTGACATTTCTATCTCTTCACTTGCTTAGGTTGAATTGTACTTGTGTCTTTGTTTGTTTGTTTATTTTACCCTTCCCTTATTTTCATAGCCTCCCATATTTAGGGTCTATATATATACCATATTTTTTACCTACATTGAGGACAATGTAGATTCTAAGTGTGAGGTGGGTTTACACCTTTATTTCAAAAAAAAAAAATTCAGTTTAATAAAAAAAATGTCAAAAAAAAAAAATTTGTGGGTTTTTGGTTAGTTTTAGAGTCTTTTGTTTTAACTTTGAGTCTTAGGATGCCCTTAACTGTCTAGGATGGTTCAATATCTCTGAAATTATAGCTAAAAGATTATCACAATATTGAGATGATGTTAAATGTTATTCTTTGGTTAATTGAGATATATAAAAAGCATGTGCATGAGTAGTGGATATGGATTTTGTAACTTTTGTACAGTTTATGAGCATGTTAAGATGAGTTTTGATTCATAAAAGCCATATGAGATATTTGAGCCATATCCCTTTTTCTTGGAGCGATAAATAAAATATATTTTTATTTTCTTGGCGATGTTTTGATAATCTCATAATTATTTCATTTGATTGATTGCATGTCATACATTAAGTTTAATGGACTAGAGAATGTTAGAATTCACTCTTATGCTTGTTGAAACTTTTATCAATACATGTCCCTAATTCTAGAAAGGATAAAGACACCCTAGGAAGTATCACCATTGCCAAATAATCATGTGTCCCTAGTTGTGTACACAAGATGTACATGCACCCCCCCCCCCCCCCCCCCCCCTAGATTAACTCTTTTAAGCCTATTATAGTTATAATCACCCTTAAAATCTTAACCCCTGAACCTTAGTATAGTTATAATCCTACCCTTTGTTCTAAAAACATAGTGGAGATATCTTTTTAGACTTACCACATGATTTTGGCATCGAGGATGAAGATTGAGATGACGTGAAAGTTCACGTGTGGGGATAGACTTGTCCATAAGAAAGAAAAAATATGTATGTATTGTCGTGAAAAAAAATGTGTATGGCAAAAGAAAAGAAAAAATATGTGGATTTTAGTCCCTCATACTTTGTGGATTTGGAGATTGTTTTGAATTGAAGGCCCACTAAAGGAAAATTTGGTCTTTGTCTAGTTGACGAGAGTTCAAGGGAAGTATAGAATGAAGTTTGGGCCCAACCTGAAGATATTAGGCTCTTGCATTTTGCTTCTATGGCGTTATGACTTTTTTATATGCCTTGGTGGATTTCTAGAAGTCTCTCTACATCAACATGAGCTCTACTAGGTTTTTAGGTTACTTTGTTAAATTCCTTACCTTTCATTTCTTAAAAACCTTGAGCCTTGGCCCCATTACAACCCTTTATAAGACCTTTTTGATCCTTAAGATGGGACACTCATTGATCTATGGAGATGAGTTATAAGAGTTGAACCTATGGCTTGGGTCCATTTGCGCAAGTAGTTGATATCTTTCATGAGATCTTGAAAAATTATATTCACAAAGTGCTTTTCGTTTCTTATATATGTGAGCTATTTGATTCCCTCAAAATATTTTCTCTCACATATAATTGAGTGATTATAAGCTTTTAAGCATTGCCTTGATCTGAGTGAAGAAAGAGTGGATATACCTTGTGAGGATATGAATCATACTTGTCTGAAACATGCTGAGCTCCACCCATCATCATTGTTACAACCAAGTCCTACTTATTTATATGTGGATTATATGCTTCAATTAACTCTCAAATATCTAAATATTGATTCTTGATTAAGTGCTAATTTTGATGTCCTGAGAGCAAGGATTTTTGAGACAAATGTTAAAGGCATTATAGTCTTTGTGTGTCACTTGTGTAGAGTCTAGTAGTGACTTGTTTGTTTTGGTTGAGTCTTTCGTTTTGATTTATCTAAGGGACTAGCAAAAGCTAAGTGTGGGGGAATTTGATAGGAGCACAAAGTGTGACGTTTTTAATATGTATTTCCCCTCATTTGGCTAAGTTATTCTCTTAAAATTACTAACTATAACATAGTTTTTGTTTTTAGGTACTTCAAGGTCGGAAATGGAGAAAAGATGCGAAAAGAGTAGAAATGAGGGTAAATGAAGGATAAGTCATTTTAGAAACGATCTTTCATTTTAGGAAATATTTCTTATTTTGTTTTAGGGAACTTGCTTCCTTTGAACTTTCTTATTTCTGATTTTGTTGTTTTAAAGAGAGTCCATCCCATTGAGAACTCTTGAGTGATGAAATCAAGGAAACTTGAAGGATAAGATGACTTACATAAATAAGGAGGAATTCAAGGAGTTTTATTCACATAAATTCTCTTTATTTCGTGGAGATAAAAGATGAGTGTTTATAGTCAATATTTATTCCTAATTATCTTATTGGTTATAGACTTTAATTAATTTATGATTTTTTTTTATTATAGAAGTTCATTGTGTGCACAACTCTTGGAAGAAGAAATTAGTTCAATTCAAAGGAGGGAAAGGTGGAGTTTGCCATGCAAAATTCTAGGGAATTTAAGAGGAAGGAATAAAATAAGAAGATACTAGAGAGGAATAAGGGATGTATCCAGTCACTATTCAAGGGAAAAAGAAGGAGCATTGCATGATTAACTCTAGAGATATCCAAGGAATATATTTTGAGCCTTTTAGGGGAAATGAGATCAGAAAATTGAAGACTCTGTTATGAGAAAATCAAGGAAATTTAGAGAAGAAATCACCTCTAGATGAATGACCTTGATTGCATCACAAGAGAGGAGGATTCCTCTCTAAATAGCAGTCATTCTTGACACCAAGAGTATCAGTTCCTAGCCAAAAACTATTTCAAGACTCTACCCAATTCACTCCTCAAACTTCCATCACCTACAAGACTGTGACCACCATCCATCCATCAATCTATGAAGCACTTAGGCGCTGAGTCAAGGACGCTTCACCACCATAACAGAGACAAGTTCATCACCTTGTTGCTAATCCGCTGTGGAAAAAGCTTCAAAGTTTAATTATGATTCTACTTACAATTTTTGTTTCGGTTTTGTGTGTAAAGACTTGTGAATTATTTTGGGATTTGCTTGTTTGGATTTGTGAGTTGTGTAATTGGAGACATGAAATTTTCAAGATATTTTTATTATTGTTTTTGAGATTTTGATGTTTATTATTGAGTTAATTTCAAGAATTTTTGATGATGCGTGTTACAATATTGTGCCCTTTTACGTGTTTAGGTAATTTTCAGAGTTAGGTTAATAGGTTTGCAAGCTAGAATAACGCTAAGTGTTCTTGTGTGTTTGCTTAATTTGCCATGAGTAATTGTTATTTGTTAGACGTTGAGTTCAACAAGTAGTAGTTAGTTCTAAAGAGTGGTAAAAATAATGTTTCAATGATTAAATGATTCTGGAAATTACATGTTGATTGCTATGTATAATGGTTAATTTGCATGAGTGAGTTGATTCAAGGGTTAGATAATACTACTAGTTAAGAGAATTATGCTGAGTGTTTTCGAAAATTAGTAGTATTGAGCTTGGTAAGGACTTTTCCGATCCAATCCCACATTAGAAGGAATTAGATAAATGGATTGATCCGCTGAGGCTTTTCATTTGGGCTCTTATCTAGGCATTTAAGATGGGCACGTTTTTGTAGCATGTTGAAATGGATTTTCTGTTTTTACACTTAGTAATTTCCGACTGGTATTGGTCTAGGTTAGGGAAGTCGATCATTATAGATAGTTTTATTTGTTTCGTTTTTATTTTAAGTAGATTAGGAACCGAATCTCAAAATCCCCATTTTTTTTCTTTTATTTGTTAATTGACCTTTTTGTGCAGGTGTACCCTACAATCCCCCAACTGAACGATCCTTGCTTGTGCTATACTAACCTCGATATTTTTGCAGGGTTCGTAATTGGAACCATGTACTCTCTTCTATGGTACTCTATCTAGAAAGACCGGCTAAGACACCATTCAGAACATACACCTACACGAAACAATAAAGATAAGATTTAGTAAAAATCGTGAGTTGATATGTTTATGGGATAATATACAAGTTAGAAAGGGTGTAGGTGGACTGGCTATTCCTTGCAGAGCAGAATAACAGAAATGGAATTGAGTGACCCATTGATAAAGTCAAATATAGATTGTTGACACTGTACATGTATTTATATATTCTAGAATGACAAAACATTTAGAACCATAAGACACTGCACAGATCTTAACAGATTAACAATTGATCGTTTTTCTTGTTTTCGATTACATGAAGAGATTAACAGTTGGAAACCCTAAACGTACAATACACGAATCATCATAATGCTGAAGCAGAAAAGAAAGGAGACGCACCGCGACAACTTGATTCAGTCGAGTGGTGGGAGTGGACAAGGAATAAAAGTAATGCAGCAACAGCTCGAGCAATGAATGGAGTAAGGGCTCATCCGTTTAACCTCGAAAAAAGACCTAATTCCTCCACTGGCCAGCACTCCCGCGTTTGGCAAGAGCTCTTTTTTTTTTCTTTTTTTTTTTAAGAGAATGAATATTTATATATTCACATAGCTTCACCGAGCCTCCGCCAGGAAATTACATACACGAGCCTAAACTCTCAAAGCAAATAAAAACAATATGTTATTACAATTCTCAGCCTAATTGGGAAGAAAATCACTAGCAACTAACAACCATTACATAACTATTAGTGCAGTTATTCAAAGTGACTACTAAGAAAATTAGAAAAACTGAAACTTGGACCTAGTTGATGTTTACATGACCCAACCAATAAAATTAGTACATCCGCCTAAGACCGTAATTGGTGTACGTCAATACTAGTCACTGGATTGAACCTGCCACACATATATCATAAAAAAGTTTAAGGTATGTTTCAAACAAAGAAGTAAGAAAAAGGAATTAAGGCAGTGGGCACAGAGCCTAAAACCCAAACCCATTCTCCTTACCCTCTAATTTGGACCAAACAAGAGAAAACTGGCCCACTATGTGCCAGGCCCAAGGACCCAGCCCAGAGCAACCCATCTTCCTAGCTTGCAACCTAAATCGGATCACCACCTCCGTCTAGCCTTCGGCTGCCGAACCCATCACCAAACCGCCATCAGCAAAGATCGCTACATTTACCAACCTCTTTCTCAACACGAGTCTCCGCTACCTGAAGCCGCAACGATGTCTCCTACCACAGACTCTCCAGTACTGCGACCCAAAACTTGACTTGGATCCCCACCCGAAGAACTCAGGCTCAACTCCAAAACACAATCAATACACCAAAACACGAATGTCACCACCAATAAAATCTTGGTTCTCTTATCCTCGATTGTACAAGACGATTGCTAAAAATAGACGCCCGTTAGGCAAGAGTCATGAGAAGATGAGAGAGGGAAAAATTGAGCTTCCAATTTGATAGGAGTGTTTCTATTCATACCTCAAAAATTAGCAATTGAAACTCTTTTTTTTTTTCTTTTTTTTTTGGATTAAATACTTGTTACTTCTCAAATTTTTTCCTGAAAAACAGTTTAGTCCCTCCCCTTTTAAATTAAACAAGATAATCCTTATTCTCTTTAATTCTTACACAATAGGTCTAAAATGACTATTATACCCCTCACTTCCTCTTTTTTATTATTATTTTTTATTTTTCTCTCTTTTTATTTATTTTTTATTTTTTTATGGTTCTCTCTCTCTCTCTCTCTCTCTGAGATCGATTCTTGTCTTCCACACTACTCTCTGTATTTTCCCATCTCTTTTTGGCTTCATCTCTTTACTCTTGTTTACTTTAGGCCACTCACATTCTTGGACTAGCAACGAGCGAGCATTCAACCAAAGACTGCTAGACCTGAATCAAGTCTTTGTGAGTTTCTTGAGTTAAATTAAAATGACCTAAACTGAGAAATCCACCCAAGAATGGTGTTAACAATAATTGAGGTGGTGCCACAACTTCCAACTCCATTTCAAGCTCTTCTGGTTTATTTTCTAACAAAACCCAGTTGGGGAGAAGATCCGACGGTGGACCCAACAACCACTCCGGTGAACTATCTCCTCGGAAGTGAGCCCCAGAGCTTTTGAGAGAGTCTGATCTGGTACCACGCCACGTAATTAGAAGCTGGAGCAAAGGAGCCTTGGACCGATCAAATCCGAGCCCCGCGACCTAATTGGGAGGGGGTTTGGCGGTGAGGAAGGCGTAGCGGTGGGGCTGGGGGACACCGAGGAAGGGGATGTGGAGGGTTAGGGTGGAGAGGGGTCCGATGCCGAGGTGGAAGAGGAGTGTGGCGTCACTTTGGGTGGATAATTGGAGGCTTTGAGAGAGGAATAGGCTCAGGTGAGAGATAGGCATTGTGAATGAATGGTTGTCTCTGCCGAAAGAGAAGAGGAAGAGGAAGAAAAGAAGAAGAAGAGAGAGAGAGAGAGAGAGAAAAGAGAAAAAAATAATAATAAAGAGGAAATTAGGGGTATAATAGTCATTTTAGACCTGTTGTATGAGAATTAGAGAGAATAAGGACTATCCAGTTTAATTTAAAAAGCAATGGACTAAACTGTTTTTCAGGGAAAAATTTGAGGAGTAATAAGTATTTAATCATTTTTAAGAGATAATTGACTTTATCAACTCATATGAAATTATAAATAAGGATGTAAAGAAGGATGAAAAAGATTTATGTTTTTATCTCGGCAAATTTCTTATTTCTCAACTCATAATTTATTTCTCCATCTCTTCAACGTTAAACCCTAATTCATATATAAATTATGGAAAGAAAATGAAAGTCTAGTAGTTGAGAATTGAACCATTTTCTTTTTTTCTATAATTAGCCAAACCATCGTCTTGGAGCCTTTGTATGAGGGGCGTGGGTTAACAATGTTTATGTTCTTCTATTCTTTTTAGGATCCTTGACCCAAAGCATCAAAATGAGCCAAAATTATCTCACTTACTCCAGCAACAGATCAATTTTTATTACCACTAACCCAATTTAAAGCAAAATGACTATTCTACCCTCAACCTAATTACTAAACTACAACCACTGCCACTCTCTCTCTCTCTCTCTCTCTCTCTCTCTCTCTCTCTCTCTCTCTCTCTCTCTCTCTCTCTCTCTCTCTCTCTCTCTCCCCCTCTCCCCAACGATGCCGGCATGTCCAAGACCACGCCTCAATCCGCCATGGCCTCCATGTCGTCAGCGTCGATGGGGCAGACGAAGGCGAGGGGAGCGAGGGAGTTCATTCTGCCGTCACCACAGTCGACCGAGTTGAAGTCGATAGCAAGTCGACCGAGTTGAAACGGGAATTCTATTTAACTGGGAAATCGTGGCTTTCGAAACACTTTGGGAATTAGTGAAGGGATGGAATTGGATTGGGATTGAGAGAGAAGGGGATTAGGGGTTTGCATAGACCTAGAGATTGAAGTTGGGAGCTGTAACATCACCATCATATTGTTTGTAGCTTTGCCAGAATAGTTTTGAGTTCTTTGCTGATAGTATGTGGTGAGTTGAATAGTTTTGAGTTCTTTGCTCGAATCTTGTTTATCTTGCATTCTTTTTATTAATGTATGTGTGTGAGTTTGTTATGGTTGGTAGCTTCCGTTTTCTGATTTTTAAAGAAGCATGTTTGATTTGGAAGAGCAAGGGTTTCAGGGTGAAAAAGTTGTAGATGTGATAAGAAAATGTGAAGCAATGATTTGGTTGGGAATTATAAACTTTGTACTAGTTGGGGTTCGAAAAGAATCCTTGTTAGTTTGAATTATTGAAAAGTTATTAGTTGGGGTTAGAAAAATTGAATTATTCAAATTTTTGCTTGTTCTCATGAAATTTTATTATCTTGTTAGTTTTAATTTTTTGCATTTCTTTATGATTATTAGAGTCGAAATCTTCTTTATGACCGGCAAAAATGTTTTAGTGTGTCCTAATAAAATATTTATTGGAGGGCAGTAAACGTTTATTAGCAGGCAATAAAACATTTCTCAATATTTATTGCCGCCCAATAAAAGTTTTGAATTGATGTAATTTTTTTCCCTAATCAAAGTTTTATTTGACTAATTTAGGGAGATTAGTTCCCATTCTGGGGACTTAAAGGTTTATTTGTGGGGGGGGGGGGGGGGGGGGGGGGGGGCAGCAATAAAAGTTTATTAGGGACGATAATCCTCCGGCAACCTATGAGATATTTGACTACCTCTGATGAGGTTTCATAAACTTTTATTGCGGGGGGGGGGGGGGGGGGGGGGGGGGGGCGGCAATAAAAGTTTATTAGGGACAATAATCCTCCGGCGACCTATGAGATCTTTGACTACCTCTGATGAGGTTTCATGAACTTTTATTGCCCTCCAATAAATGTTTATTGGAGGGCAATTAATATTTATTGAGGGACAATAAATGTTTATTGGGGGCGCAGTAAACCTTTTCGGTGACCTATAAGATCTCCGATGACCTCTTTGGAGACCTCCAACGAGGTTTTCAGAGAAGTCCAGCAGCCGGAGATCAGTGACCGAATTCTGGTGACCGGTGACTGGACTCCGGCGAAGTCTCCTATGGCTTCTCTCTCTCTCTCTATGTAACAAAGGGGTAAGGGCAAAATAGTCTAAAAATAAATAAAAACTTAATTGGGTATTAGAGAAGACCTTATTAGTGTTTGTATGGGTAAATGAGAAAAAAAATAAATATGTGGTGTAAGGGGAGGAAAAAGTCCCTAGAATTAGGGTAAATGGTGAAAACCCCATATTAAGCAACATTAAACCCTAAGTTTTTTGCATCAAGGATTTTGTGTCAAAAAATTTGTCGTATAAAGAATTATCATCTTCGACTAACATTTAATGTTTTGCATAAAAAATTTGATGGTATCATCAATGAGTAAAATCGATATTTTTGTTTAAGTTGTCAACAACAATGATCGATAGTGATCATTTCCAGTGTTGTGGGTTTATGATTCTGGATTTTTTTTTTTTTGGGCAACAAATTGTTGTTTGTAATGTTTGAAGGGATTGTCTTATTGCTGGGATGCCTCATTTTTATCCTCCGCGCCTCATCTTTATTCCTTCATCTTCATCTTCTTTGGGAATTAGATGTGGAGGATAAAGTTTAAGAAGAATTCGGCTTGTTATTGAGTTTTATCAAAGAACTTTGACTTTGTTTATATTTTATGGGATAAAGGCATTTTGGGAAATTATGGAAAAGAAGCACCTACCCATTTGTTTTTTCAATCTTCTTTTATCTTGTTCTTCCATTTGTATTTTGTGAACAATAGTGATGTTGCCTTTCCATGCCTTCTTGATCCAACAGCAGCTCCATGCCTCCACCATATCCAGAGCAAATGATGATAATTGCTTCTTTTTTTTTAATAAAGGGCTGATGCGGCTACCCTCAAACCTTGATTAATGAAACTGTCGACTACAAGGGGGGGGGGGGGGACATTGACCCTAAACCCTTGATTACAATAAGCATCTACAGAACATCCAGAAATAATATCAAGAGTCTCTACCAAATACATGTATTCTAACATGCATCAACTAGCAGCGGCATACCGGAAAGATAACTTGATAACATCAAAGCATAATTACCAATGACACAGCTTTCCTACTATGTTGCCGCCCGAAAATATATCCGACAACACTTAGTTTCATCTTGTCACTAGGAAGTTGCGACCATTTAACAATAATAATTACATTTCTTTGAGATGTAGAGATATGTGAGTCCCTCACTTGATTGGAGGGAAAAAAGAAAGGAAAAAAGATGGTATGAAATTATGAATGAAGAGCATAGATAATAGCGGTGCTTTTGTCAAACAGATTAGACTCGTATACTTTCCCTTTATACCAGATTTTTTACATTTACTTATATTCTTATAAGAACCCTTTTACATTCAGCAGCCAAGTTAGGCACTTGAATAGGATCAGCTAACTTGTATGACATATATATAGCTAGAAAGAAGTGATCTAATTCAAGGTGCATACTAGATTAGCTAGCTAGCTTGCCATTATATTTCATTAATAATAATAATAATAAATAAAAAATTATTATTATTATTTTTTTTTTTTTTTGAATTTTTTTTTTTGAATAAAGGACTGGTGCGCCTGCCCTTAAACCTTGATTAATGAAATTGTTGAATACAAACGGGAACATAGAGCCTAAACCCCTAATTACAATAACCATCTAGAGACCGTCCTAAAATGATATCAGAAGACTCTATCAAATAAAAGTATTCAACCATGCACCAACTAGCCAAGAGTATGTGCTCTACTGGCTACTCCATTTGCTTTGACATAATAGTGATATAACGGAAAGATGACTCGATAAAAGCATAGCTCTCCTACTGTGTTGGCACTAGAGAATAAATTCGATAACACTTAGCTTTACCATGCCACTAGGCAGTAGCGATCATTTGACAAAGCAAGGAACTTGCTGCCCGGCCAACTCGCCGTACACAACTGATGTAGAGACTTATTACTCGCTTGAAGCGCAACCTAACTAAACAATATAAAAAAGTAAAAACTTTAAATAAAATAACAAAGGCAGGGCCTAATAATTGAGCACAAACTTATTTCATTAATTATCTATCTGAGCTGCAAGGAAATAATATATAATAATGAAACATATCATTCAAAAATAAATGACGAATCAAAATGTTGCATATTCTCAATATTTTCCCTTGGATCAAACAAAGATATTTACATGGGGATGAAAGGACAGAATTTGACTGCCTTATAAGTCCAAACTTGAACGCCAATGGTTTTACAGATCGATCGAAGAGGTTCTTGACTTTCAGCATGGTAAAGTTCATCATTTGTCTGCTTTAAAAGTTTGGTAATACTCTGCTCAGCTCGCATGCAGCTTTGGTATCACATAAGCTTTCTCTTCAATCAGAGATATGATTCGAGTCACTTGATGATCGATCACTGTCTCTTCTTCATCTTCTGGACTCGTGAACTTTTCACACGAGGAAGCTTTCGATATGAATGGATCCATATTCACTTCAATACTTCATCAGCACTGACTCACACACTTAACCTAGAAGTGAGTTCAAGGAAGCTGTGTTCACTGCAGGGGATCGTGATACCGCCCATAGGATGATCATATCCAAATTCTTCTTCAGCTTGACTAAGCAAATCCTGGAACATAGGCTCGTTCAAGTACGAGAGTGGAATCACAAATCGCTTCTTCTGACTCTCCCAACATAGACTACAAAGTAGCCTTTTGGGATATATAAGGTCTTCGAACTCTTTGAAGCAGATAGAGACCTAGTAAGGCTTCTCGTAGCTGTAGCAATTGCAGGCAACCGGAAACCCATGGCTTATATACCCTAGTGGTAGAACAAGAAGGAAAGTTTGAATTAAGGACTCTGGACACAGGGAAAGTATGATTCTTTGGTTTGGAAGGAAAGACCGACTTGAGTTGCTGATGATGAACCTGATCTGTCATGTGTGGTATAAATAGATGAAGAAGGTGTATGCTGAAAATCACAAGGTACATGGAAATGAGTGGTGAAGAGGCATTGATCTAGAATTGAATACTATTGGTTAAGTACCACATGGTTTGTCTTCCTGCTCCATCTAACTCTATTCCCTACTTGCATTAGATAACAGAAAACAAGGGAACCGCCTGATGTGAAAATTCAACCTAAAAAAATTATATATCTCAGCAAACCCCTTGGTGTTCTTATTGATCGTAATTAATTTCCTTGTCCTTTCGCTCATGGAAACAATTGAAGACATCACACAACACAATACCACGTTCAAAGCTAATCACATCATTTTGCACAAATTACAGATATATATGTCTCCAGCATGTCTTGTAATGAATGAGATCGATCCAGTGACTCATATCGACCAGTAAAAGAAAATATTTAAAGAAAATATTGTGCAAATTAATAAACAACCTTCTACGTACAGAAGGTAGGCTGTTTTGATCATTTCTTCTTCCCTTTGCTTATGGAAACAACCGAAGATATCATACACAATACCACAAGCTAGGTAATCTGTTCCTGTCAAGAAGTTATTGACATTAATTGACATAAACATTTTTGAAGCCTATCTACATCTCTAAAATTTCAAGTGGGTTCCTTTGGAGCTAGGTTGGCATAAGCATATATAGTGTTCCCCAACAAATATACAGACTCAATAATTTCATTAGTCCTTGATAATCAAAAACAGCAAGACAGAACCATGTGATCCTTCAAAATTCAGAAGCGTATTTCCTCCATACAACTATCTTGACATTCCACGTATTTTCCTATACATCCTTTCTAAACTCTTTCTTGAAAGGTTATTGGGAAATCCAATCGGTACATTAAATGAATGAATTAAGAAATAAATAAAAGAATCTAGCTCAAGAGTTTTTAGCTTGTGTGGTCTAAAAATTGGTACTGCTCCATAATCAATTGATGACACCTTATAAAACAGTTTAACGTGGGACTTTATAGTTTTACATGCTAATTAGCATGTGTCTGTGTTCTTTTATCTTTGATTTCCAGTCTAAACAAGCTAAGGAAATAGTTCATATGGTTCAATTTTTGATTGGTACCTGATAATATTTAACCAAGTTGAGACACTTCTGGGGTCGCCATCCGGGCTGACACTGGATTCTACCTAGAATGCATATGAGACACTATTTAACTGGGTTGTTAAACCACCTGATCTTCAACTCTACCCTATTATCTTAAAAATAGATAACTCAAAAAGATCAATTGTCTATCTTTCGATGTTGGTTTGTATCTTCTTTTCTATTCTAGTGAAAATATGCAGTCATTTGCTGAAAAGGCCAAAAAAAAAAATTACAGAAGAGCTACAAGGACAAAATAATAAAACCAAAAACACCAAGATGAATGAGGAATTAAATAATAGATTCCCAGATTATCCTGGAGAACAAGAGAAGAGTTTACATTGGATCAAAAAAACAGAATCTAACTGAAGTATCTATCTTCTTTGAGATCAAGTTCGCATCCTGATTTGAGCCAACACTTTGAGAAGGTTAATGGCGGTATATCATAATTCTGAGTTCAATTAATTTCTTGTCTTGATCAGCTCAGCTCCCAGCCTCAGTAGCAGCTTGAGGATTACAGAAGTTTTCCCTCGCACCCTCTTCTTCATCCCTCAAATCAGTGAGTTCTGAAATGAGGATGATTTGATAGGAATTCCAATTCCAGATTCACTTCATTCGCGCTGACTCACACACTTAAGCGAGAAACGAGATCAAGGAAGGTGTATTCACTGCAGGGGATTGTGATACCACCCATGGGATGATTGTATCCAAATTCTTCATGAGCTTGATTCAACAAATCCATGAACAGAGGCTCATTCAGATATGATATTGGAATCACAAACCGCTTCTTCTGGCTCACCAACATAAACAACAAAGAAACCTTTTGGTATATCTAAGTTCTTCCCACCAGACAGAGATCGAGTAAGACTTCTCTTGGCATTAACAATTCCAGGTAACCGAAAACCCATGGTTTTGAAAATTAAGTGGACTTAAAAGAGAAGAATAAATCGAAGGACTTTTGGAACAAAAGGATACTTAAGAAGGTGAAGACTTGAGTTGGTTAAGATGGACTTGATCATTGCGTATTTATAGAATTATAGATCAAAGGGTATCCAGAAAAACATATGGGAGTAAAATGATTTGTGAAAGCCACCTATTAGGTCCACTCATTCTGAAAAATCAAAGCACCACATGCCTTTGTCTTCACATCGCTCGAAACTCATGTAGGAACACAAAGCCAACCTACCATGTGCCTTTGTTTTTTCATCTATATATGATCCTAATTTCAGAGAGCTAAGTATTTCATTATCTTGTTTAGTCAATCTAGAAAGTTTAATTGATGGACTATCCCTACACAAGAAAACTATACTGATTTAAAAGGCTACTAATGTCTGAAACCTGTCCGGTACTCCTGTATTCCTTGGAAGTTTGTTTCTCAAGTGGCTTTGTTGGTGATCATAACAATGGTTGGTACGTTCAGATATCAGAACATGATCCATGTGATCTTTATCCTTCAAAGGTCAAATGCGTCCGTCTCTTTCCACACCCTTTCAGCTATATATAGACACCCACATATTGTCCCATTGTTTATCGATTCCTCACAATCTTTAGTAATTCTTTTCTTTAGTCCTTACTATTTGTGTAGGTGTTCCAAATCTTTGCTGGTCTATTGTAGAGAGTACTGAAAGAAGAGATACATGGTTTTGGTTTCATTCTTTTGCATCTGTGCTTTTAGAAAGACACAGATTCGGAATTGTAAGACCTAGTGATAAAATATTAACACGCACTACCAGAAAACTACTCTTTCACGACGCACAATTTACGGCGTGCATCTAATGCATGCCGTAATTGACAATCATTTACGGCGCACTTTGATATGCGCCTTAAAAAATATAAGATTTTGGTCATTCACGGCGACCATTTAATTTACGCCGTAAATGTTGCTATGCAGTTATGGCGCCCATATTTTGCACGCTGCAAATGACTTGTTTGGAGTCTTTTATGGCTTGCAAATGACTTATTTAGCTACATGTGTTTTCCTTGAATGAAAGACACATGACAGACTAGATTTCATTGCTCTGTTTGTGTTTGTTTTGGTTATGCAAGTAAAAGTTGGCATCAAACATAATATGAAGATATTTAAAAGGCCACAGCATGGATAACTGACCATTTATCTTTTGCAATCAACAAAGACGATTCTAATCTAGGATGCTCTCTGTTAATCTAGAATGTTTTACATTTTAGGACGGTGATGATAAATTGTTGGTTTAATTAAGTTGTTTTTATACAATATTGTTGTTGGCATATTAATTTACATTTTGTAATGTGATATTGCAGTTTGTTATCTCTCTTTTCATCTCAATAAATTGTATAGATTTTGAAATGGTATCACAAAATTTACAGGAAAAAAAAAATCGGTGCAAATATTACATGCTGTAAATATATCCTACAACCACATTTACGACATGCTTCAGATATCAATTACGGCGTGCTTCTGATATCAATTACGGCGTGCTTTGCTATTTCAAAATGAAATAAAAAATCTCTAAAACCCTTTTACGGCGTGCTTTTGAGATCAATCACGGCATGCTTTTGATATCAATTACGGCGCACATATTTGGTCATTTACAGCGCGCTTTGTATTTGAAAATCGAAATTAAGAACCCCTAAAACCCTTTTACGGCGCTCTTTTACGTCTGTCACGGCGTGCTGGTAGGGTCTTTTACGGCCTTTTGGAAACACGCCGTAAAATAGTTTTGTCTTTTACAGCATGTCCATTTACGGCGCATTTTTGTGTGCCATAAAATGTCTTTTACGGCGCTCTTTGTGGGCCGTAAAAGACCATTTTTCTGGTAGTGACGTACAAATGATGTTGGAAACATATTCAAATTTCTCAGCATAAAACAAGACAAACTAAGCAGAATCACTGGCAGGACCAGCCCCGAATTTCACCTTGAAATCTGAGGTGGCCCTATGGGGCCCACCTTAGGGATATCTCTACCAAAAATTCGGCAGAGTCACCCCTAAAATGGACTACCCAAAAACCTATAGAACACACAAAAACACTTCAAGCAAACCAATCTTATACTCCTGGAGCCACCCTGCTCCCAATTACCAACAAACTCCACTTTCACAAAACTCAACAATACTAATCTCAAATGTTATCAGAGCAATACTACTTTACACAGGGATATAAAAAGAAGAGTAAAGGATCAAGCGATCCTACATTGCTGAAGTAGTGACAACTATGCCTCAAATGTCATGTACGCCCGACCTCCACTAATTCGCCTGCAAACTGGTCATTAGAAACCGAAAGGCCAAGGGGAAAGTAGACGAAAAACGTTAGCGTGAGTGGACAAAAATAAACAATTTAAAAGAAAAAGGATTTCATACTTTCCCACATTTATTTCATTAAAAACCGATGCATGCAACAATTAGAAAAACATATTTAGCTTTAAATCCAAGAATTCCAAAACGATAAATCGACTAGCCTCGCTAGTCACCACATTCGAAAACTATATCGTAAAACCGAAATCTCGTTTCTCAAGAAGATAAGACCAGCCCCGCTGGCTACAGTGAAAATCGGACTAGCAACGATAAAATATGGGGAAGAAGTTTCACCATACGAAAGAAGGGAGCCTCCCAGGCTCGGGTCGGAGTGTCCCACACTCTGGAGCATCCCATGCTCTGCTCTTACTCACCCACGAACACATAGTAAGCAGGGAGGAGTACTAATAGGCTAGCTAGCAATAAATATGATGACCCATGTATGGTGGGTTAAAATCATACGAAAATTGAAAATCAGTAAGGCTTCCCCATAAGTCCCGCGAATAAAGAAAACACGGGTACGATTCCCAACCGTACCCGGAAATTCTCGTAGAAAGTCACATAAATCGACAGCGTGTCCCACACGCTAAAAGAATAATTAGATCATCATCAAGGCATTCCCAATGCCAAAACCGAAGGTCGATAAATAAATATGAAAACTAACTCCATCGAAACCTCATTTTGAAAATCTCTTATAAAATCTCAAATCGACGAATAGAAACATAATATAAGTAGTATAATTCCGGAAATCACCTCGGAAATAATTCGTCGAAAATCATGCTTTCAAATAAAAGTCATATATCAGAGATACTTATCGAAGGCTCAAAATCCATTTCCGAAATTAAATCATAAATCCAAATCCGAGCATAATAAGTTCATATCCGAAACTCATGAAAAATCAATGTCAAATTATAATCCAAGACAAAATATCATGCTCAATAAATAAAATGATAATTAAATTAATCAATAATTTCAAGATAAATGCATGCATCATTATTTAAAACAAAAGTCCACTCACAGTACTATTGGGCGACCACGCAAACGAGTTCCTTCATTTAACCGTAGCTCGCGGCATTACCCTGTACACAATTATATTTCCGTAAACGGCAATCCGATAAAATAATTACGAACCTAAACGAAACCTGAAAATCCCTATCTCCATTACTTCTCAAATTCAACCCAAATCTCTCCCACAACACCAATTCCTCAATTAACATATTCCACAACGAAAACGAGAGAAATCCAACGGCCGAATTTCCAACAATTCAATCACAAAACTTCAAACTTCGGAAATTCACAAATAATTCCAAACTCCTCCATAATTCACCAAACTTCACATACAAGCTCTACAACATATATACAATTTAATGGGCTAAAAACTGAAATTAAAACACTGCCCTACACGCCTCCACGCGCCACCAACAGTGGCAGCGCGTGGGCCCCACGCGCCACCGGCAACCACCTCTGATGGCCACCAAAATTTGGCAGCACCATCTACTTAACAAACCCAACCTCTTTCTCAACTACAACAAGTTCCAATTTTACCTGGAAGAGCTCCAATTTTGCCGGTGAAAAATTTCCAGAAAATTCAAGAACCCTAGAATTTGAAATCGTCGATTCGACCTCCACACTATAAATCATGGCTCAAGGGTAGGGGCGAAATGATCCTTGACAAAAAACGAACCTTCGACGCCAGTTTGGTGGCCCGAGACTGCCGGAATCGAAAAATATCGGCGTTGACTCAAAACTGCTACAGTGATCGTCCTCTTCTCGTTGCTGCACCTTCCACAGTTCATATTAAGCTACGAAACAAACCCAGAAATGAAGAGAAGGAAGAGAGCTTTCCAACGACATCTTATACGTCAGAATCCGTCGCCGGATGGAGGAGTTATGGCCGGAAGAAGGTGAAGAGGTCGGAGAGGAAGAGAGAATCGGGGAGAGAGAAGGGAGAGGGCTCGGTAAGTTTTCGGAAATGGAAACTTACCTCAGTAACTCGGCTATTTATAGAAAATTATTATGAACAGTAACTTTATTATTTTGGCCATAACTTTCGTATATGAACTCCGATTTTTACGTACCACATATGCACGCGCTCGGTTTAACGTCCTCTACAACTTTCATGAAGAAAATGTTCTCAAATTTTGACCCAAACAAAAAGTCATATTTTAGGGCCCCCTAAAAGTACTGAAACGACAGTAAAAGTGAAAGTAAATGTCGTTTACCGTCCTAATGATTAGTAAATCAGTAAATTTAGGTTCAGGACGTAACAATCACAGTAGGAAACCCTAAACACTACACGAGTCATTATAATGCTTGTGCAGGAAACGAAAGAGACAAACCTTCGCAGCAGTAGGAATGGACAAGGAATCGACCCTACATTGCTGAAGTAGTGACAACTATGCCTCAAACCTTCGAGCAAGAATGATATAAGACTGTAAGCGAGGTGGGAGAGAAATTATGAGGTTTCATTTGGGTATTTCATATAAATGAATAGACTTTTTTCTGTGTTTTGCTTGGATAAATAAAGAGTACGTGTTTCTATTGGGACCTCTAAATCTGCTCACTTGATCTCATTTTTTAATAACATATATAACCTACTATAAAATTATTATTAAGGACAATAACTATACCAAAAAATATTATATTGATTTTCTCTAGACTTTCCAATTCAATAATATTGATTGTGTTTTAGGAAAACTGAATTTGGGAGAGAATTGAGTCGTACTTTCATTGATAATAGAAAAGCCTCTTTATATAGAGGATTATAAAGCATGAATCAGAGTTGTACAAGGAAGCGAAATATTACATTGATTGGATATCTCCAAGATTCTCCGATATTATCATTAATTCTAACCCTATTACCACTAGGTCAAGTAACCTAGAGTTTGGATCAGACACATATTCTGGATTTACTTGAATACTCCCCCTTATGTCACCCAAACGTGGTGCTCCTCTCGTTGTCTCATTAAAAACCTTGCCGAGTAACAAAAACCTTGTGGGACAAAAATAACCTCAGTCGAAGGGGAAAAAGAGCACAACACACCCTTCTCGTTTTGAGACCATACATGTAAACATCTTCCCTTGATGTCTGCATCTCCCCTTGATGGCTGCATCACCCCCTGATGACAACAGTCATGGGACTTTGGATAAGTTCCACAAACGATGCTACCAACATGTTTCTCGAAAGTGGAATTTAGGCAATGACTTAGTGAGCAAATCTATCATACTGTCCTCAGATCGAACCTAGTTCGCTTTGATCTTGAGGAGAGTCTATTCTTGCTGATTATGCTTGGTGTTGTTGCTTTTAATGTAGCCTTGCTTCATTCTTTCAAAACAAGCAGCATTATTCTAAATGCTTGTAGGCTCATCTGTGGTAGACTTCAAAACACAATTGTTCAAACATGCGTAATTATGGATCCAATCCATATACATTCACGAACCGCTTCGTGAAGAGCAATAATCTCTACATGGTTCGAAGATATAGCGACTAGGGTTTGTTTTGTAGACCTCCAAGATATCATGGTCTTTACCCATGGTGAACACTTAACCATTTTAGGAATGACCTTTGTGTGGGTCAGAGAGATACCCAGTATCAGTAAAACCTTCCAAAACACTAATGTTGTTTTGTGATGGGGATGAAGGATGCAGGCCAGTCTTGGCGGCGTTCCTGGTGTGTGATAGGTCCGAATTCATCATCTCTCTATAGGGATAGAACAAGTTCATATCAATCGTACATCTTAAGTACCGAAAAATATCTTTTACACAAATCCAATGGAGTCGCGTTGGCGCAAAACTGTATCTAGCTAATAAGTTCATGGCATATGAGATGTTTGGTCTTGTGCATTGAGCTAAGTACAATAATGCACCTATTGTACTTAAGTATAGCACTTTTGCCTCAAGCACATCTTAGTCATCATCCTTTGGACAAAGAGGATCCTTATCAAGATCAAGACTACGGACGATCATAGGAGTGCTTGAAGGCTTGACCTTGTCAAAATGCCTAAGCATCTATCAACACGATGCTCAAGTTTCAAACGGAGACATAATCGTGTTCTCCCAAGATCTTTCATCTCAAACTTGGATTTCAAGTGTTCAGCGATTTTCCTTAACTCTTTACGGGTTTCCAAGGAAGATCAAGTCCAACATGAACCGCTATAGAATCCAGAACTTGTTATGGAAAGGCGCTGGCATTTACATATTCCTTCTCAATCAAGTAGTCACTTTAGTGAGCATTTCAATATCACTGCAAACGCTCTCCGTGGTCTAGAGCTACTTGACTTGGGTAAATGAAGTTCACCATAAACCTTCCTGTATATTTCGTATCTAGATCCCCATAGAGATACGTAGTGACCACATTTGCAAGATGTATGTTCAATTATTCGGAAACTACTAAACTGACAAGATATTGGAGTGCAATGACATCAATTACGAGAGAATATGTCTTTTCGTAGTCCATTTCAGGGATTTTTGTGAGAAACCTTAAGCCATAAGGCCAGATTGCCATCTCTTTTTCTCATCACGGTTCCTAACGAAGAGTCAATAGGTTTTATTTCAGGAGGTGTTGGCATCACCGACTCAAAAACCTTTCTCTTCGTTAGAGAATCCAACTTAACCTGGATCACATATTTTCATTTAGGCCAATTTTCTCTACGTTGGCATTCATTCATAAACGGAGAGTGGTTCGATACCATCGGACTCAACAAACTCATGTGCAACAAAATGCGTGACTACATCATCAATTATGATGGAGTTTCTATCCTACATCTCATGTACACTAGCACATCTCATGTACACCAATGTAATTTTCATAGAGCTCTATATTCTCGGAATAAGTTCTGACGTTGATGTTTCCCCCAACAATAACCATAATCCGGAAGATTCTCATGAGACGGATTTTGAGTGTCGATGATCAAATGATTGAATTGTGCCAAAGTATCCTTCGAACCCACTGGCCTTCCACGCATCCTAGCTGGAGCCATGACCTGCAACGCCAAAGTGCCACTCTCTATGGAGTTGGCGTCATGCCTACCTCCGTGTAGAATGGCGCTATGTCCTCTAGTAGGGACGTCCATCCTTGCAGACATGTTTGTAGCAGATATGTGCGATCTCATCATTTTAATAGGGATCGAGATGAGATATAGTGGGGACAGACCACGACAATTTCTGTCATTCCTGTGTTCTTATCTCTCCCTAACGATGGGAAGACTGTCTCATCAAAGTGACGATCGGCAAATCTGGCTGTAAGGAGATAGCCTAGCAAGGGCATTAATTGGCAGACGATTGTTGGAGTTTTAAATCTAACTTAGTTCCCATTCGTCTCTAAGTACCCATCATAGTGCGTTGTGGCGGTACAATTGGCACATAAATGACACACTCAAATATGCGTAAGTACGAGATACTTGTACTCAGTCACTAGCTGTAACGCAAAGATCAATTGATTGAGTGGTGGTAGGTCGTAGACAAATTAGCATAGTTGCATGCGATATTGCATCACCCCAAGTGGATAAAAGAAGATTGGTGCGCATTATCAATGTCTGGACTACCATCGTAGTCATTTTTGCTAGACCATTTGGGTGTGTACATGGGAATATGATATCCAGCATCAGTCCCATTGCAATAACCATCGAAAGTCTTTGATGTAAACTCTCTAGCATTGTCAAGTCCAATTGACTGAATAGGATGATCTGAGAAGTGAGCCCGTTGTCATATGATATGTGCTAGGAGTGTACATAAGCAGCATTATAAGGGGACAATGGCACAACACGTGACCAACGTGTTTGTGTGTCAACTAACATCATAAGGTATTTAAACGTCCGCAAGTTGGTTGAATCAGTCCACAGAATCCCCACGGATTCTATGTAAGAATAGAATGAGTATTTTCATATCATTTACAGAGGATGGTCTCAGTCCTAATTTTCCTAAGGAACGGGTTTTGTAAAACTAGCGAGAGGCCTTGGAAGCACCCAATGAGGATTGTGGTTGGGCCTGAGCATCTGAAACGCTATTTGAAGTAAAGTTGTGACTACATCACCCATGATGGAGTCATAACCATGGGAAGTGGCATCCATGGTGTCATGGCAATAGGAATTGGCATTCATGGCGTCATGGCCATGGACAGTGCCTATTATGGCGTCATCAAGGGGGACAGTGGCGACCCTAGGCCCGTGATCACACTTAGTTCGGGAATCAATATTTGATTCTTGCTTCGTTTCGCAATAAAGAGTAGATGTCTCTGTGAAGTCTAGAGTAGACAGATCATTATATCATGGCTAACATGACCTATCATGTCGTGACAAAGCCAATATGTGTCTAAATCCAAGAGATCTTATCTCACCACTTTATTGGATTTAATAGCTCAAATAGTGACATAGAGTCCACTAGAGAGATGCATAAACTTCTCTAAGATGCGCATTTGTTTGCGATCATTAGAGGTATTGCAAAGGAACTCATTTTCGTTCTCTATGTGCATTTTCGCATGGAATCCATTGGGTTGAATAGCTTAATAAGGTGTGTTTGGCCCTAGGAGTGAAGAGAGCTTCTGTGACATTAATCAAGGTGCCATTTGGCAAGAGGAATTTAGGCCATTCCATATCCTTGAACTAATACTGATGGCCCAGCTATCGTAGTCACAAAGTAATATGCTCAGAATCAAAATGGAGTCATAATGAAAAGAACTTGAAATTTTATTCATAAGCCAATGAAGTACATCATTGTCTCTTAACCATTAAGAGAATCTAATCCAAATGCCAGCTAATACAAAACAAAGGTAGTCATTTGATTTCTTTCGGTAACTCCAAAATAAATATGACCAAGTGAGTAGAGAGATGTCAGTGGAGCAAAGCTCGCTTAAGTACCATTTATCTCAAAACCTTCCTAGGCATATAATATTGCTAGTTGAACTTATAGTACTAAAAAGAAATCAGGAATCAATTTATGTTCATGTTTAAGTAGGTTGAATGTGTTAAGCTTAGTTATTTGCTCAAAATTTTATATAGAATATGTGCAGCTTAGTGAAACTAAATATAGTGATGAACATAAATTGTCTGGGTGGTGTAGTCGGTTATCACGCTAGTCTCACACACTAGAGGTCCCCAGTTCGTACCCGGACTCAGATAGTAACATCATTTTCAAAGTCCTCTTTTTGGTTCTTTTTTGTTGGTGAGCTGTGACATGCTGGTAAGTTATATTTCCAAAATTGTAAATGTCATGGATTCGATTCTCACTGACATGTGTAAGGATGGGATGGACTAAAGTTTTTTTTTTTTTTTTTTTTTTTAAGGTATAGAGATGAACATAATCTTAATTTCTTGTTTGAACCAATATAGTTACAAAAATATTCACGCAATATCCATTTCATTATTTTTCTATAGTCACAGCACTAGTGTATCAAAAATTACCAAACACTCAACAACTTAAATTCACAACTGACTATTCTAACACTACATTAATTTTTTTTTTAAATAAGCACAGATATACCAAATTGAGACTTAGACCATCTACACCGGTAAGCAAAAGCAAAGGCATAGGACATAGGTTGCCTTTGCTGTCACGCCCCGAATTTTGAATAACAAATTCAAATCCGAAACATGATTAATAACCAATACAAATAACGTCCTGAATTTTTTCCTTAACCTGCGTCTCACAAAACATAAAACAAACCTTGCAGCAAACTATTTCTCGAGTCAAATATTACAAAGCCACCATAAATAAAAGTTACGCTCAAAGGAGTCTATAAAACACACCAAAATAGACTAAGTGCTGATGTCAACCCCGCTGCCCTACTCAGCTCGTTCTCCACCTTGATTATCCTGACCAGCAGGATTATCCGCTACACCGTTTGAATAGTGTACCGGGATTGCAACAACACAAAACCCGGTAAGCTTTTTGCAAAGCTCGTGAGTAAATAAGAAATGAACGATTGATTTAATAAATCACAATTCTTTTAAAACAACTAAATCAATCCAACAATCCGAACACACACAACAATTCCAACAATTTAATCACCAATCCCAACTCACGTGGCACAAAGTACTCACAATGCAATAACATAGTTACCACCATGACCGTACTCCCACAACAGACTAGAGCTCTATCTGAATCGTTACTTGTCACCTTGGCCCAGGTGCAAGCATCCGATATACTTTGGTTAATACTATAACCGTCGAACTTTGGGCATTTCTACCCGCAGAACAAAATACTTCGTTTATCACAATGATAACCGTCGAACTTTGGACATTGCTGCCCTCAGAACAAAACACTCTGGTTATTACAACCATCGAACTTTGGACATTTCAGTCCGCAGAACAAAATATAAACAGATTCCCCCCCCCCCCCCCCCCCCCGATTCACAATATCAAGTCTCCACCCAAATCATACTCACAACAATACCAATTATCACAATATAAACGAAATCATCAACCCCACATATTCCAAGGTCACACCATTCCGTATAAAATCACGTAAATATATATATACGTAATCATCCACTCAGGAATGACCACTAATACCAACTATAGTTCACACGTAGTAAAACCAAGAAATTCATTTTCTTATATACTTTAAAACTCATTTTCTTAAAACCATTTTCTCACACATAACAAATAATTGTGCAATAAGGAAATTCGGTTCGTAAATGAACCATGTGAGATTTACTCACCTCTAAACTCCCGCTGCGTCTTCTTACAGTTCAAAAATACGATTCACAATCGTCCGCTAACAAAACCGTCAAACACCTAACCAAAACGATATTTAACTTAATGCACAAATCAAGAAATGCACTTATACGAAGATCCAACGGTGGATCTTCACCCGTGACCACCCAAAGTCATCGGGACAGTCCTACGATTATCATAGCAAAACTACAAGTCGATCGGACGGCCTAATCCTCACGGATCACAAACCGAACTATCGAAATCGATCGAAATTGTAAAAATCATAACTTAATCATACGATCTCCAAAATTCACATGCTATATATTGAAATGATCGTATAAACATGTAGAACATAAAATGGGCAGAAACTGCCCTTGGGACCCCCGGAGGTGGCCGGAAAAGCTCGCCGGAGTTAGGGACAGATCCGCCGCCGACCACCGCCTATGGTGTCGGGGCCAAGCTTTTCCTCTTCGTTTAATCATTTTGAGCAACTTTCATAACTAGCTCGAAGTCAGAAAATGAACACAAGTGATCGAAAATACCTCAAACAGTCCGGTTTGGCCGGAAAATTTGCAGAAAACGGCGAGAGCTCCGACCAGCGTGAAAACGTTCACCTCCGGTTCGGGTCTTCTTGGAGTTTGATTAGAAACGCAAGGGGAGTTCAACAAGCCAAAGAACTCGAGTTTTGGTGGCCGGGGCTAGGAGAAATCTTGGTTGGAACTCAATTCGGCCCGAAATGGAAAACTTATTCCCGCCGCCGATACCGGAAGTTCCGCGGCGCAAGGCTGCCACCGACAGCTGCGCAAGGTTGAGGCGAAGCTAAAAGAAGTGGTTTGGTGTGGTTTGGTGGCCGGAGGAGGAAGAACGGAGCCGGAGAAGGAAAGCTCTGTTTTCGGCTCGAGCTCGGGAGAGAGAAACTGCGCGCGACTACCAAAATAGCTAGGTATATATACCCAAAATGGAAATGTTTCCAAACGCGATAACTTCTTAGTACGAACTCCGATTCTTGCGTTCCACATATGCACGAACTCGTATCGACGAGCTCTACAACTTCCGTGAAGGAAGTTTTCCCAAATTCCATACGTACAAAAAGTCGATTTTAGTGACCCCCCCCCAATTAACGTTTGTTTCGAAAATAAACTCATTCGAAACCAAATTTCTCACACAACCACATACGAATCATACCCAAAATTCATACATCATACCATTAAACAAACATCGAATTACAAAACATTTAACTGAGAATTCCGGGTCTTCACATTTGCACCGTAGGAAAAATGAGGGAAGAGCATGTATTAATTTTACACACTAGTACAAAAAGTTAATCACACAACACTAATCACACAACGGAACAGAAATCATCTGTTGTGTGTTTAAGTAAGCTTTAATGCACAATGGTACTTGTTATATTCTGTTGTATGAATATCAACAAAATGAAATTTTTTTTATCAGAACTACATTGCACAACGGAAATGAAGTAATGTCTGTCGTTTGAGTCTTACAAAATTTAACGGCAGATTTTCCCTCCCAGAACGAGCTCACCAAAATGAAATTTGAACCATCACACAACAACTTTTTGTTATCTGTTATATAACGAAGTGTTGTATGAACTTTGAGAAATCCTACTAGGTACACCTAGTGCAAGATGCACAAATTTGTACAACAGATTGTCATGGTTCTGTTGTCTGAGCATGAAAGCAATTTTCACAACTCGGCAAAGTTTGAATTTGTTGAAACCTATGTAGGCACAGGCCGCAAATTTTCCCTCCCAGTGTGCTTTGTCATCGTACACTCACACAACAGTGCTTTATTTATCTGTTGTTGGAGAAACATGAGACAAATTGAAGTCTCCCACCAAACAACTTAATTGAAACCTTTACTCCCACCAAACCCGATAATCGCTCTTACTCCTTGCAAATTAAACAACCCCATTTACTTCTTCCAACCAACAACCCATATACTCGAAATCAAACCCTAGCCCCTCTCTCTCGCTGTCCCCCCCTCTCATTTCACTCCTCGCTCTCTGAGATTCTCTAAGTTGTCGGGCTCTCTCAGTCTTAAAACCACCCCCTTCTCAGTGGTGAAACCACCCCATTCTCTCTCCTTCCCCCTCTCTCTTCCGCGAAATCCATCTCTCTTATGAAAGCTTTCTCAGTCTCTCGATCTGAAACCATGACCTTTGTCTCAATCCATCCCACCCCCTTCTCAGTCGTGAAACCATCCCCTTCTCTCTCCTTCCCCCTCTCTCTTCCGCGAAATCCCTCTCTCTTGTGAAAGCTCTCTCAGTCTCTTGATTTGAAACCATGACCTTTGTCGATCTCAATCCATCACATAAAACCATGTAGACGGATCATCATATCATGACTAGCATGGCCTATCCTGTCGTGACAAAGCTAATATGTGTCTAAATCCAAGAGATCTTATCTCATGACTTTATTGGATTTAATAGCTCGAATAGTGACATAGGGTCCACTAGAGAGACACATTAACTTCTCTAAGATGCACATTTGTTCGCAATCATTAGAGGTATTGTAAATGAACTCATTTTTGTTCTCTACATGTGTTTTCACATGGAATCCATTGGGTTGAATAGCTTAATAAGGTGTGTTTGGCCCTAAGAGTGAAGAGAGCTTCTGTGACATTAATCAAGGTGCCATTTGGCAAGAGGAATTTAGGCCATTCCATATCCTTGAACTAATACTGATGGCCCAGCTATCATAGTCACAAAGTAATATGCTCAGAATCAAAATGGAGTCATAATGAAAAGAACTCGAAATTTTATTCATAAGGCAATGGAGTACATCATTGTCTCTTAACCATTAAGAGAATATAATCCAAATGCTAGCTAATACAAAACAAAGGTAGTCGTTTGAGTTTTTTCTGTAACTCCAAAATAAATATGACCAGGTGAGTAGAGAGATGTCGGTGGAGCATAGCTCGCTTAAGTACCATTTATCTCAAAACCTTCTTAGACATCATACTTACTTTAGATGAACCTACTTTGAAGAGAAACTAAACCAATGACATTTATTACAATATATGGCAATTGCCTATTACATCTCTTGGAAAAATAAAGACTTAGACAGAATTGACGATCTATTAATCTCAGCCAGATTTGAAGTCTTCAACCCTTCATTCTAGATCATCTTCTTGATCTTCTTGTTTCATATAGTGAGCTTCTATTGCTTCACAATATGATTTGTAGGTGGTGACAATTTGTTCATGAGCTCTACAAATGTGTGAGCAATGACCGAATACTTCACATCAGGAACATACATCTCTGTGCTCAGACTCTATTGATTGAGGCACTTTGAAAGCGTCATAAGGATGGTTCTTAGTGTTGGTGGTGCCACCAACACTAATAGCCATCCTTATGACGCTTTCAAAGCACCAACACATCCAAAAGCATCTCTAAGATTAGGGTTTCGCTCTTGGCGCCCTCTCTTAGGGGCGCAACTATAATTGGACTTTTGAATATGGTATGTTTCCACAAATCTCGAATTATAGTTCTTCACAAGGATGTTGTCATGCTTTTCAGCGACATTCATAGATTCAATGAGCTCATGAAACCATGTGATCCGTCCTGTAGTAATATCGATTCGATAGTTCTTAGCAACCATCAATGCAAAGATGGGAAAAGTAGAGAGAGTCTTCTCAAACAACATCGCGTCTGTGATCTTTTTACCACATAATTCTATTAATGATTTAATGCAAAGTGCTTCCGAGTTGTAGTCAAGAACTGACTTAAAATCACAAAAGCAGAAGCTATGTCATCTCACTTCTAGGTTAGGAAGAAGGGAGTAACAGACATTGCCAAATCTTTCTTCGAGTGAGACCTAGTGCTTTCTGGGGTCTTCTTCATTCATATACTCGCACTGGAGCGAATCATCCATATGACGAGTCATTAGAATGATGGTTTTCGCCTTATTTGCCTCTAAATTAAGCTACTCTATTTGCTTCCAAAGATTTGAATGATGGATCATTAGATAATGGATTGAACTAGTGGTATTCTTGGAGGTTCTGAGGGAGTGAACACATTAGCTTGAGGGAAAAAAAAAAAAACAGAGGCAATGGTAGAAGACCCAAAAAAAAAACTATTCACAAAAGAAGAAGTTTGTGATTTCAATTAGAAAGTTAGGTGTTAAAATCTCATTGAGGCATAAAACCATGTTAGCGCTGACATGGCTTGATGGAGGCATTGAAAAATTTATCATTTGATACGATTGTGATTTTTAATGAAAGAGTGGTGCTAGAGACACCAAAATATTATACCAAATTTCAATCCCAAATGATGTGGCATTGCCACCTCATTCATATTTATTTCCAACATGTAATTATGTCAATTAATTTTCATTTATATAGTTTCCATTATATATGCAATTACTTAATATTATATTAAATGAAAAAAATAATGTTTCCCTGCAATCCCAAAAACTGATCTTCAAATACCAGGGATATTCTCATATACCACCTGTATGGTGACCCGAGAGGGGGGTCCCACAGCGCCGCGACCCCGAGCCAATGAGAAACCGACACGTCACTAACGACATCCCGATAACTCATCAACCCGAAATCACAAGGCCTTTTAGGTTCAGCTTGTTGGTTTACAAAACACTTTCTTGGACAAATGTCTCAAAACATTCTAGCAACCGAACAACATATTGTCAAAAACGGAATTAGAAATGGGCTAAGTGTTTTGGGCTTGCGATTGGAGCCCAATTTGGAAAATAACGAATCACGAAGTAAAAATAAGTATGAGAGACGCGCCCCAGGGTTACGGGTCTCTCGAAATCTTTGTAAACGAGTAGGAAATAAATAAATAAATAAATAAACGACTTCAAAATCCGATAATGGACCCAAAACCGTACTTTAGTAAAGACAAAGAGGATTACGCCAAGCCGGGCCATGTGCCTCTCCTATACGCTTCCCGACCACATGCTCAAAACCTGCACACTGTTGTAGGGGTGAGCTTTCGTCCTCGCATGCCCAGTAGGGGCCGACCCAATCATGCTAGGTTTGAAAATAATAATATACTTGAAAATATTTACTACATAATATTGTGCACATTTATCGAAAATATTTTATAAAGAGGCAACCACAAACATTTATCTGTTTTATAAAACATATGCAGTATGTTTCACACAAGTTGGAGCTCCGAGATACTTACCTGCCGACTAATATAAAACAAAACGGTGACCGACCTGGTTCGTCCTGAATTCGAGAACCGGCCAACTACTCTGTAGTACTTCTGACTACAAGTAGCGAAAGTGTCCATTTCCTGGCCCTGAGTCTCCTATGACTGGTTCACTGTCTATACTATCTTTCCTCGACAAACATAGGAGCACGGCCCCCTCCAGAGGTTCACGGTTATCGACACCGTGGGATCCCTAGGAATCTAAGCGTCTAGGTCCCATTCACTTTCAGGTCACAAGTATAAACATACAAGAGTACAGTATCTCAACATGCAAGGCTAGCCTCGGTTTTCGCAATTAGCAATTATCAGTTTCTGAAAACACATGTATCACGAGGCATCGACTAATGTACAACCAAAAACGTTCTTGCAGGCAACATACTATCATAGTATAGCATTCTACATATACTGAAAAGCCTCTAACAAGGAAGGGACAGCTCACCCTACCTGGAATTGGAGTGCTCGTCCACATTTGGGTTCGTTCCCGACTTTCGATCCTTTATCCAATCCCAAGTGTACATGCTCGAGTCCCTTAATACATAATTAGTCGAATAAGTAACTAATTAATGACATAACCACATCTTTGGCTAAATAACAACCTTTATATATTTCCTTTTGTAAGTCGTGGTAATTTCCATTTACAATCTGGAACTAGTTTCCCAAATAAACTTCCTTTAACAAGTAATTAATAACGTCCATTCCCAAATAATGACGTCATTTATTAAAAACTTTACTTATTTGGGATATGGATATTCTGTTTGACATCAAACCGAAGACTCTAGATTCAAGTTATCTCATTTAACCTTTGAACTTTCATGTTTAATTCCGTCGATCATTTATTCCTCTCTTTTCAATACTTGTAATTAAATTAGTTCCTAAATAGGAACAAATCCCTCTTAACTGATATAATTGTACAAATTCCTTGTAGGCTTAGTGGATTCAAAGCTTCCTTGATTAAGTTCATTCGCGTCCAAAAATCCAATTACTTATATGTTTATGCACTTAGCCAAAACATTCGCATAAAATAACTTTCACCAATAATCCAAATTATGCCACATTCTTTTCTTATAATACTTCAATCACTTATTGATTAATTCTTCGCCAAGAATATTGGTTCACCAACATTGATTTTTCATTAACCATATATTCTTTACAACACCATAAAATCCAAATAATTCTCCAATCCAATTACCATAAATTTACCTTCATCCATTCCATATAAATCTCTCCAATCTCTTCCTTTAATTGCTTCGGCATTTCCATGTTCACAAATCTTCCATAACCTTCAACATAGCAATAAAATAACTTCCTTAACTATTTTGTCAACACCAATAATCCATTTAGTTCCAGATTCACAAATGGAAGGTTACGATCCTTACCTTGTCAATCATTTGTCAATGCTGCGAGTATAATCCTCCCCATTAATTCCCTTAACTCCTCCACTTCGAAAAATCCTCGTAAATCACATTTATGAAATTGCACATTAATACCCATTAACGCTCTTAACGGAAACTCTACTAATGGGGAATATTGTGATTCGAGCTTACCCAAAACGAGATGATCAAGCAAGTGGTAATCGCAGCAGTAAGGAGGTGTTTCCCGGTGGCCCTATTGGTGGTTGCTTAAACCATGGATGGGTCCTCTTTTCAAACCTCAAAACAACGTTTGCATGTTAATGAATCGTTGTTAAAACCCAACGAAATTCACGATTTAGGTCTAGGAAGACAATACCTTACCCTTGGATTCACGGATCTTCACAAAATCTTCAAGCTTCCTCCACCATGGATTCGGCCCTAGTAAATTAGAGACTCTAAAGTGGTTTCGCTCGATTTAGACTGGAGGTCGGAAGACGAAGACATGCAGAGCTACGGTTTCCGGCGAGCACGTGCGGCGTTTTCCGGCGTTGGAGTTTGAGGCCATGGTTTGGTTTCTGCTTTCTAGGACCTGGTGCTTCGATTCATGGTAGTGGTGGTTTGAATCGATAGCTGGAAGTCAGAGGACTAGGGGAGACAACAGCGTCGCAGCTTTGGTGGTCGCGGGTGGAGGCCGGAGGCGGTGCATGTCGACGGCGAGCCCCGGGTTAGGGTCGGTTTTGGGCGCTGCATCGATTGGTGGAGGCAGTGTGGTGAGATGGTGGCCGGATATGTGCTTTCCGGTGATGGCAGAGGGAGGAAGGAAGGGAGAGAGCGAGAGGTCGTGGAGGGAGAAAGAGGGAAGAACGCGGCTGAGGGAGAAAATGAGAGAGTTTAGATTTTAGGGTTTCAGATTTCCTATTTATAGTTGCGTGTGTGAAATGTCCATTTTACCCTTGCGACGAATTACGAAACCCTCCTGACTGGTTACTTTCGGGTTTTGGGCTCGTAACTTTTCTTTTGTTCGTCTTTCGTCGGAAACTTTCTAAGCTGTTTCTCAACTTCATCATAGGCCCAAAACTTGATCTCGTAAAAACCCAAAATCCAAAACTTTGTTACAACTTAATTTATCGTCATCGAAACTTTAACAAACGGTCGCCTCACTAAACTTCAATAACCTTCTAGGCCCAAATGGAAAAATCTCGGCGCAAACTTAAATTGTCAGCCCAATAGGTGGTCTCGATACCATAATAATTTTTAAAATAAATTCCTTCACTTAAATTACCTTGCGGAAAAATCTTGGGTTAATTACATATAAGTGCATATTTGAATGTTTTTTTAGTCATAAGGCCACCAACTCTTTTTTTCCCTCATAAGGCCACTAGATTAAAAAATGTGTTATATTTTGGATATAAAAACCAACATATTTACATATATGCCACTAGAGTAAAAAGTCAACAATTATTCTCTCTCTCCTCTAAGGTGAGGTCTCCGGCCAACTTCCGGCGGCTCTCCGGCCAACCTCCGGCGATCACAAAAGCTACTGTCACTAACACCAAAAGCTACTGTGATGAGATTTCCGGCAACCTCCGGCGAGGTCACAAAAGCTACTATTACTAACAATAAAAGCTACTGTCACTAGCAACAAAAGCTACGCTGGTGAGATTTCCGGTGAGGTCACAAAAGCTACTATTACAAGCAACAAAAGCTACACTGTTGAGATTTCCAACAAGGTCACAAAAGCTACTGTCACCAGCAACAAAAGCTAAGCTGGTGAGATTTCCGACGAGGCATAAAAGCTACTGTTACCAGCAACAAAAATTACTGTCTCTAACAAAAGCTACGCTCTACGAAACCAAAAACTACTATCTCTACCAACAAAAACTACTGTCACCAATACCAAAAGCTACTCTCACCACCAACAAACACTATTGTCACCAATATTAGAAGGCTGCTCTCACCATCATCAAAAGTTACTCCCAACAACGCCAAAAGCAATAACTAAGCAAAACAAAAGCTACTCTGAGAGACTGAAAAAGTCATTCTCAAAGATTAACAAAGATATGGAAATCTAAAGGATACAACCAAAATAAAAAAGCTACTGCAATTGAGAAATGAAAACATATTCAATGCTATAAAAAGTATGCAGGGTTCAACAATGATATAATTATGTAAAAAGCTATTGTCATAGTTGTAAAAAACCATTACCATAGTTGTGAAAATCTATTACAATAGTTGTATAAAACTACTGTCAAGCTCTACCACACTACACGCTAACCATAGACATTATTTTGCCACCTTCAGCATTAGACTTCATTTCAACATTTCTTGGTTGGCCGGATAATCTCTTGGTCAATGGCGGGTTCAGTACTCAAATTCACATGATTTTCGGAATCTACTACTGCAAATGTAAAGGGAAAGAATTCTGCAAGAAGATACAACAAAATATTAGTATTTAAAATGTAGACTAAAAACAAGCAATCTAAAAATCTACTGACATAGACACAGAAAGCTACTATGACACATGTACAAAGTTACTAAACCAGTAATAAAAATCTACTGACATACATGTTGATTGCACAAAACCAGCTGATTATCCATGTTGATAATGTAACAAAAATCCCAAACAAGAAATGCTAGAGATACAAAATCATAACAAAAAGAAAATTAAATTTCATTCAAAATCATGCTTTTCTAAATTTGATAAGCTATTAACAAAAACCACTTGAAATCAATCAAAATAAAAATAAAAAAGTTACTGACATCATATTGAAAAGATACTAACATAGATATAGAAAACTACTATCACTGTGTTAAAAAGCCACTATAACAGTTATAGAGAGGTAATGACTTGAAATCAATAAAAATGAAAGCAAAAAAGCTACTGAGTACTGACATCAAATTGAAAAGCTACTAACATATGGATAGATTGCTATTATCATTGTGTTGAAAAACCACTATAACAGTCACAGAAAACCACTATAACATATATACAAAGCTATTGAACCAATAATAAAAAGGCATTGACATAGATACTGATTGCAGAAAACCAGCTAATTATACACGTTGATAGTGTAATACAAATTGCAAACAAGAAATGATTGAGAATTAAAAACTGTATTGTGCTCTTTTCAAGAATTATCATAATTGCAAACTACAATTAAACGTTTGCAAACTATGGAACTCATCATAAACAGAAGTTCGATCCAAATATACTATTGAAACCAAATTAGTCCAGAAATCCAATTACAGAAGTGGACCATTGGAATCCAAATGGACCATCATTAATAAAAACAGAGCATAAAACTTAAGATTCTGGCTATAAAGATAACAAACTTTGTTGGCTTTCCACAAAAGTGTAGTAAAATAGAATAATAAAAGAATCAATCTGACTGCAAACCAGACAAACATATATATTAACACAAATCTTGATACAGTAGTAGTATTCTACTAACATACATGCAATAGCATATAAGATAAGACAAAAATCAATCAATATAAAATGGCAATTTGCCAGAATGTCAATCTTCTCGCTTCCTTTGAACCTAACATGGAATGCATTGTAAGCTAGAAGACCTCAAAATGCATTTTTCAATTTTGATACGATTCTAAGAACCTATAGCATTGAATACTACTCATCATAAACAAATCCAAATATACTACGATCGATTACTTCATAGTTTTCACCAGGAAATTAAAATCGAGGTTTTCAAAATAATTTGCAGCTACGAATTCAAATTCAAACGAAATGGAAAATGTGAATTACTTGAGAGACGACGGAGCCGAGGCTTGGAGACGACGAATCTGAGGCTTGGAGACGACGAAGCCGAGACAAGTCCAGAAGAAGCACGAGAACTCGAGGAACGTCGATGGCGAAACACCGAGAAAAGCCAACAGTGCTCAGATCTACACTGAGAATGCGATCCGGAAGCACACCAACACCAAATTCAGAGGACGGCGGCGTCGGCCTTGCACGTGACGGAGGCCGGAGCTTGTTGACTGACCTAGAACATCTACACACCCTGGTGGAGCGACGAGAGCTTGTTCGCGCCGTGGATCTTCTAGTCGCAGGTCAGATACAGGTAGGCCGAGTCGGTGAGGCAAAAGAAGGTCGCCGACAACGACTTGCCGGTGTCGTAGTGCTTGGGGAAGAGGCCCGGCAAGATCCAAAATCGGTTCAAAATGAGATTAGAGAGCTTTTGTTTTTTTTTTTTTTGGCAACAGACAAAAGCTCTCTTCGATAGAGAGAGATCTATAAAGCCTATGCAATTGGTTTTGTTAGGTAAGGGCAAAATCGTCAGAGAAAAAATAATGTAAAGATATAAGTGGCCTTAGATGTATAAAAAAATATAGATGGCCTTATGGCTAATTAAAGTTTTAAAGTAGCACTTGTGAGTAATTTTCTAAAAAATCTTATTGGCGAAAAATTGCTTTCGGAAATTAACTAAAATTTTCAGGGGCTCACAACCTGTCATCATCATCCTCATCTCATGTTGCACCAAAATTTGGATCTCAAGGGACGAAAAATCATCTAGGATTTGAATAAATAAAAGGTCTTGCGTATGAAAATACAAAATAAAGAAGATGATTATGAATATAGCAACCACAAGACATAAATTGGCTTTGTAAATCATAATCACAAGGGATTGTGATGAAAAACTGTGAGTTGACTCTTAATAAAAGATTAAGAAAGATACAAATCAATACAGAAGTTAATTTAACCAACTTGTTTTGAAATTTGAATCCATTGGATTGGTTCAAGAAATTAAAAGAGAGAACAACAAATTTACTTATTCTTCTTCATTTTATTTTTATTTTTATTTTTTATACAATAGAACAAAGAATTTACTGATTGTGGATAGATGGCTGCGATATATGGAGGATGAGTTTTGCATTTTTTAGGGTTTATCAAGACATGAGTTTGCACGCTTGTTGGATTGATTAACTTCACCGCATTTTCTTCTTCCGTTTTTTAATATCGTAGAGATAAATAAACTAATTAAAATACATATTCTAAATATATAAAAAAAATGACAGCTTGAATATTTTGGGACCAAACTGATACAACTCCAAATTTGCTGGGCAATTTCGTAACATAATCTACTTTTAAAAATAAGTCCTTGTAAAAATGATTATTTCTCTATATATCCCACCTTTACCGTTTCTCTCACAAACCAACCCTAGAAAGTTGAATTCACAGTAGCAGCTCTCTCTCTCTCTCTGTCAATGGAAGTCCAAAGAAGCCGAACCAATTAACCGGAGTCCCTCACCGGACCGTCCCATCAGCTTCCATGGACCCACCCAACCAGAACCCGAACCCGAACCCGGCATCTATGCGGGTCCTAATCCGCCCACCCCCTTCTTCCTATTCTTCACCTCCTTCCCAAACCATTCCGATTCCCTCCTCCTCCTCAGACCCTCCCTCCACCGACGGCGTCGTCGTGGTGGGCTTCATTGGGCCGCCGAGCACCGACCACTCGGCCCAGCTCATCAATCGGATCCTCGACTCCAACGTGTTCGGGTCGGGCAACCGGGACAAAAGCCTCGGCGTCGAGAACCAGGAGCAGCTCCGGGACTGGTTGAAGTGGCGGAGAATTAGTTACTACCATGAGGAGCAGAAGGGGATTCTGTTCTTGCAGTTTTGCTCCACGCTCTGCTCCGCCGTGGACGATAACGGGTTATCGGACTCCGGGTCGGGTTTCGACTCTGTGTTCGAAGAGCACGACTTTGGAGACCTCCAGGGGATGCTTTTCATGTTCTCTGTAAGTTGTTTTCTCTGTTATTTTCAGCAGCATTTTCGGTTTCGGCTAAAAGCATTTTCGATTACTCATATTGCTGATAATGCTGATAGTTGTAAATGTAATATGGAACTGAGCAGATTGTGTTACGAACCAATGCGTGGTTGAGAATTCTAGATTAGGCGTAATGTGAGTTTATAGCAAGTGTAGGATATAGTGGACGTTGTTTTCGTTATGGCTACTGATATAGACCTGAACTCTATGCATGTACATTATTTGAGTATTTGGATTTTCGGGATGCACTTTGTGATTTCCGTGTACATGAGGTTTTAATATCGGTGATAGTTTATGTAGCGATAATTAACTCAACGAGTTATGCAGGTTTGCCATGTAATTATATATATTCTGGAGGGTTCACGGTTTGATACTCAACTCCTGAAAAAGTTTCGAGTGTTACAAGCTGCCAAGCATGCCTTGGCTCCATTAGTCAGACCCCGAAATATGCAGCCAACACCATCCAAGCCCTATTCGTCATCCTCAAGGCCTACCACATCTGCAACCTCTTCGAAAAATTCTTCTCCAGGTAGAGGTGGTGGCATGTTGACTCGCAATGCTTCTGCCATTTCGCTAATGTCAGGTTTAGGTTCCTACACTTCTTTGTTTCCTGGACAGTGTACCCCAGTCACACTGTTTGTTTTCATTGATGATTTCTCTGATGTGCCAAATCCCAGCTCTAGTGTGGAGGACTCGGCAGATACATCCTCACTAAATCAGCCTTCTAGTTTGGGCACTTCAGCAAGGCCAAGTTTGCCTATTAAAGGTTCTGCTTCAGTGGTTGTGCTAGCACGCCCTGTGAGTAAATCTGAGGGTAGTTTTAGGAAGAAGCTGCAGTCATCCCTAGAAGCACAAATTCGTTTCTTAATTAAGAAGTGTAGAACACTCTCAGGTTCTGAAACTGGTCATGCTGGGTCTAGAAATGGCGGTGCTTCAAATTCTGCACCTCTGTTTTCACTTGATGCATCAAGGGCTGTTCTGTTGTTAGATAGGTATACAAATCAGAGAGGTGAGTCGCTTGAGTTTGCTACTGGCCTTGTTGAAGATGTTTTGAATGGGAAGGCAACCTCAGATTCTCTTTTGCTTGAAAGTCATGGTCAGAATGCAAGTAAAGAGGATATAATATCAGTGAAGGAGTTCATTTACAGGCAATCAGATATTCTAAGAGGGAGGGGGGGAGTTGTAACCAATTCCAATAGTGGTTCAGCTGCTGGTGTAGGTATGGCTGCTGTTGCTGCAGCCGTCGCTGCTGCGTCAGCAGCATCAGCTGCTGCATCAACTACGTCTGGAAAGACATTTAATGCTCCAGAACTTCCAACTCTCCAAATTTGGTTATCTTCCAGTCAACAAGTTCTTCATGGGGTTCTTTCAGCAAAAGGTGGCTGCATAGATGAAACTGAAATTAGTAAAAGAAAACCTCGGACGAGGAACACTATTCCACAGCCAGTTGAAGGAGTTTCTTCGAAAGGTATGGATCCCCTAGATTTAGCAGTATCTTGGTTGGAAAGTGGTAATAAAATGAACTCCAGATTTTCGACTTTGTGGTGTGAAAGGACCCTTCCAGCTGCCAAAGAGGTTTATCTGAAAGACTTGCCTGCTTGTTACCCAACTTCACAACATGAAGCTCATCTGGAGAAGGCTTTGCATGCTTTCCACTCAATGGTAAAAGGACATGCAGTGCAGCATTTTGCCAAAAAGTTGGAGGACGAGTGCACCTCCATCTGGAAATCTGGAAGGCAACTGTGTGATGCTGTTAGTTTGACTGGAAAACCATGTATGCACCAGAGACATAATGTTGATACTAATGAGTCACTCTCAGGAGCTACTGTGAAGCAACATTCCAGTGGATATGTTTTCCTTCATGCCTGTTCTTGTGGCCGTTCACGGAGATTACGATCTGATCCTTTTGACTTTGAATCAGCGAACATTACTTTTAGTTGCTTTCCGGACTGTGACAAGCTCCTCCCTACACTTCAATTACCTGAAGTAAGTAGTTCAGGGCCTATTCAATCTTCCTCATGGAGTTTGATTCGCATTGGGGGTGCAAGGTACTATGACCCTTATAAAGGCTTGCTTCAAAGCGGGTTCTGTTCAACTCAGAAGTTTCTTATGAAATGGACAATATCTATGGAGATACAGAATAGAGCAATCGATTTCACTGCCAAAGCAATGGATCAAGGTTCTGCAGTTAAGTCAGGTACGAACTTTAAGCTTGAATCTAAAGCTGATGTGCGGTTGCACTCGAAGGAGTTACAATCCAGAGTTGAAAGCCATAGAAAACCTGCAGAGGACATAGTATCTGATGATAATAAAATCAGTTTTGGTAAAGGTCTACCCAACTTTACCATGAGGAAACCTTTTTCTGAGGTTGTTGCTGGAACAGCAGCTGCAGATTCGGGATTTCCTCCTATCCAGCTGAGGAAAAAATCTGCATCCAGTTTAGATAAGAGTTTCAAGCAAATTAGGTCAAGGGATCAGAGCACAGAGCAGAATAGTGATAAAGGAACTCAAAAATCTAGAGATGATTTACCTGTTCAAGAAACAGTGAGTGGGATCAGTAGCACACATGTTGATCCTTATCTACGAATAGGTAGTAATGTGGTCCCTATGAACCTGAATGGCGTTGAAAGGTCCAAACCGGACCCTTCTTTTAAGCATGTAACAGTGTATGTTGGGTTTGAGCATGAGTGCCCGCATGGCCATCGTTTTCTATTAAATCCAGAGAATCTTAATGAGCTTGGGTCCTCATATCAGTTGCCTGAAGAATCTCAAGTGAAATCAGACCATATTCAGGCAGATTCTTCAAAACTAAGTAGGAATGGTTTCCATGGTAAAGCCCATCGAAATTCAAATAGGATCACTGCTACCGGCACAAATAGGGAGAGAAATGTAAATAAGTCAAAAGATATAGTAACTAATGGTGTCCTGAATTCAGATGGGATGATACAGTTCTCAGGACCAGGAAAGGAGCAGAATCATACTATTAGTGTATCAACAGTTGATAATTTTTCCAAACACAATGAAGGGAGCTTTCAGTCCATTAATATTGATGATGGTGGATGTGCTTTCTCCATGTTGAATAGAAATTTACCAATCTATATGAATTGCCCACACTGCAGGCTCTCTAAGAATAAGCAGGATCCTCCGAATACTAAGTTTTCGGGGACAGTATCACAGCTTCAACGGATTTTTATGGTATGGGATGTTTATATAAGCATTTCCTTGCATTGCATTCCATAATGTAGTTTACAAGTAGCTTATTGTAGTTATTATTTATGTTACTTATGTTTGAAATATGTAACTTTTGGTTAAATCCATAATATATCTGAGTTACCTGACTAATGAGGTTTCATTTCATACTAATGTTTTTCCTCTTACCGAGGTCTCATCTGTGGGTTCTACTTTTATTGTAGGTTACACCTCCATTTCCAGTCATATTAGCTACTTGCCCAGTGATACAATTTGAGGTATATCTTACATTCCTCCTCGATGGATAACTTGCATGATTACTATTTGTGATCTATTTTATTTTACAACTTGTTAATCAAAGAATTTAAGTCATCTAAGGCATTGTTTGAAGTACGCACCTTGAGTTGCAGAATAGTGTGAAGTGCGGTGAGGTGCTAAAGCCTTGGGTATGCCTCTGGGAGGCCTTGGTTTCAAATAGTGAGAAACCCCAATGATTCATTTTTTTTTGTTCCTATATACACACACACACACACACACACACACACACACACAGACATACACATAAACATATATCTATAGACATATATCTATATATATACAGTCCGTCTCCGCTACGGACGTTGGTACCTTTTCTTATGTACGGATTTCCAGTTTTATCCCACTTTCTGATCACACATTCACATCCTAACCGTTCAGTTTTGAGGTCCTAATGTATAGATCATCTCTGCAAAATTTCAGCCAAATTGATGATCGTTAAGGCATTCAAAACTGCAATTTACAACAATGTACACGAACAGTTCCAGTTCAACAGATTCGGTTCGTTCGTGTAAATTGTAGTTTTGGATGCCTTAACGATCATCAATTTGGCTGAAAATTTGTAGAAGTGATCTATACATTAGGACCTAAAAACTGAACGGTTAAGATGTGAATGTGTGATCGGAAAGTGGGAAAAAACTGGAAATCAGTTCCTAAGCTTAGGAACGGACCTCCGTTCCCGAGCAAAGTTCTATATAAAAAAAAAAAAATATATATATATATATATATATATTTTCATCAACTCAAACCGAAACAAAATGGCGTTTAAGAGAATTCTATATAAGCCATTCTTAACCCAGCATCTTTCTTAGAGCTAGCTATCCTCAACCTTTTCTGCCACAGAGAGCTAATGAAAAACCATTCTTAACCTCGCAGCCTCCACAATTTGATAGTGCACCTTTCCTTCTCACTTTGATGCCTGGGATGTGAATGCTCTTAGTGATGAAGAGAGAAGACTTTGGACAGAGTAAATCTGTAGGGTTCAGTCTATATTTTTATAACTTTGATGTTGTTTTCCTCATGATTTGCAATCTTTTTACTTGTAGGCATCATGTCTACCTCCATCAATCCCAGAACGTGAGCAGGAGTTGCGGTTCAGCCTCGGATGCCAAGTGGTATTACCTCCAGAGAGTTTCCTTACTCTTAGACTCCCATTTGTGTATGGTGTAGAACTGGAGGATGGAAGTTTACATTCTCTAAACTGTTTTGAACATCAACCAGAGGTTACTGCCTGGATTACCAAAGGAACAGCATTACAGGTCATATCCAAAAGAAATAGTACTGGTCAAGATTAATATCTCACATAAGCTATTGATTCTTTGGAGTTTGGCAAGTACATCCGTGCTTGAGTTGGCAAAGGCTGAATGGATTGGTTGGCTCAGGTCAGTATTAGGCATTTCTATATTTTAGAATTGCTTCTTTGTTTTTGTTTCTGTTACATATTTGGATTGTCCTTTCTATGTTTAGTGGACTTCATCCTTCTATCTTCTCTCTCTTGATCTTCCTGTAATCTCCTGTTTTCTAACTATTTCAAACTGATCATTGATCTATTGACTTACTTCCCCCATAAATCAAAATTCAAATTTTTGTTTTGGCACATGCACATGATGCAATAAAATAAGTACAAAGGTAAGCACATTTGGCATTTGTGACTCATTGCTAGAATATGGTCAATTGGCATTTCTTAGGGCTGGCTGGTATATGGTTGATCTCAAATGGTTGAAATGCCTTTTTTTTTTTTCCCCTTATCTCACAGTCGAAGTGATGCTCAGAAGGTAGAATTTGAAAGTGGTGATTGAAGATATGAATGCAGGCTATGGATTTTTTATGGATATTAAGGATGGTGCATATGATGATTGGTAAATTCCAACCTCAAAGCACATACGTGAAGGGTCCTCTGCAGCCAGGTAACATATCTTTATGACATCATATCAGTAATTTTTTTTTCTTGAGAAAGAAATATAGTTCAGTAAATTTAATAATTATGTTTTTAGTAATTGGTCTGCCTATTTAGCAGGTTTGGATTGAACATCTAGGTTGCTGCTGGTTTAGGTTGACAGAAGCTTTCAAATGCCATGGTATGCTCTTTGGTCTTTATTTGTATTCTTTGACGCTGAATCTCAGTTGCCCATACAATCTAATCTGTTATTTACCTCAAAAACTGGGATTTAAGATCACGTATTCCATAGTAGTAACCTTCTGGTCCAATACGCCTCTATTAGTCCTATCTCACTTGCTTCTCTCTTTTACTTATCTAAATAGATATTTCATTTTAAAGCAAAGCCATAGCAAATAGATTATAATTGTGGGTTTCCACTTTTGCAACAATATTGTATGATATGATCTCTTGTCCGTGTCCCCATCCTTTGGTTAACACTAACTTGATGTGGAATTTTTTTTTGGTGGAAAGCATTGAACATGCTGTGTCTGAGAGGATTGTTAGCATTACCTAGAATGTGACAGTATGTTATTGAAATCAATATTCTATAATTTTAAGCAACAATTCTCAATTTTTAAGCAACGATTCTCAATGTACGTAGGAGAGATGTTTGACACCTTGCCTAGTTCTCTACTTCTGTTATCTGTTCTTGCAATAAGGAAATCTTCTTTTGAACGAGGATAGTATGAAATCCAGCACACCTGATTGGCAGTTTTGAAAACTGGGTTCATGCCTTTCATGGGCCAACTTAAATTTACTATTAGTTAATTGAAAGGAAAAAATGCCAACTGAGATAGATAAGAAGCTAAGAAACAGCAGCTTTGCTACATAATTGCAAAATTTTTTATGCTTTTGTTTAAATGCAATCATAGCTTTTCTCTTATTTTTATGGCCTTCCTTATGTGATAGTTCCCTTATGTGATAGTTCACTCTTCATTTAGAGTTGCAGAAGAAGCTATGGATGCTCGGGTGTCCTGGATTCTTGCTGACCCACAATCTTCACTGCAGTGAGGTCGTCATTCTGAAATGTGCTAAAATTGGCAACTCGTAGAGGTCTAGCAACCCGTGTTTATGGGAAATGAGCTTGCATAGTTGCAGTATATGATGGTTGCCATGGATGGATGTCTCAATTTGGAAGATCATACACCTCTCTGTATATGCCAAAAGAACGCCTATAGTATGCCAATTATGTCTTGTTCACTAATTCTTGCTTCAGTACTAGAACTAATGTTGACAGGAAATAGATATTTACTTCTGTTGCATATCCACTTGGTCTCTATATATCTGTTGTTTTTGTACCCGTTTCAATGTTGCTCTTGGCTTCAAGCAGGCAGAGTTATGTACCACTACTCTGGCAATATCCCTGTCTAGCTGTAGATATGTACCACTACTGTAAAATAATGAACTTGAAAAGTAAACTTGGGAGTTCTCGCCCTTGTCAGCAAACCCTAGCAGCACACTGTTAACATCTCCTCTTTCCCTTATCCTCCACAGATCTTTCCCTCCCCTTCTCCTCTCCCCATCCTTGTCTTGATGGCTGCAATTGACGCGGTCACGGAGCAATTGGTGGCAGCCCTTCCGGTGACTGAGGAGGCACGGATCATGATCAAGAGGTTGACAATGAACCTTCTGGATGCCACCCCCATTGTGCCTAATGGTAACTGTTAATTTGCAGACGACCGAACGGTCAATTTCTCTGCGTATTGAAGAAGGTTATGGCGATGATGAGTGAATTGTGGACATGACCTAGGTATCTTTCAATTCGCAATTGACCTACTGATCGATTTCTTGGGAAATTCAAGAACCCAGAGGACAAGAGGCTCCTTTCAAAGGGTCCTCCATACTATCGCGCACGGCTTCGGTGGTTGTGGTGCTGTAATATTGCTATTCATATACACATCCGCGACAACCAGTTGCATGATGATAAAAAAAGGAGTAAAATTGATAGTTGTATAATCAATATATGTATATCCGCGGGAGTCTAATATTATAGTGGAAAAGTGGAAATTAAGTGCGACGATACAATTCGTCCACCCAAAATATATATATATATATATATATATATATATATATACAGATCCGATCCAGAGCGGAGCTCCGCTTTGAAATTAACGTGTGAAGTTCGAGTTTTCAGTCACTTTTCGGTCGCATATCCACATCTCAACCGTTCAGTTTTTAGGTATTACTGTATAAATCATCTCTGCAAATTTTCAGCCAAATTGATGATCATTAAGGCATCTAACTCGTTTAAACTAATGGACGGACTGAATCTGTCAACCTGAACCGTACTAGCTTTAAGGCACTTATCAATGCCTTAACGATCATCATTTTGGCTGAAAATTTTCAGAGACGATCTATACACTAGTACCTAAAAACTGAACAGTCGAGATGTGGATATGCGACCGAAAAGTGACCGAAAACTCGAACTTCACACGTTAATTTTCAAGGCGGAGCTCCGCTCTGGATAGGATCTGTATATATATATATATATATATATATGTATATATATATATATATATTACAACGCTACAAGCATATTTGGTTTATTGCATAATTGCATGCGTGCATGTACTTTTGATTTCATAGCTCTTGGACATCTAGGATTTTTAATTAGCTGTTACAATAGTTCTATGGAAGCTGCTCTATGCATGAATGGCATCAAAAGATTGTAGCTAATTCAAAACCTTCGTTCAGAAAAGCCCCAGTCACCCAAAGTTTCAAATTTGGTAAGTTCATGATCTCGTGCTCGCACTCTTTTACCTGTTAATATTACAAACACCAGTTTAATGAATGAACAAAAAAGACACACCATGTACAGTTATGTCGATAAAGAAGAAACCGAAAGCTTACGTTCAAGGCGAGTGTTATTTCGAATCTCTTGGAATTAACCATGTTCAAGTTTGAACTCTGAACAGTGAAGCTTGTAAGGGATTCTATGGCCTTGTAAAGTGCTGTGGCCACCCCTACTCCTCTGTTGCATCCCACTTTCACATGAAAGCCTTTCTCCTTTACTTGAGACACATCTATCTGCAAAGGCATCCAAACGAAGCATTTAATTTTCAGGTGTTTCTCAAGCAGGGTGATAAATCAATATATAGATCATTAGACATGCAGGTCAGGAATGGTGTCGATTGAACACAACTGTGTTGGACTGGTGTGGATCTAACACAACAGTATATATAATCGTATATATTACACTAAAAGAAAAAGATCACCGAGCTGATTACGTTTGAGGACAATATCAGTTTTAACATATAATAGGGTATATGGAAAGAAGAGGCACCCTAACAATGTAGAAGATTATATTTATGTTAAATTTTGGTTTTGTTGTACTTCCATGCACCAAGGGTTTAATTGATGAGACAATAGTCGAACCTGAATGGTTCCCTTGGGAATTAAATGGTAATTGTCTGTAACAAATTTATTCTTGGTTGGATTTTGGGTTGATCCTTGATTTTCCTCTGATCCTTCTAAGGATGCTTCAAGTCCCAAAATCTCAGCTCTCAGCTTCTTAGCCTGCTTTTCCAGGTCTAGCACATACAATACAGCATCTCCAATAATGGACGCCTTATCCATCTGTGCATCATCATCAAATATATCATTTCATGTATCATTTTCTAATTACAAAAAGCACCTCTAACAAGGATCCCAGTTTGAAAAAAAAGAAGTGTAATTCTTTCTTTCACATTGGAAGAGAAGGAACCGGCCTTACCTTAGTGATGTTAGGAACCAAGGAACGCAATGCGTAGAGTTTTTCCTTCATCCTTCCCCTTCTCCTTCTTTCCGAAACCAAGGTTCTCGACCGATCAACCTTTGGCTTCTTCGTCTTTGTGGCTGTGGTTGTGGTGGTTGTTGTTGTCGTTGTCGTTGTCCCACACGAATCTCCCCCATCATTATCTTCTTCGCCAATGTCGTTCATTTCTCCACCAAAACTCGGTAATGCAGTAAGAAAGGGAGGTGGATCGCATATGATTGTAAGATTATGATCAAAACCAAAAAAACTGACCGTATCAGTAGTTGGACAAAGTTGGTTATCAAAGAATGACCCGCTGGTAAGGTCAAGATTAAACTGAGCTGCTGGATCTTCATTTTCTCCACGAATAAGATCGATGAACTGGTCGAAGTTTGCATCATCTATGAAATCTTGTAACTCAAAGTCATTAATGACGCTGTGACCTCTAAGATCATGGTTTCCGGATGCACCCATCCCATCCATGGTTTGATAGTGAAGTGTTTACCTAATTGTGTGTCATAAAATATTTGCGATTATATATAGAACTGGTTGGAGTGAATTAATGTTCTCTTCAAGTGTGAATGGAATCGAATGGGAGTTATCCTGACGTTGGAACTCTTATTATACGGGCCTCTGAGACAGGAGTTGACAAACCTAGCTACTACAAACACAGTTGACAAGGACAGAAAATTTGGCATGATACAAATGGGTGTTATAAATCAATTAACTAAGAGATGAAGATGAAGATGATAAAACTACAACCGAATTAGTTAATAGGGTATCAAATTATAAAAAAAAAAAAAAAAAAAACTAATTCGTAAGGTCCTGCTGGTAATGTATTATTCTAAACATATATGACTGTTATGTTAGGTGATAGAGATTCGATCATCAGAAGAGTAACATGCGTGACTCTTGCTCTCCATTTGGTCTCGAAATAAAATTACAATTAGTTTTGTGTTTTTAGGCGAATGAGATTAAAGAAACTATATACTGCCAAGAAGTAGCTAGAGATTGATATATACACATTACACATTACACTGATTGAACAAATTAGAGCGATGAATTTTAGTGCATATATACAGGATCGTATCCTTCTACTTTAGAGTAATGACTTTTTTTTCTTCATTTTAACGGTTCACATATGAGACATTCAGCAATCCGATAGTTTGATTTTAGGTCTATAAGTATAGTAGTTATGCAATTTTTTGGTCTAATTGGAAGTCACTAAGGACTAGTTTGGGATTGCTGTGACTTAAAAAAAAAAACTATTGTTGATATGTTGTGAGAATAATCAGCTGCGAATTAAAACAGTTTCATATTTGGTAAATAATATTTTTAAAAGTGCTGTCAGTACATAAAACAACTGCAGAGTGTGTTTTGATCCACATCAGTTTCTAAAAGCAACCTATGGTGGGCTGCTTCTAAAATCTGATGCCAGTGACCTATAACTTTCAATTAAAGCTGCTTTTTATTTATTTACCAAACACAATAAAATCTAAAATTTTGACCAAAAACTGATTTTTTTTTAAGCGAAGAAATCTCAAACAGGGCCGAAGGCGTTAATTAGTGTAATTTATCATTACGATAATGATCGGTTCATGTTAGATAGATTTTGTTCGTCCATTGATTTGATTTAGTTAATTTTTTTCATGATTTTCAATTAGATTGAAATTTGGCAAAAATAATCAATGTGTGGAGGCAAAAATAATCAATTAGTTAAAAACTGAAGTTTTAGATTGCCGAAATATAATTGAAAAATGGATCTGATGGATTATATATATATATATATATATATATATTTATATATATAGGGCTCTTCTAGTGAGAGATCTATTTTTTTGGCCATTTTATGGGATCTAAACGCTTATTAGACCAACTTTTCGATCACATATTGGGAACTCAACTCAATCGTTCAATTTTTAGGTTTACATGAGTATATCACCTTTGCACATTTTTAGCCAAATTAATGATCGTTAAGACATTTATAACTATGATTTACGATTGCAAGCATGAACGGTTTAGGTCGGACAAATTTGATTTGTCTATTGATTTAATCTAATTCCATAATTTAACGGATATCAATTTGGCTAAAAATTTGAAAAAGTAATCCACTCATAGAGATAAGAACTAAACGGCCGAGATGATAATATGTAATCGAAAAATTGATATAATAAGCGATCTCTTAAAGTGACTAAAAATAAAACCCTCACTAGAAGGGCGATATATATGCGCATGCACTTTGCATAGCTTTATTTAGTGAATTATTATGGGTGCAAATTACAAAATGGAAGTGCAATTTATGGAGGTTGAGATGATTATTTAAAAGTACGGTGTGATCCCAGATAAGCCAAGACATGCATCTTCTTTGAAAGAATAAAAAGAAAACACAATTGGGATTAAAATATATAGCAACCAAATCTTCTTAAAATTACCAACACTCCACTTCTGCTAGTCAACTCTCACTAGTCTTTTCCATTTTCATTGCACTAGTATATTAATAATGTTCTTATCCAATATTCCACGTCGACCAACACTATGCTTTGAAGTTCAGGTATAAAATTGAAGTTCAGGTATCATCGACCAACACTCCACATCGATAAGATTGTGATCAAAATACTATGCTTACCCAATGCCTCCTCAAATTTTTTCTTTAGCTGAATGCCCTCCTCAACTATAAACAACAAATTTGTATAATTCTGAGGCGTATATAACCAAAACGTTTTTGGGAGAGCCTCACTAAGGCGTCGCCTTGAGGCATAAGCCTTACTTATAAATGAGCTGTATTTATGTTATTGTGCCACTGCTAACTCATTGCTACTTAAACAAAACTTATATCAAAATTAATTGTGCCACTGCCACCTTCATGACGGAAACTCACCAAAACTTATATAAAAAACTTAATGTATATCATCTAGAAAAGAAACATAACGGAACACCAATAACTTATAAGTTAGAAACATTAAGAGAACACTTATAATTAAAAAGAAAGGTGACTGATCAAAGAATGGCAGGCAAATTTTCCTGCACACTAATGATTCATGAACATAATTTGAAGATAGAATGTCAAAATTTTCAAAGTTGATGATATACATACATTGACTTCATCCATTAATAGACATTGCATGAAAAATTGAAGACACATTCTTTTGGCATTTCAAAAAGAAAACGGAACATCAATAACATCAAATTGATTCCAGCCTAACAGCAAGGCTTTAACTTCTAATTGATTCTAGCCTAACAGTGGTCCAAACAAAAATCCAACAAGAAAAACAAAGTTGGATCGCAACATCGAATTGATCAAAAATTCATATCTTAAACTCTTTAAATCGAACTAGAACTTTGAAGGTGAAAAAATTTCTTGCTCCAATTCTGCAAACAGCATCCTTTAGAGCCAAATCCTTGATAAAACCAATGCACTCTTGATGATTTTATCAAATTTGCTGCTTTTGGGAATTGGGATTTGGGAGTGAAGGAGTTGGGGTCGGGGACAAGGCTGAAGGAAGCCGAAAACAATTCAATTTTCTTCAGCTCGAGACCTAAAAGGGTTTCAATTCTCAAAACATCAAAATGTCTTAAGGGGTTATAAAAATAAATAAATAAATTTTGAGCGTCCACTTTCAACGCCTTAAGGGGCGTTTTTTACGCCTTGATCACCACCTTCAGCGCCTCCGCGCCTAGACAACAAAACACACTCACTTTCACTTGCACCTCTTGCCTTTTAAGCAGGCGCGCCTTTTAATTCATTGCGCTCATTCTTATCTCACCCATTTCATGCATTTCATGAACTGTCCAAGTTACTTTAGCTCTCGAAGAAACCCTACTTGATTTTGTGGCATTACATCTAAAATCTTTGGGAAATTTATATATCACTCCACTACTTTTATAACAACGTGCAACAATTGAATGTCGGTATATGACTTTCTAGTAAAGCAAAGACAGAACTAGCTACATATGTTGTTTATATTATCTAGCTAGTGCGTGTTTGATGTATCATCTCGAATAATTCACTTACAAATAGATGAACCAACGTACATAACCAAATGGTTACTGAAAACATTGAGATACTCTGTAGAATGATGCTTCTTGACTTCTAGATTTCTTGCATCATTCAGTATGTCATTTTGTTTCTTAATCTCTAATAGGCATGCGTGACGGATTGACGGCATCAACCTCTATACATATTCTAATGAGATATTCTCCGACGATCGGAGACCCTAAAAAATGTTCATAGAACCAAAGCTTAATGCAATTGATTAATGTGCTTGTTTAATCAAAAATGCAAATAATAATTGGATTGAGTTATGCATGTGTTGCACAACACAAGGCTTAAGAAACTTCATTAGGGCACATGAATACTTGCAGCAGTCCACACTCTTATTCTTTATTTCCTTCAAACATCAAAGTAAAGCCATGCACAGTCGCATCCTTCCTTCTTTTAACTAGCGGACCACTTTTCTATTTCTACAATCCTAAGTTGGAACCAAGATTTCATGCCATGTCTCGAATCTAGACGTGATCGATTGGAACCCTAGATTTGTTTCATTGGGGTAAAAAAACGAGGTCTAAAATTTTCCAATGAAAATGTTTTGTCATTTACGTGTGAACACGCGTCTGATACTCATTTCATGAACATCAACTATATATAACTAACAGGGCGTCACATATCTGTACAATACACATACATCGATCTGTTTCTGCAAATATATAGTTATAGAATATCAACCGTCGACAAGCGTATTTGGACACAAGTGTATTTGGAACTATCTGTCTAATAAATGTTACATTAGTTTACTTAGTAATAGATAAGGCTCGCTCCTATTGGCTTTGGTACATGATATCATTTTAGAAACTGTTCTTTTATTTTATTTCTTTATTTATTTATTCATTCTTTCTTTTGTGGTCCTTGATAAGAGAGAATTATATTTCAGGAAAGTTTAGTGGTGTACTTATTGGTCTGCGCAGCTATCTATCAGGTTTAGTGGTTTGAACTTTGAACATCTAGTTGCTAGGCTTGAGGAAGTTTTGCATGTTTGCTTATATTACAAGATTTGTGATGCGCATGCTTCTGTTTAAGGCAATACATATATATTTTCTTTATTACATATGTGGCAGTTGAATCTGTAAGGACTATGAGTGTCAAAAAACAGTCAAAGTCTGAAAGTCAACATTTTAGATTGAGTAAGCTAAGCTTCAGTGAAGTCTGTTTGGTTGTCAGAACGGAAAGTTTGTAGAAATTTCTGTTACTAGAATTGCTAAGAGGTTAATCTGGTGATTAGGTAATGTCTATAATGCAGTAGCAACTAAGCATTGTAAGCAAGCCTAGAAACCAACAATATAATAACATCATCTTCTTCTTCTTCAATTAAAGCTTCGAAATTCATCTTCTGCAATCCCTATTCTTAAACCTAGCTAACTACAATGTCAGCAGACTCTTCATTTAGAGTTTCTGAAGAAGCCATGGATGCTGGGGTGTTCTGGATTCTTACTGACCTACAATCTTATTAGAGTAGGTTATCATGCCGAGATGTGCTAAAATGGGACGATTGTAGCTAGAGATTTTACAACAGGTCTATATAGGGAATGAGCTGCTGTGGTTGCAGACTTGCAGTAGATGATCACCATGGATTCCGTCAGTTTGGGATGATGTAACTAGCCCTAGGCCAAGACGAATGCCTATAGTATGCCAATCATATATATCTTGGACACTAATTCTTGCTTCTGTACCAAACTTCATTAGTATACGTACGTAGTCTAATGTTGTTCTTGTTTTTAGATTCCAAGCGGGCATATGGTGTGTTTTGAGATTGTACGTGTGGGCAGACAAGTATTAGTTTTAAGACAAAATACTGTTTACTCCCTATAGTACTTATAGGGAGTCGACGTTTCAGTCCCTGACATTTCAATTTCACCTAAAAAGTCTCTAAACTCTTCAATTTCAACTAATTAGTCCTTATCGTCCATTCCCCGTCAAAATCTCCGTTAAATTGCTGACATGGTATTTTTTACACACTGAAATATCTATTTGTTAATGTTTGTGATCGAGGGGTTTAATTAACGTAAAAGAAAGAGAGAGAGAGAGAGAGAGAGAGTAAGCAAGACACGAGAAGTATAGTGGTTCGTCTCCCGCCTTAGAGGGAAACTACATCCACTTATGGGTTTGGGCCTTGCGGCCCAAAAGGATTACAAAGTGTGTAATAGGATAAATTTTATGTGGGAGGAGGGGTCCCTTTTATAGGTAAGGGAACCCCTCTCATTTACATTTTCTTAGATGTGGGATGCAAAACCACTATTCTAGTCTAGAAAGCCATATTGTGGAGGCATGTTGGCAAGGTCGGGAAGGTGGCTTCCCGGGGAGGTATTGGCTGCTTCAGACTACCGTGGCGTAGCTTGGACATCAAGCTACTGGATGCATGTCTCGGTTGGGCCCCACCATGGCTTGTGGGCATCCCCAAGAGGGTGTTACTTATGCTTGGTGAGATAGCAAACTACCTTGCTAGTAGAGGTGTTTACAAGTCCCCGAAGTCCCCAAGTAAGAGGAGCTTTTTGGTTGGGGAGTTATGCACATGATGTCATCAATCATAAGTAACGTCCGAGAGGCGCCTAGCCCCTACAAGTCCCCGAACTCCGTAAGCAAGAAGAGACTCGTTAACCTACACCACAAAGACAAAAGCACGCATATGTAGAATGCTTGTTGTATTGGGCAACAAATGTGAGTTGCATTGATATATGCTGGCATATACAAATGTACGAGGTGCATGATACATGTTGAATCACATATGAACATATGAATCACATATGATAAATACGTGATGCACGCAAGAAAACGAACGAGGTCGAATTGACGAGGTTATGCTCGGTGTGAGTTGTATGAGTGCCATGAAGCCAAGCGGTTGTAATTAGTGAACGATGGTTACGCGAAACCTTGTGTTTGTTTGGTTTTCGCTCGTATTAATGGAATGCAAAAAGAATTTGATTTGTTGCAAACGACAAATGGTAGAAGAATTCAATGTTCCATTAATGTGTACCATGTCGAGAGGATGTGAGTGTAAAGTTTGGGAATGCTGGAAGGCAAGAGCGTGAAAGCTCGGAGGTGTCGGGAAGGCATGAGGGGGAAGCTCGGGGGTGCCGGGAAGCCATGAGCGGGAAGCTCGGGGGTGCAGGGAAGGCATGAGGGGGAAGCTTGGGGGTGCCGGGAAGGCTTGAGCAGGAAGCTTGGGGGTTGCCTGGAAGGCATGAGCGTGAAGCCCGAGGATGCCGGGAAGGCTTGAGCGGAAGCTCGTGAACGGGAAGCTCGGGGGTGCCGCGAAGGCGTGAGGGGAAGCTCAAGGTTGCCGCGAAGGCGTGAGCTGAAGCTCATGAGAGGGAAGCTCGAGGTTGCAGCTGAGGCAAGAGCGTGAAAGATCGGGGATGCCGTGAAGGCGTGAGCAGAGCTCGGTGTTGCCGCTGAGGCTAAAACGCTAAGCTCGGGGTTGCCATAAGGCATTAACGGGTAGCTCGAAGGTGATGCCCTGAGGCATAAGTGTAACCGTTGCTAATTATGCTGGGCTGTATGTACAAGTCCCCGAAGTCCCCAGTCAAGGAGAGTTTTCTTGCGGGGTTGATACAAAAGTGTGGCTTTGTGCCTTTTTGTGAGCATAATTAGTGCGAGTGCGTCGTCCATCTGGAATTGGTCGGAGCGAACGCTTTTGCCCTTTCGGGTGGGCCCTTACTAGGCCCTTCGAGGAGTCCCCCACTCCTGGCTATAGACTTCCTTATGGTAGGAAAATTTTTTGATGAGGGGAGATGCGTATAAGCAGTGGGCGTTAGGTAGCGAACCTAATCTTTGATACTCAAGTATCGGGGGTTAACTGCCAGATCTATGGCTGCCATGGGCTACGTTAACTAATCCCTTTACTCTTTCCTGGAGGAGAAAAGCTTGACTGCAATGTCGTGTAGCGGTCATTGTCATTATGAAGTGTTGCCTTACCGCTTGGCGGTTGGTCGTAGACCAAGACTTGTAGAGTCTAGACCCGTTTAGGTCTTTTTCCCGTGAGAAAAGTTTGACAAATTATGGTGCCCGAAGGCTAGACCATATGTTTACATATAGAGTATATGTAAAGTTTGCTATTTGTATGAACAATGACAAATAAGCATAACAAGTGATATTATGTAGATCTTATGGCCATATAACATGCGAGTTGGCCATATAACATACTCTATAGTGGCAAGTGTGATGGGTGTCCATATAAAATTTTGGAGGTAGTGCCAAGTAAATAGTATAAAGCATGGTGAACTAGTGATACTTGACTAAAGCATGTTGGGGATATGTTCAAGCGAGTTGGGTTGTGTTCGAGCAAGTTGGGTGTAGTTGAGAGGGTAGGCGCTGTACGAGCATGCGGGGCGTGGTCCAAGCAAGTCGTGGCCATGCTCGATACCCAAGCGAGTCGTAACCCAAGAAAGTCGTTTATCCAAGTATGTTTAATTAAGTCATGTGTGTCACAAGCTTCTAGATATGGCATAGGTTGTTTGAGTGTCACATGTTTATTTAATTAGATTGTAATTAAATAGAAACATGGCATGTATATAGCAAAGACTTGTAGTAAAGTTGCTAATAACATTTTGTATTGTTGTAAACATGCTTAGAGATCATTGAGATTGATATGTGAGGTATGGCATATCTAGCATGTAAGGCCTAGAAGGCATTGCCAAATCTACCAAATGTTGTAGGCATGCTTAAGAGTTATACAAGCATGGCATTGGCATGACACTAGCTCAAACTGAAAGAGCGTAAAGAAAGGAAGATATAGTTACTTATCTTATGCCAATTTGGAGTGAGTTGAAGTTGGAGTTGGAATTGATATAAGTACCTAAATCATGTTGGAGTTGTCCAAGCATGACGCTCCATTGCTCCGGCGGAGTTTCTTAGTAGAGGGATGATGATTTTGCTAATTGGAGAGGTGATCGGTGATTATGTCTCCTTGAAACAAAATAGGTGATTAGTACATGAGTATGTAAAATCAACACTAGTATCTTGCATATATACTTTGATGAGATTTTAAGCAATGTTGTAGTTGACGACAAATGACATGCTTGATTGTGTGCTTCTAGTGTGGATTTCAAAGTGATAATGAAATGTCAAAGAAGCATTTTTATAAGTTATCATGTAAGTACTAGGCCCTGGACCCTATAGATATATATGCATAAATAATCTTTTAACATATACCAATACAGATATTGAACTAGATTGACGAGATTGGAAATAGACCAAAGTTCATTGCCATTCTAAATGTCAAAAAGTGCAATTCTAAGGCGGAGAAGCATATTTGAGACAAGGTACTTGAGCATAGCATACGATCTTTTAGGCTTTTGATTACTATAAGCATGTGGTCAGCAGGCATATATTCAAAAAGAGTGATTGTCTAGCTGCTAGCATGTAAGCCAAACATGCATAAAACGTGTATGATTGCAGTTTTGAATTGTCATTAGTAAATAAGCACAAGTAGGAAGCTCACATCAGATGTACTTGCAAAGTTTGATCATACTGATGCTTAATTGCCATCATAATTGAATATTTGAAACAAGCGAATAAGTGCAGTAGGCTAGTTTGTAAATGAGATTCAGTTGATAAGTATATGCATGCAATCAATTATTGTGGTGGTGATATCATGCTTAAATCAGTTACATGTGTGCCGTAGGCATGCACAAGCAAACAAGTACGCGCACTACACCAAAAATCGCATCAGACAACGGCAGAAAACCGATGTGGGATTTGGAGTCCCACCGTTGTAGAGTGAGCCGTTGTCTGATGAAAAATCAGACAACGGTGGAACACAGTTGTGTGATAAACATACAGACAACAGGTTTGTGTTATAACTGTTGTGTGATAGCTCGGTAGATGGCTCGGCAGATACGAAGCGCAGCTGCGCAGCAGTTGAGGCGCTGTCTTCAGACAACAGTGCTAGTTTTAAGCTGTTGTATGTTAAGCATATTAGACAACTTTTTTTTATTTTGTCTGTTGTCTGATTGATCTTCAAACTTCAGTTCCTAGACTATATCTGTTATGTGATTAACTTTAGGACAGTAGAGTTCAATTGGTTCTGTTGTGTGATTAACATTTAGGACAACAAAGTTTAATTAGTTATGTTGTGTGATTAGCTTTTAAGACAACAGAGTTCAATTAATTCTATTGTCTGAGTATGTATCAGAAGACACAGATTCGTTAAAAATCGATATGTGATCTATTGATTACAATGTGTTTTTCTCCCATTTTTGGCCATTCAGACAACAGGCAGTGATCATTATATCTAATCTGTTGTGTGATCATTTGAACATCCCATTCCTAAATTAGATTATGCATTCATTTGGTCTATTTACGAAATGAACAGTACTCTATCAAATACAAACATTGCAAACCATCAAATGATTCATATAACCATTACTTTAAACTTCAAAAGCAAAAGGGATGCATTTCCCAATCATTAAAACCAACATTTTACACAAGAGAAACATTCTAGTGCATGCCCATCTACTTGAGACATCACCAATTCGGCTTGTTCTCAACTTCTTTCTCTTGGGTTCCACAGGTGGTTGGCTCTGAGTAGCGCAATCTTGCTCATCAGCTTCTACAGGTTCTGCTTTTGGTCCTGTATATTGCCATTGTACTCCACAACCTGGACAAACTGTCACCCTGAAATTCATCAAGCAGATTGATTAAGCACTAGGCTCTTTTGTTCTTTACTACCATATAAGTAAATCAATAGGGGAGTCAATAAGCTAATCAATATCAGTGAAGAGTTTGGCAATGTTAAGATCTATTTAAATGTGGAGTGCAAAATCTACTGCCCTATCAATATAATATACCTTTTTCTTAGCAAACAGTTTTCCTAGGCAGTACTGATGAATTCGAACCGAACAACCCTCTTTCTGGCATAACACTACCTGTCAGACATAATACACCACCAAATTGTTATATACGACAACATCAGCAAACTATTGGCAAGTTGCACTAGTAATAATTATCCTGGAATTAAAATGGTTAGGAAGGAAGAAAGAAGCATAAGAGCAAGGCTATAACTTGAACAATTGTGAGACAAAGCAAGAGACAACCTTCACGCCAGTTTCGTTGCACACTTCGCATGAAGGAACATCATTATTGCGAAACCAACTTCGCAGATCAAGGAAGGATCTAACACCAAGTCCAACATGACCCTCAGCAGTGAAGGAAAGCCATTTATCCCGTACAAATTTATCAAGAGTTTTTTCCTTCTGGGACATTGAAAAGTTCTTCAATGCAGTAGGGATAGGAAGTGAACCTCCTTGTGATTGTGATGATGTACCACTATTAACCTAAAGAAAGACGACCAGAGTTATCAACCATGCATGTACAAGATTAATAACCTTTGCGTATTAAATAGTGCATCCCTTTGATTTTACTCTGATTCCTTAGTCTCAAATTCAGGTTTATTTTTGGCCTTTCTTTAGTTCTGCAACCTCATTAATCTTAGAGAGTGGCACATTATATTAATCTTAGTTCGGATAAACAAGACCTTTTTACATTATATTTGGGTTACGAGTCTACTAGTCCTCAATCAAAGACACAGTTGTTGGGTTGTGTGCTGCCTTTTGTTTGGTCTCATGTTATATACATGTCAGACACCATATTATATCTAATCACTCAGGCTAACTTGATCAGAGTAATTAGCTAAGGAGGCCAAATCAACCCTTTTTTCTTTCGGAATGAGGGAGACCACATCTGACACCTGTACAAGTTTGCAGTTGAGCAGCAGGTGGATATATACCTAGAGTTCTAGTGTTCAGTTTCTATCAAGAGCTTTTTATAAATATCTAAACCACCAATAATCCACTTTGAGAACTTCCTTATTGGATAAGTCCCAACTCAACTAACTACAGTCATCTTAAATGTACTTCTCCTATTTTGTGTTTGTAAAACTAGAAAACAGGTAGCCAAGCAGGCAAATAATTTCCTATCTATTTCGTCCTCACTTTTTTGAAAAAACAAGACCTACTTTATCAACTTAAGTTTTTATACAAAAGTTAATGCAATGCAAAGACAAAGCTTTCTGGAAATTAGAGTTAGTGAGCAAAAATTTTCACACCTGATTCTCTAATCATAGATTAAGAGTGTCACTGCTACATATGGTTCCTTGAGCAGCTTCTTGCCCTATTGCTTCTATCTGATAATATCAAAAGAATAGACCAGAAAATATAAATGAATCAACAAATATCAAAATAAAACACAACAAAAACAGTAAGCCACATACAATTTCAAAAAAAGAAAAAAGAAATACTGATTAAGCCCTATAATTAAACTTGTACTGGTCTTTACATACACATCTGTAGACGAGGATTATGCTCTAGCGTGCACACAATGCACAATTGCATATGATTACACACCCCACACATACAAAGATAAAACTGAAGACACTATACTAAGATAACTTTGTGTCTGGAGGGAGTGATTATAGCAGAAACCCAATTCCAACCAACTGCAACAGTCTATGAGAGAAGTGTATGGACATTCTAATCACTGGTATCCTTTTCGTTTAACTTTTGGCTTCAAAACTTCTTTGTAAAGCATGAGCTGGAGGAATAGGTATATATCTTGCTTCAGAAACACAGATGAAGAATCTTTATAAATTCAACTAATTCACCATTTGTCCAAAGTATCTTACATGACCTTTTGGAGGATAAAGTTTTCTCTATAGGTGACACACAAACTGACAAATAAAGTGGATTGGCTTGGGAAAATACTTATAATCAAACACACAAAATGGAAGGTATAAGAAAATCAAGAAGAAAGAATCAAAGGGGAGTCTATAGGTAGGCATATCAAATGCATCAACGGATGACTCAATAATAACACAGCCAAGGCACGAGAGTTAGCAATAACGAAAAGCAAGAAAGCAAGGCTGCAGTCAGTCTCAGTTCAGGACCTCTAAAATGCTTACTGAATTGCAAGTCTAGTCTTTTGAGAAAGTTCTCAGATTCTGGTTCATCATAAACTGATAAAATAAAGTTAACATAAATCACTTTGTATTTAATAACCTTTCATTTGTGCAAGAAGCAGAATCAATAGCCATAAAGTACTTCCTTAACAGTCTCTGCATTAAAAGTTCGTCTGCAAATTTCTTAAGGAAATTTATCAAAATTTCAATAGTGAATAGTTACATGGAAGAAATGTAAAAAAAACTAAAACTAAGGAGTAAACAAAATACTTAGGATGGAGGTAACCAGAACTTGTCAAAAGTTATAAAGTATAAGATCAAAATATGTTGCAGCAAATACACTAATGGAAGAGAAACAATATTATATGTTATTGCTTATTGAAATGACTATACAAAGGAGAGAACATGATACCAACAGCGTGACAAAGTGATCAAACGCACCTGGACATCACCATACTTGTAAAGATATTGTGAAGCAATGAAGCCTATAATTAGAAGCTGAATGGTTTAGAGAAAACACCTCCAACGCATTATTTAACCAGCCAAACAATACCTATTATTAAAATGGGGGGGGGGCAGCACCGCCCATTTTGAATATAAAGAGAAAAATGACTGCCGCACGACAGTACTCAACGCAATTATCTTGAATTTACTAAATAGTTCAGTGGAAAAGGACCTTTGAAATGAAACTCATATGTATTAGACAACTTTCCTGAAAGCAATAATCACTTCATTTCTATTCTAGCCTCGTAAGTTAAGGATAAACTTCACATTACTCAAACAGAAAACAAGAGTGAAAAAGCTAATTAATATATAATTCAACATTCTGAACCTTATTACTACTAAATGTACTTGGGAATTGTAAAACTGATAATCTTACAAAGACATAATATGTATACGATTGTAACTGTACATACAGGAAACTACCGTATGTTTGGAAGCATAGCTGTGACATATCCTCAGAGAGAAAACATAAACTTGAAAGCACAAATTAAGAGTTGAAATTTTATGAATGTTACCTCAAGCAATGCACAGAGAACCCGGTGCCACAGATTAGAAGGCTATAAGAAACATAAGGAAGCAACAAAGTCTTCGGAAACATAGGTTCCTCCAGCATCCGTATACGTGCATTCACAAGAAATAGACTTCCAAAAGCTGACAGACTCTTTCTCACTGCATCCACTTGTAACCAAAGCAATCAATTTCCCAAGAACCGAAAGAAGAAATTGGGTAATGAAAACCTACTTTTAATGCATACAAAGATAGTAACTCACAAAGTAGAACAGCTTCAATAGAGCGAAATATCAATGTTCTGCAGTTCCCATATGACATTGTTTATAAGATTAATAGAAGTTCAGTAACTATCAAGTGTCAAAACTACCTTGGACAGTACTCGGCTGCCAACTTCTCCACTTTCAGTTTCAAATATATCCATTTCCTGCACCAGTTTGCTTGCCATCCTACACATACATAAAACCCATTTCAATAACAGAAGCTTCATATCAAATAAGGGTTCTCTACATGTCCCATATAAATCAAACTAACCAGAATCACTTAACCATTCTGATTCCACACAGAATTACAATGAAGAACATCACTTCTAATCACAAATGAAAAACCCAAAACTAAATTGAAAAACCCATTAAGACCCAGAAATGTACCAAACGATGACGAACGACTGCTAGAGCTGTTGAGCCTCGGCGACGACCAGATCAAAGTGGGCCTCGCTGCAGAAGGGCGCGACCTCCACTGAAACCGGAGAATCATCGAGCTCTCTAGGCTCAAAGCCCTGATTTCCGTAATCGGCCCCTAGCTTCTTAACGCTAGCTGTTAATGAACCCCATCCACGCTGCCAATTCGGGGTCGTTTCCTCACTGCCGCCGCCACCCTCCGACCATTACAGGACAGAGGATTTGCCAATATCCACCTCTCTCTTCCATCAAACGAAACTCAAAACACTTCCAAACTTCAATTCAACTCTTAACACTAAGAAAAGATTAGGGCTTTAGGTGATTAGAGAGACGGGATGAGCTCTCTCTCCCTCTTTTGGTCTGAACTCGTCGTAATGACATTGACGCCGGTAGATAGGACAGCCGGTTATAACCTTGACGCCGTTGGGCGAGAGTTTGGAGTCAGACGATGGCCCGGTAACGATGAGGGAGTGGTTCGAAACTGAAGGAAACTGGGACAAAGGGGAAATTAGGGTTTGGAGATGGGAATTGAGGTAATCTTTGATTGGATTTATGTGAATTGAAACGAAAATGAAAGCTAAAAAGGGAAGAAGAAGACGTCTGGATTTTTGGTAATTGGAGATTTCAAACTGATACAATTTGGGGAAAGGCTGTTTGAGGAAATGGGTCTGAGCCTTTGAGCCAGGTGCTGAAAATGACCCAATATTTCGTCTAAGATAGATCGAAATAGCTCTTTTTTCTTTTGTTTTTATGAATCAAACAACAGAAAGAGAAGTTATGTTGTCTGATTATGTAAAAATTAAACTTAAATTGAGATGATAAAGAGTGAAAGTTCCCGCTATATGCTTTGATTGCATGTAGGGTGGTGCTAGGTTTAGTTATTACTCATTCACACAACACAAATAAGTAATTTGGTTGTGGGAGCATGCAATCACTAGATATATCTTAATAAAAAATCTGTAGGTTGTAAGAGGGAATAGGTGCCATTTTGGATCAAATCTACACACATCCAAACCTTCCCAATATATCTACGTTTATCACACAACAGAAACTAAAAAAAACAGTTGTATGATATTTTGCAAACTACACTATACAACAGATATAACTATACCGTTGTACGATGTAGTACCAATTTGGAGCCAAATTTGAGTCGATCTAGGAGGGAAATCTGCCGCTATTTTTTTTATGATTCACACAACAGATTATTCTTGTAACCGTTGTGCAATGGTCTTCTAAACAAAAACTTCAGAATTTTAACCACCTTATACAACGTAAGTTTACTAAACATGTTGTCTGATTCAATTTTCTTCATCACACAACACATTTTTTTTTTTCGTTATGCAAAAAGTGTTGTCTGTTAACGTTTTTGGTGTAGTGGCGGTCTCGCGTCATTAACTTGGAGCCTAGCGGATCATGTCGATATATGGAACATAAGTAATATTTTAGTGGTTATCTCCTTTGCAAGTGCGCAGTATACTATAAGTTCATAATAGATGCCCAGTGTCACGGGCCGAACTTTGCAATGCGTAAAGCGGACCGTGAAGCACTTGCTAGCAAGCAAGTCAGCCAAGTGAGTACCTTGCTAGGAACAATGAGAGCCACACGATATTAAAATAGTGCTAACAACAAGCAAGAACACAATTATATAAACGTTGGGCAACCACGAAGAACACTGAATAATCGAAAGGAAAGATCAAAGGGCAATCTCACGAGACACAGATGATTGAATAATTCCTCTTTTATTGATGGTAAGACGGCAAGAGAGGCAAAAGTACATGTGCTTACCTATACTAGTTCACTAGTCCAAACTATGCCGACTAGGAACTCCTCCCCAAAGAGCATATCGGCCTTACATGAACATGACAGGAGGAAACATGAAAAAGGCCGAGGAGACTAATGCTAAAATAAAATAAATTACATAATTTGTAAATTACCAAAACATCCCTAGCACGCAAGCAAACCAACCAAAGGCTTGACTAATGACCCTGGACAAGGTTGCTTGCGGCATTACAAGTGCGGCCCCTAACATCCTCCCCCACTTAAGCTGTCGGCGCTCTCGACGACAGCCGTGGTCTTGAAGTCTTCAATCTTCTGCTGGAACTTCGTCTTCAGGACTTCAGCATTCTCCCAACTGGTTTCTTCATCTCCAAGACCCTTCCACTTGACCAGGAACTGCTGGCATGGGCGCCTTGACACTCGGACCACTCTCTCTGCTAGGATCTCCTCCACTTCTTTTGGCTTGGGTGGTCTGATGTCGATGTGCTCTCGAATAGGCTTGTTGCATGCTTGATCTTCACTGTCTGGCTGGTGTGGCTTGAGGTTGCTGACGTGGAAGACGGGGTGAACTCTCATCCAGGCGGGAATATTGACTTTGTAGGAGCATTTCCCCACTTTAGAAAGGATGGGGAGCGGTCCTTCATACTTCCTGAATAGTCGCTTGTCTCTGGAGCGCAGGAACCTGAGTTGTTCCGGGAGCAGCTTGACAAGGACCATGTCCCCTGCTTGAAACTCCCTGGGCTTGTGGCCTTGATCTGCCCACTTCTTCATTCGCCCCGCCGCTTTCTCTAGGTAAAGGGGCCGCACTTCAAATGGCTGATTCAGGTCGGGTAAGGCAAGGACAGGATCTTCCATCACGGCCTTCTTCAAATCTTGAAAGGCCTTCTCACAATTACTACTCTAGTCCCATGTCACTCCCTTCTTCAAGAGTTCAGTTAAGGGGGTCGTCTTCTTTGAGTAGTTCTCAATGAAGCGTCGGTAGTAATTAGCCAACCCAAGGAAAGTACGTAGCTCTTTCATATTCTTGGGGTCTCGCCACTCCTTTATGGCTTCTACTTTCTCCATATCCATCCTGATTTTACCCCTTTCAATGATGTGACCTAGAAACTTGATGGTCACTTGCGCGAAGGAGCACTTTTCGCGCTTGACATACAACTGATTGTCCCGCAACCATTGGAACACCAACTTTAGGTGCTCTACATGTTCTTCTAGGGTAGAGCTGTACACTACTATGTCATCCAGATAGACTACCACGAACTTATCTAAGTACTCGTGGAAGACTTGGTTCATCAACGTGCAGAATGTGGCTGGCGCATTGGTCAACCCGAATGGCATCACCAGGAACTCAAAGGCGCCATAACGGGTGACGCACATTATCTTGGGTTCATCTCCTTCTGCAATGCGGACTTGATAGTACCCCGAGCGGAGGTCTAGCTTTGTGAAATACTTGGCACCACTGAGTTGGTCAAACAGATCTGCAATCAGAGGGATCTGGTACTTGTTGCGCACCGTGACTTTGTTGAGGGCCCGATAGTCCACACACAGTCTCCAAATCCCATCGTGCTTCTTTTGAAACAACACGGGCGCACCAAAGGGGGCTTTAGATGGCCTAATGAATCCTGCCTTGAGCAGATCCTCAAGCTGCTTTCGAAGTTCCGCCAGTTCTGGGGGAGCCATTCTGTAAGGCGCCTTTGCAGGCGGTTTGGCCCCCGGAAGAAGTTCAATCTCATGGTCCACACTCCTTCTTGGGGGTAATTCCTTGGGAAGTTCGGGAGGCATCACATCTACATAGCTCTCCAATACCCCCTGGATCTCCTTCGGAATTACTTCTCCTTTAATCTCATCCCTTATCATGGGAACTGCTACATAGGTAGGCTCATCACGCTTCACGCCTTTCTTGAACTGGAGGGCGGACAAGAGGCAGGGTTCACTTGGTTGTTCGATTCTTGCGGGAACCACACACGACCTTTCTCCCATAATGAGCAAGTGTTGGGCACTAGGAATGGGAATGGCTTTGTTCGCCAACAAGAACTCCATTCCTAATATGACATCAAAGTCGTCCATCTGAACAACTACGAGGTCGGTCTTCCCTTGCCAGTGACCCAACTTAAGTGATACCCCTCAAGATAGGCCCATTGTGGGTGAGGCCTTTAAGTTCATAGCTTTCATGTGGCCCACATCCTTTTCCAACTTCAACCCCAACCTCCGAGCTTCAGTTTCTGACACAAAGTTGTGAGTGGCCCCTGTGTCAACCATCACACTCTTGGCTCCTTTCCCATTAATACTACCATCTACGAACATCAAGCCTTTAGCATGGGACTTCTTAGGTGATCGTGGTTGTTTCTCCACCGCACCCAAGAATCTCAAAGCTCCCATGTGACCAGGTTCCTCCTCTGGCTCTTACTGATCCTCTATTTCCTTCGATTGAATATGAGCTTGTAGAGCAGAGAGAGCAGTCTTATGAGGGCATTCATTCACTCTATGAGGTCCTCTGTATAAGAAGCATGCTAGTGGCTTTGGAGCATAGCCCGATGGATTAAAAGGTCGAGGGGTGAAGACCCCTGTCGAGGCAACAAGCTTGGACGTTGCCGTGTCCCTCGCGTTCACTGTCCTCCTGTCCCCTCCTAAAATTTGGACTCCGCTCCCCCACTTCTACTCGGTCCGGGCCGTACATTTCTGTTGACAGTCGCATTAAAAAACGGCTGAGTCTTCTTAGAAGAGTTCTCTTCGAATGTGTAGTCAATCAACCTTTCAGCAGCAGCTTGTGAGGAGGCCAAATCTTGGACCCTCTGCCGCTGAAGTTCTGTCCTCGCCCATGGCTTTAAGCCTGCAAGGAAATAGAACAGCCGATCCTTCTCTGACATATCCGGGATGTCAAGCATGAGCACAGAAAACTTGTTCACAAAGTCTCGGATGTTGTTGGTGTGCTTGAGCTCCCTTAGTTGTCGTCTGGCAATGTATTCAACATTCTCGGGGAAGAACTGAGCCTTGAGCTCCTTCTTAAGGTCTTCCCAAGTGTCAATGGTGCATACTCCCCTTTGGATGTCATTATACTTGGTTATCCACCATAGTTTTGCGTCTCCCGACAAATACATTGTTGCCATGTTCACCTTCACCTCTTCCGAGTCTGGCTTCACTGCTCGGAAGTATTGCTCCATATCAAATAAGTAATTCTCAAGCTCCTTGGCATCTCGCGCCCCTCCAAATGCTTGAGGTTCTGGTATCTTTACCTTCCTGTAGTCCGTCACAGGTTGGTTTCTCGTCTCACGGATGGTCAGGTTGAGCTTGGTACTCATCTCCACCAGCTCGTTCCTGAATGCATCAATGGTGGCTCGGACATCTTCTGCCATATTGTCCACCATCACCTGGAGTGTGCCAAGGTCATCACTCATTGCCCCCATTTGCTCGTTCGGAACGGGGGTTTCTTCCTCATCTCTCTCCCTTCCGCTTCCTCGAGCTTTACATTTTTCAAGGGCCGCAACTCGGTCCTTTAGGCTCTCCACCTCTATCATCCGCGCCGCCAACCCATCTAGGTCGACGCGGTCCAACACATTGGTGATATCAATCAACCTGTCTGGCACCCCCGCAAGTTCTCCGAGTTGCTGGTCATACCAATCGAATCTTTGTTGGTTTGTCATCTTGCCTGTCATCGTAGTGAGCTTCTTGAGCAGAGTTGGCTCTGATACCAACTGTCACGGGTCGAACTTTGCAATGCGCAAAGCAGACCGTGCGGCACTTACTAGCAAGCAAGTCAGCCAAGTGAGTACCTTGCAATGAACAATGAGAGCCACACGATATTAAAATAGTGCTAACAATAAGCAAGAACACAATTATATAAACGTTGGGCAACCACGAAGAACACTGAATAATCGAAAGGAAAGATCAAATGGCAATCTCACGAGACACAGATGATTGAATAATTCCTCTTTTATTGATGGTAAGACGGCAAGGGAGGCAAAAGTACATGTGCTGACCTATACTAGTTCACTAGTCCAAACTATGCCGACTAGGAACTCCTCCCCAAAGAGCATATCGGCCTTACATGAACATGACAGGAGGAAACATGAAAAAGGCCGAGGAGACTAATGCTAAAATAAAATAAATTACATAATTTGTAAATTACCAAAACATCCCTAGCACGCAAGCAAACCAACCAAAGGCTTGACTAATGACCTTGGACAAGGTTGCTTGCGACATTACAAGTGCGGTCCCTAACACCCGGCCATGCTAACCCATATCACACATGTCAAGATGGGAGAACGCCACCGAGTGCCTAGAGCATGTTTGAAAATATAATTTATGTTTTTGATAATTGTGTGCAGACACAAGTATGAATGTACAGCTAATCAACGAACACGTATATATTTGAATGGCGAAGACTTCAGAAGATAACCATGATTTCATAGAGAGAAGACTTAGCTTTTCGTAAATCAGAGATATGGCAGCGCTCGAACGTAGCAAAGAATCCAAGGTGGATGTCTGATCGTGTATGAAAGCATGGAGTGAGGAACGAGGATTGCTGGGTGCAGAGACTAAATCTGTGAAGCGTGCAGAATACATCTCTGGATGTATTTGAAAACCGCTGATGAGGTGATCAAGTTACGCGCAGCTGCAAGTTGAGAGTCGCTTCATAGAGTACATGTTACGTCCCGAATCTAGAATTAACGATTTACTCACTTTATGGACGATAATTGTTGGATACTTTCAATTTTTAACCTTTATGGATATTTTAGTGGCCCTAAAAGTTGACTTTTTGTTCGGGTCAAAATTTGAGGAAATGTTCTTCATGAAATTTGTAGGGGACGTTAAACCGAGCGCATGCATATGTGGTGCGTAAAAATTGGACTTAGTATGTGAGAGTTATGGCCAAAAATATAGAATTTACTGTTCATGGTAAGTTATATATATATATGGAAATTACTGTTGGTAGATTTCTATTTTCAGAAATCTACCTAGCCGGGTAACTCTCTCTTCTCTCTCTCCCTGACCCTTCCTCCCTCTCGGCCCGATCTCTTCCCCCTCCGATTTCTTCCTCCTCCGGCCGACCCAGGACGTAATCCGGCCACCCCCAAGCTCGGTTTCTTCCCCTTGTCACGTCTGTGGAGGTATTTTACGGAGATTTGGCCGGAGAAGCTCGTTTTGGAGCGGGGAAAGCCACTGTAGCAGTTAGCCATTATTGCCGATTTCCGGCGATTCCGGCCACCTCCGGTCACCATCTTGCCGTCGAAGCTTGGGTTTTCCATGGAGATCATTTTGCCCCTAGCCTCGAACCACGATTTGAAGTGTAGAGGCCGAATCGAAAATCTAGGGTTCTTGATTTTCTGGGTAATTTTCGCCGGTTGATTTCGACCGTTTTCAGGTATAATTTGGGAATGTTGTAGTTGAGAAGATTAATCAGTGTGTTGAGTAGTTGTTGTACATGGAATTTGGTAGCCGGTGGTGGAGATTGGTACCGGCACGTGGATGCCACGCGCCGCCACTGTAGGTGGCGCGTGAGACGGTGTTTTGGCCGGAATTTTGACATATGTTGTTGATATAATTAGTCAATTATACTTTTAGTTCCATAATTGCAGTTTTGGGTTAAAATTAGAGAAGAGTGATTATGGATTTTGATGTTTATTCAAGGGTGGAAATTGATGACTGAATTACGAGGAATCCGTCCATCGGATTTCCTCGGTTCGGCCTTTGAGCCCATATATTAAGGGGATAATATTAGTGAAGAAGATTGGGAGATATTGGGCAAATAAAGATGATGTTAGGGTTTGGTTTTAATTATCGTAATTTAGTTTTCTATCCAGTAATTAAGGTTTACGAACGTTATATTGTACAGGACGTGAGGAGGATTCCCTCAAGGAGGGTTCGGATCGACGGCAGTCTTAGCCGTACACTGTGAGTGGATGTTTGTTTTAAATAAGTGATGCATGCATTTATTTATTAAAGCTTGTTCTATTTTATTAACATATTTTCCGAGCATATAAAGATAATTACAAATTATCTCATGGTTTTGCTTTTAAATAATGATTCTCATGAATAATTATGATTTTTACCGGTTGTGAGTTTCGGTTGTCAAGTCGTTATGCTCGGATTCGAATTCATAATTGAGTTTTGTTGGAATAAATCTTTATGTTTATTTACGGATCTTCTATATTGGCATTGGGAATGCCTCATTGGCAACCTATATATTTCTTTAGCGTGTGGGACACGCTGTTAATTTATACGAATTTATGAGTATTTCCGGGTACGGTTGGGAATCGTACCTGTGTTTTCTTTATTCGTGGGACATGGGGAAGCCTTAAGGATTTATTGGAATTTATTAGTTTTTACCCACCATACCTGGGTCGTTATATATATTATATTGCTAGCTAGCCTATTAGTACTCCTCCCTACTTACTATGTGTTCGTGGGCGAGTAAGAGCAGAGCATGGGATGCTCCAGAGTGTGGGACACTCCGACCCGAGCCTGGGAGGCTCCCTTCTTTCGTATTTAGAAATTTCTTCCCCATATTTTATTATGACTTGACTAGCGGGGCTAGTCCGATTTATTTTTACCAGCGGGGCTAGTATGTTTTGCGCGAGTTTTAAATTTAAAGAAATACGTTTTATAAACGTTGCATGCATCGAGACTTTATAATGTAAATTTGTGGGAAAGTATAAACTTTTCTCCCTTTATACTTATTTATTTTGTCCACTCACGCTAATGTTTTTATGTACTTTCCCCCTGGGCCCTTTGGTTTCAATTGCCCAGATCGCAGTGTTGCTGACCGGCTTAGGAGTGGAGGCTAGTACCACTTTTGTCATCCATTCTCTGTAGGTTATTTATTAACCTACTTATTGTATTATATTTCGAGTGTGTTCCTTAGATTGCTCTGAATACTTGAAGAGGGTGGATTTATACATTTGTATAATTGTGTGTGTAAGAGAGTGGTATATTTTGGGAGGAAGTTGAATGATTTGAGTTGCTGGGTTGTAATTTGTATAAGATGTGATGATTGTGGAGTTCGATATTTATACTTGGAAAATTATGGAATGTTGCTAGGAAGCAGGGTGGCTTCAAGCATAGAATTTATTATACTTAGAAGTGTTTTCAGCAGGTTTAGGGTTGCCCATTATTAGGGGAGGTTCTGTCGAATTTTCTCGAAAAGTGGGCCCCGCAGGTCCATCTTGGAGTTAGGAGGGTAATTCCGGGGTGGGTCCTGACAGTACATCTCTGCACCAAAGACTTTGGCAGTGTGTAATGATTGAAGGGCATGAAGATAGTAGTTGGCGGAGCTGTGAATAGCGGGTCAGCTGAATCCTGGCCAGCTGGTCAGCGGTAGCAGTGTGTGTTCAGCGGTTGGCAGAGCACCCAAGTTTGGCAGTGGCTCGAGCCGGAGAAGGCTCCTAGCAGGGATCTTTGGTGGATGGCCAGCGGAGGTGGTGGACATCGGAGGATGGTCAGCGGAGGTCGCCTAGCGGAGTGGTGTCTAGCAGAGGGTGCTTGGCGGCGCTGAGGTGATGAGCTCCGCTGCACGTAGTGGCTTCTGACGATGACCAAAGGATAGGAAGGATGACCAAATGATGATGATCAAAGAATGGGGAGGATGATCAAATGATGATGATCAGAGGCCTCTACAGCATGACGCTAACCAAGTGAGTTTCCGTTATGAGTGTTCGTTGCTACTCCTGGCAGAGCTATTGCTTGGCGGAGTAATAGAGCCAAAGAGAAGTCCGGGTGCCTAGAGTAATGTTGTGGGTAAACAAAGTGATGTTGGCGGTGTGACTCTTTAGCGATGCCTCCTTGACTTGGGTTGCCGCTAGGCCCTATGTGAGAATGTGCTAGTCGTTGCTGATTGCTTGCTGGCAGAGCGTTGGCTTTGCTAAGCGGGAGATGGCCGCTGGGACTTGGGCTTTCTAGCGTCATTAGCGGTTGTGTCAAATTTTTTTTTAGTGGTTCAGCGTTGACAGACCTTCATCAGCATTGACCGACGTTGACCATTCTTCATCAGCGTTGACTAGATTTGGTCGGCGTTGACCATCCTTAATTTGATATTTAACGAAGTTCATGGTATGTGACGAAGCCTTTTTGTTGGCTTCCCACAGACAGTGCCAATGTTAATGTTTGTGACCGAGGGGTCTAATTAACGTAAAAGAAAGAGAGAGAGAGAGAGAGAGAGAGAGAGAGAGAGTAAGCAAAACACGAGAAGTATAGTAGTTCGTCTCCCTCCTTAGCGGGAAACTACGTCTACTTGAAGTGTTGCACTATATGGGATTGGGCATTGCGGCCCAACGAGATTACAAAATGTGTAATGGGATGGATTTTATGTGGGAGGAGGGGTCCCTTTTATAGGTAAGGGAACCCCTCTCATTTACTTTTTCTTAGATGTGGGATGCAAAACCACTATTCTAGTCTAGAAAGCCATATTGTGGAGGCATGTTGGCAAGGTCGGGAAGGTGGCTTCCCGGCGTGGTATTGGTCGCTTCCAACTACCGTGGTTTAGCTTAGACATTGGGCTACAGGATGCATGTCTCGGTTGGGCCCCACCATGGCTTGTGGGCCTCCCCAAGAGGGTGTTACTTATACTTGATGAGATAGCAAACTACCTTGCTAGTAGAGGTATCTACACTATTATAACTTGAATGGAACTTGGTTTAACTGAATGAGAGATGCTCCTAATATAGGCCTTGACACCCGGACTTTACGGGCAGGGAATCTGCTTTTACTAGGAAAAGGCCAAAAACAGGGAGCAGCACGATTATCTATGTTTTTGCCTCGTGAATGAACAGTGAACTATCTTGGTAGTGGTTTACTCGAAGTCTGCATATGGGTCCTGACTGTCTTGATAATTAGCCCATCTGACTGGTTTACCGGGAGTGTCTGGATGACTGTGAGATTAGGATGAGGATTGGGAAGAGATTTCTTCTTCTTCTTCAGATTCATCTTCATCATTACTGAGATTAGCTGCTTGTTCTAAGAGTTTTTTGGCTAACTCTTTTAATTCTTCTGACTTAGAGGATGTATCTGATTTTGTTGATTTTGCTTTCCCCTTGGACTTGAAAGAGGATGTTAACTTGAGGGACTGCGGTTGTGACTGAGAAGTGGATGCAATGTTGAGGTGGCATTGGAGTGACTGGAGATCTTGACTTAGTAGGTTGTGATGGAGTTACTGAAAACTTCTTCATTAAATTGGGAGAGAATTCTTTCAATTTTGAATTTATCCCACCATTTGACCAGTAAATGTCTGGATACTACATGTTCTTTGACTTCATAATGCCATTTAAAGATCTAAGGGAGCTTGTATTTGGCCATAAAATGTAGTGTGACTAGGAAATTCAAATCATAATTTGTGACTGCATTTTTTATTTCCTGTGGAAGGATATCGAATAGGCATCCATGAGTCCTCCACCATCCAAGGAAGCACATTGGGAATTGTCTATTGAAGACTTTATCAAAATTTAAGAACCAGGAATGACTGAAATCATCTGTTTGGTGTAGGAAGATGACTTTCCAGGCCTCTTCATAATCATAATAATTAAATGAGAGGTCACCATATTTGTGGTAGGTGAAGGGAGGATCACCCCATTGGGAAAGAGAAATAATACGAACTATGTATAGAGAATGATATAGGATCTTGGTTGGATCCTTTGTGTCAGGAATGGGCTTAATTGTGACTGATTTGGTTTCAAAAAGAATCTCTATAAAATTTTAATGACTTAGTAGAGTGACTAGGTAAAAAGTGAAAACCAGGAGGGTAATAAGTTTTGACTAAGGACATTGGATTTTTGAGGTGACTCATGGTTGGTTCAACGTAAAAAGGTGGTGATTAGTTCGTTGGTAGTAGGGAGAGTATATTTTGTAATTTGTTTGAGAATCAGATTTGAATGGATCATATTGGTTGACTAAGGCTGACTGGTAGTTGGGACGATTAGTACCAAGGGTGCTACCAATGGTATTGAATCTATTATTCGGTGGTAGTGGAAGTGGTGGGTGCCCAGCATATGGGACAAGACTAGAAGATGACTCTTGTTTGACTAGTGTTGATGACTCTGTTTTGACTGTATTTCTGGGAGCAGTTACAAATATCAAAGGGTTCTTCTGTGACTGGATTTCAGGGATTTCTCCCTGTGGATGATCGTGTCTTCATGTTTGGAACCCTATAGAAATTCTCAAGTTAGAAAGTCTAGAGTATGGTTGTCACTGCCTTTAATGAATGCAATTTCGAAATCAAAAATACTTAAAATTGCTTGACATCGGGCAAAGATTTGTTTACTGGCAATATTTTGAACATCTTTTTCTAAAACATCTTTAACACTTTTGCAATCGACTCTGACTAAAAAATTTTGATTTAATAAATCATCTTGAAATTTACTAATACATAAAACAATAGATAAAATTTATTTTTTGATAGTACTATAATTGCTCTGTGATTGGGTCCATACTCCAGAATAGTATCTAACAATTTGCTCAGGATGAGTAAGAGAGATTTGTTGTTTTGAGACACCATCATAACCTACTTCAGAAGCATCAGTTTCTACTATTTTGAAGGAATTGGCCAGGGGAATGCCTAGACATGGTAGAGTTTTGACATAACTTTTGATTTCTTTGACTAAAGAAGTATGAACTGATGACTAAGGACGGGGGTTGGTTTGTAACCTATCAAATAAAGGTTTGCATTTTTCCCTTAGATTTTGATAAAAATCTGCCACATAATTTAATGAACCTAAGAATCTTTGCAATTGATTTTTTTCTAAGCTTACATCAAGAAATTTGTCATCAAACTAGATTACTCTATCTGTTGGACTTATTTGGAGATGATGGATATTGAATCCTAAAAATCTGATATTTGTTTGGAAGAGTTTTATTTTTGAAGCTGAGACTACTAGACCATTGTTTTTTTATAATTGTGAAGAATTGATGTAAATGTTTCCAATGTTGATCAATGGATTGTGAAGAAATAAGAACATCATCAATATAGACTATGGAGAAATGACTATATGGATTAAAGATATCGTTCATAATATTCTGAAATTCACTGGGGGCATTTTTGAGACCGAATGGCATGACATTCTATTCATAATGACCAAATGGTGTGACGAAAGCAGTTTTGTATTTATCTTCTTCACTAATTTGTATTTGCCAAAAACCTGATTTCATATCAAACTTGGAGAAAATGACAGATTTATTTAATCTATTAATGAGATCTAGTTTGTTAGGGATAGGATATCGAATCCATTCTAATACTGCATTGAGAGGTTTATAATTGATGACTAAGCATGGAGTTCCTCTTTCTAATTCAGCATTTTTCTGTACATAGAAAGCAGGACACGACTAAGGTGATTTACTTTGTCTGATGATTCCTTTATTAAGTAAATCTTTGATTTCTGTTTTGTAGAATTCCATGACTTCTTGATTCATTTGGATTGGACGAGCTTTGGTAGGAATATTTTTCTCATTGAATCCCTTATTATAAGGGAGAGTGACAATATGTTTTTTCCTATGCCAAAAGGCAGTAGAAATATCCGAACATAATTCGTTAATGATTTTTTCTTCGAATGTTTTGCTTTTTTGTTGAAGGAAAGTTTCTTGTAGTTGAATATCGATTCGTTTGAAATTGATTTCTTCTTTGAGGAAGGTTATTTGCTTATTTTTTGCCTGAATGCAATTCAATGTTTTTGAAATAGAATTTTCTTGGAAAGCTTTTAGTGTATGAATTTCAAGGTTGGATAAAAATGTAGATTTGACTGGTTCACCAAATGGATAGGTGATAATCCCATCATATTCAGTAGTAAAAGGGTATATTAAGGTAATGAAAGGAAGTCCTAAAATTACTTTGTCCGTCAAATTTTTGACTAAGACAAATGGTGTTTTGAAGCATACATTTTTTTTTTTAAAAAAGAGAGAAATATTATTACTAAGCATGATTAAGATCGTGCATGAGGCCATCCAGTATACTATCTGGACTTGCATCTCAGAATCAAAAGTAAAAGCTGCGAGCCTATAAGCTATAATATTAGCCTGTCTAGGAGCAAAAACAACAGATAAATCAGTACTAGAGTTGAGTAAACCACGCATATCAGTAACTAATGCTCTCAAAGGTGATAGATCACAATCCAAGGCATTAATGGCCTGAACAGCAAGCAGGCAGTCACTCTCTATTACTGCTTTCATAACCTGCATGGCTTGAAACAATTCTAAACCCCTCTTGATAGCCAAAAGTTCCACATGCAATGGCGAGCTAACAAAACACATATGACTAGAGAAGGCAGCAATAAATTGGCCATGAGCATTACGAAGCATGCCTCCTGTACCCCTAAACTGTACGTTGGTTAGATAGGCACCATCCACATTCAGTTTCAGTTTATCTCCCAAAGGAGCTGCCCAACATTTACTTACTTTCTGTAGAACTGATGGGGTAGGACTCCTGGGTTTCTGGGCCTGTAGATACTATTCATACCAGGCCATAGATGAAGCCACTAATCCCAAGCTGGTTTGCGAATTATTTTTCCAAAGCTTGTCATTGTGGTTTTTCCAAAAGCTCCATAACATAATCAATAACTTGTCAAAGAGACTATAAGGAAAACTAGCTGCTCAGTCCAGCAACAACTCCTTCCAAGTCAGGGGGAGGAAGGGAAAGAGAATAGGGGAGCACCCAAAATAGTCTCAGCAATACTGCACTCTCGAAATAGATGTTCAGGAGTTTCCACAGATTCTGAGCAAACACAACAACCAAGATCCCCAGCATAACCTTTAGAAGTTAATGTAGTCCGAGTGGGAAGTAAATTATGAGCAGCTCTCCAACCAAAAATGGCCACTTTATTAGGGACATTAGCTTTCCACAGAGGTGCATAAGGATCACCCGTAAACGCTGAAGCAAAAACATTGCCAATAGAAAAATCTCATGCAATAGTATAGGCTGATTTGACTGAAAAAGAACCCTTTTTCTCCAATTTCCAAGCAGCCTTGTCAACTCCCACTTTTGTACTTAATGGAATAGCTAACACGTGAGAAGCTACATAAGGAGGAAAACAAGCATGAACTGCAGGGATGTCCCAGGCACATTCCGGAGCATTAATCAAATTAGAGACCATATCAAAAATTGTATCAGGTGGTTTCTCAAGAGAATGAGCAGGGGCATTCGGTATCCAATCATCCTCCCACATCTTCACTGAGGTGCCATCACCAATTCGCCAAAACAGACCTGTATGTAACACAAGTCTGGCTTCCATGATACTCCTCCAAGAATAGGAAGGCTTGTCCCCCATGTTGGCAGTAAGAAACTACCCCCCATGGATGATAAATAGCCTTGAACACTCTAGCAACAAGAGAGTTGAGGTTGGAAAGAAGCTGCCAACCTTGCTTAGCTAACATGGCTAAATTATGAGCATGAAGATGTTTGAACCCCATTCCACCAACCTCCTTAGGAACACACATGGGATCCCAAGATCGCTAATGAATCTTTCTCTTCTCTTCTGTACTTCCCCAAAAGAATTGGGAACAAAGCTGTTGAAGATCATCACAAAGAGACTTGGGTAATAAGTAACAGTTCATGACATAGTTAGGTAAGGTTTGAGCCACTACTTTGATTAGTAACTCCTTTCTACATGCACTAAGGATCTTAGAACACCAGCTGATCAATTTCTTAGAAAGCCTCTCTTTCAAATAAGAAAATATAGCATTCTTATTATGACCTACATGAATAAGTAGACCTAGATAAAGACCATGTTCCTTAACACACCTCAGACAGAGAATGGAGGAAAGATGATTTCGAACCTGTTGGCTAACATTACCACTAAAAACCACGCTGGATTTTTGCAAATTGATCGTCTGCCCTGAAGCCCTATCATAGATAGAAAGTAGGTTCTTAAAGGCTTGACACTCATGAATTGTAGCCTCTCCAAACAAGAAACTATCATCAGCAAATAGCAGGTGGTGAATAACCGGAGCAGTGGGTGACATTAACAAACCTTTAATAGTACCATTCTGCACGCAGGAAGAGATAAGTGATGACAGTCCTTCAGCACACAGAATAAAGAGGAACAGTGATAGTGGATCACCTTGTCGAACACCTCGAGTTGGCAAGATGAACCCCGTCGAATTACCATTCACAAGGACTGAGTAACTAACAGATTTAATATTGGCGAGTACCACACTCACCCAATCATGATAGAAACCAAGTTTCAGCAAAACCGCTTCCACATATTGCCACTCTAATCTATCATAAGCTTTGGAAATGTCCAACTTGAGAGAGAAGAAGCCATCTGCTTGTCGTCAAAGCTTCTTCATGAAATGTGCTACCTCTGTAGCCACTGAGGTATTATCCGAGATGAGCCTCTCGAGAACAAAGGCACTCTGTAAAGGAGATACAATTTGGGGGAGAATTGTCTTCAATCGGTTGGCTAGAACCTTGGAAGCAATCTTGTAGATGACATTGCATAAAGCAATGGGCCTTAAATCAGAGGGTAGTTATGGTTCTTTAATTTTTGGAATGAAATTCAAATATGTGAAATTGGATTCTTGTGGAATCCTCCCAGTACGTAGAATATCCCTAACCGCCATGCACACATCATGTTCAACAACATTCCAAAATTTCTTAAAGAAGCAAGGAGACATACCATCCGGTCCAGGGGATTTAGACGGATGCATTTGGAACAAGGCCTTCTTGATCTCACCATCAGTATAGGGAGCCAAAAGATCTCGATTCATCTCCTCAATAACTTTGGCCTGCATGGAATCAAGGATGGTCTCTAAAGCAGCGAGGTTAACTGTCTCCGAACAAAAGATGTTATCATAATAATGAGTGAGAATTTCTGCCACTTCGCATGGTTGAGAAGTCCACTGTCCATCCCCATTACATAGGCCCTTCACTCGATTTCTACAATGCCAGTTCGAGGCCCTTCTATGGAAGAAATGAGTATTCCGGTCACCTTCTCTTAATCATTGGATCCAAGAGCGTTGCCTCCAATAAGTCTCATCGAGCGATTGCAACTCATTCAAATGGAACTACAATGCTTTCTGTTTATCAAAATGTGTTACCTCAAATTATTTCCTCATGAGACCATCCAGCTTTCCTTGAATAAGCTTCATCTCCGTTCGTCTCTATTGAAACACACCAGTATGCCATTTTTGCAATAGGCACTACTAGAAATCTATTCATATACATCGCATGTTTTAAATCGGTCATACTTGCCCACGATGTAAAAAAGTAATCTAACATTGTTTTATGAAAATACCGATTTAAATGTATGTCATTAACATCAGTCCTTAAAATGACTGGTGTTAAAAATTTAGTTCGAAAATTTGCGGGAACCTATGTTTGCAAAAAGCGCTAAGTCTTTTAAGTGAAATGAAGAAGCGGGGACTAAAACTCAAAATTTTCACACTTAGAAAAAAAATTGCGCCCGACCCCAAAATTGAAACACAAACCCTAAGCTCAGTGTCGACCTCCGTTCTCAACCCAGACTCGAGCTCCTCCTAAACTCGAGCTCCTCTTCCTCCTCCTCACCATCACAATCCTCCCTCCTCCATTCTCAGGCGGAATCTGAAGTGCCGAGATCCCGACCTCGATCTAAAATTGAAGTAACAACTCTGAATCTTGAGCTCGGCCTCGATATGAGATTGGCAGAGTTGAAGAAATTAAAGAGGAATGGTGTTTTCCTCTCAAGCCCCACCGAAGTCGGGGTTGGAGCCCTAAACCCGAACACAGCAACCCAGCTGCACTCAACTGCGCTATTTCTGACTCTCTTCTCCATGACTCCGTGTCTCCATCTCCGCCGTTTCTGACTCTCCGTCTCTGCCTCTCCGGTCTCCCGTCTCCGAGTCTCTGTCTCCGAGCTCTAGGTATCTCTCTCTCCCAGTCTCCCTTTCCGTCTTCTTCTACTCCTCTTCCTCTTCTTCTTATCTTCTTATCTTCTTCTTCTTAATCTGATTGAATCATGAATCACCCATTTGAAATTGAAATTGAATTCCTCAGAGTAATGAAATTGTATGTATGAATGTATCCTAATAATCTGAATATGTTGGTATGGCCCAGATTGGAGCTACTTTCCCTCTCAACTGATTTCCCTCTCAACTCAAACCCTAGCCCCCCTTCTCTTGTCTCACCGCTCGCCTGAGGCTACTGAATGCGATCATGGCCGACGTCGCCACCTTGTTGTGTGCTCGTTGCAGCAAACCCGCTAATCTTCATTATGTCAATTTCTCACTCTTCAATTTTTTTTTTTCAATTTCGCTAATCTTTATGATTTTTTTGATTAATAAAGCTATAATCTTGATGCTACTGAATCAGAAATACTTGATTCTGAGAATTCTTGAATGTTCATGGCTTGAAAGATTGGAACTTTAGTTGAATTAAGCTTTAATTTTCCATTTGCAGGTGTCCCAAGTGTGTGGAATTGAAGCTTCCTCATGAAGATGCCGCTTTCTGGTTTGTAATGATTTCCTTCTTTGAGTTTATAATGGATTATTAAGGTGCCCTGTAGAAATTATAGTGAGTTGAGCCTTTTGGTTTTAGCTTGATCAGGATTTAGAACACATTAGCGGTTTGATTTGACTAGAATCGATAGCGTATGTTGATAGAAGTTTGAAAATGATTTGTAAGTTTGACTAATTATGGAGATATGGACTCTTATCAGCACTCAAGATTGTTTTAAGGCTTCGTGGAGCTTGCAAAAATCGGTACATTTAAAGGTACATCAGTGACCTTCAGTTATTTATACATCTTGTAAAGATTTTGTTCCAATTGTTAATTATGTGTTTCTGCAGGAAAGGAGTGCCAAATTTCTGGTTGTATGCTTTAAAAGGCCGTGCCACGATAGATGCTCAGGTTGTTGTTTGTGCATAAAGTTTTTCATCATGTTTCTTATCCTGAATCTTTGTAGTTGAATCTAAATTGTTTTTGTCTTATCTCTTGGTATCAGATTACGGATCAAGATGAAGGAGCTCTCAAGCATCTTACAGACATTAAATGATCCAGGATACAGAAAGGGTTCAGACTTGAATTCTATTTTCACACTAACCCTTTCTTTGAAAACCCTGTCTTGACCAAGACGTATCACATGAATGATGAATTCTTTCTAGAATCTGCAATAGAGTAAGATTCTTGTTTTATACATTTGATACAAGGAAGGCAGCTGTTTGTATTTACTTTAATTTTTTGGGGCATCTGGTGCTCTGTAGGACAGAGATTGCATGGCATCCAAAAAAATGCTTGACACAGAAGCTCGATAAGATATCTGGGAAGGGATCAAAGAAAGCTAAGCCAATGACTAATAAAAGCTTCTTTGGCTTTTTCAGTCCACCTGAAATCCCAAAGAACCTTAAAGATATGAAAGATATTGTTGAGGTGAGGTTTTTGTAACATGGTCATCATATTTAAATTTGTTTCCTTATTTGACTCATTGACTGTGTACACACAATTTCTTATATTTCATTTTTCTCAATAGGTCATAAATCTGAAAGACGAGATGGAAAGGGATTCTTTCTTTGGGTGAGCTCATAACTTTGGTTTTACCCACAGGCAAATGCTTGAACTTTGTTATTAGCTACTGTATGATTGAGGTCTCAATATAGACAGATTCTCTGAACTTTGCTATTGCTCGACGTTTTTATTCTTGTGTAAGATTGATCCAGGTACTATTCTCCCTTACTCTGAAATTTGTATTACTATATTGGACATTGCATTATTCAGTTTGATATGTTTCCATGATTATTATTTACAATTGAGAGACACTGCTTGGATGTCTGCACTCCAAATTAGTATGTTATGTTTTTTAATAGCTAGCAACTACCTTTACAGCTTTGTTTTATTTATTGATCCATATTATAGTTCTTGTGGTGTGTTTACTGCGACTTCTTGATCATTCACGCTGTTACATTACATGATCATTTTATAAAAGATTGCATTTGAAATACCTTGATGCTTTCTCAACTTGAAGGAAAAATATGATGCATTGAAAGCAGAGTTTGACAAGGATAGAGCATCAATTCAAGCAAAATATCTTCAATCATGTCAAACTTTGTACGCACAAGTATGTAGACAATTTATGTCATCTCTATACCTTTTTTCTGTTTTAAAGATAAAGTTAATTGTCACTCCACTTCACAGCGATACAATATCATAAATGATGAAGCAGATGGAGAGAGTATTGATCCTGAAGCAGATGGAGTTAGTAGCGACTCTGAAGAGGAAGCATTTGTCAATGGTACACTTTTAATACTTTTATATATTCATTAACTTTAACAATTTGTTATTTATATCATCACTATTTATTATCCTATTACGTATTTTGGCAGAGAAAGGGGTGCCTAACTTCTGGCTCTATGCATTGCAAAACAATGACTATATAGACGACGAGGTGGGTGTTGGTGCATACTATTTCTCGTTTATAATGTTTACATGGTTGTAACTTGTGTATAAAATCCTTCTTTGTTTTTTCTCGTATCTTCCCAATTAGATTACTTATCGTGATGAGCGAGGGGTGGACAAGGAGGGGTGAGGCATCATGCATCTTAATTGGAGTGGAAATTTTCAGTACTTTCTGTGTAGATTTAGAACTGTTTGAGTATTATCGAGACTATCTTTGCATAATACTGTTTTGAATATTGATGTGCATTTGCATTTGGTTCTCTTGGGTTTTGTGCAGATTAACTTGGTAGAAATGCCAGAGTGAGTAAGAAAAAGTTGATGGCTTTGACCACTAATGTGATGAGAGATGATAGGGATACGGTAAAGTGGTCATGCTTTTTCTCACTTGGTATTCCAATGTGAATTATGTGTATTGAGATTCACTGCCTTTTTAGTACCTTTTAAGCTCAGTCATGTCGGTATTTCTTTTTGTTGAGTTTAGTAATACCAGAAATCACTGCCATTAGGTTTATGTTGCACTGTGAAACTGACTTTGTCATTCTCTTGTAGGGCCTTGGATTACAAGTTGTGAATTATTTGGCTGCCAAATATGAAGAGCTAGGGTGTGAAGTGAAATGGATGGGCAAGCCTGATAAGGTGATCTAGTCACATTGGTCTGGTTACCGCTGTTAACTTCACTTCATGTGAATCTTTAGCTTAATACATATTTCTCTTGCACTTGACTACCAAGAAGAATTTTGAGCAAGGCTAGTTTTTGCTTTGAAGCAAAGTTTGGTGTTGAAATTTTGTAGATTGTTGCTCATATGTTTCTAGGCTAGCCTTTGTACGTTTTGGGGTTTTCTTTTGTGACATATGTTCAATCATGAATTTGGAAAGAAAATTAATGGAAAGCCCCAATTTTTGGATGATTATGAAATGCATTTCTTTTCCTAGCAGCAGCTAGATGCAAACTTAGCTCATCACGCTTGTCAAAATGAAGTGAAGTATATAAAAGCATAACAAAACAGTAATGCCAAGGAAAACGAAGTCACTTGAGAGATTAGAAATCAGTATCAAAATGAAAATCGATGTCTTATGATTATTAATGTATCGAGTTGTGTCCGCAGAATCGATGTACTAAAAACCAGTGCGCATCGATTTTACAAAACAAAAGCTATGTCTACAATGAAACAACACATCGGTTCTAGAAAAAGCAAGCGATGTACATAAAACCATGGAACATCATTTTGCTTAAATGAAAACGATGTGCTGTGTTAAATGAAACATCAGTCCTTAAAAACAAAACCGATAACGCCTAAAGATACAGACATCGTTCCTAAGAAAATAATGTGCCAAGCTACATGTAAAAATGCCCACTAACAAACAATACTCATGGCAACTGATCTCTACAAGTGTACTGGACATCGCTTCTAGAATAGAAATCGATGCAAATGTTCACGTAGGTATTGTTCGACATATACTTTATTAAGCATAAAATGTGAAAATATGAAGAATTAGACATACCTAACATACAAAAATATGATGATTATAACGATTATACATCGATTTGTTTTTTAGAATCGATGTTGGTTGTTGTCTGGGACATCGGTTGAAAACGCGCTTATACTGATGTCTATACTTTTCTCTACACCCACTAAGACATCGGTTGAAAATTAGTTTAACATCAGTCTAGAACCGATGTCTATGAACAAAATTCTAGTAGTGAGGGCACCGGTTTGTTTAATTTTCCTACCAACTTGACACATAAACTCACCCGTTGTTAGAGTCATCCAACCTTGGTCAATGATGTTTGGAAGATCATCATGCTGCAACCACATTTCCTCAAATCGAAAGTGCTTTGGTGTCTGAGAAGAGGGCAGTAGTTCTGGGATCACCTCAATCAGTAGAGGGCAGTGATCAGATCGACTCAAGGGTAATGTCAGAACTCGAGAAAACGGGTAAAGGTTCCTCCAATGCACATTCCGGCATGCCCTATCAAGTCTTTCTTTCGTGAATCGGTTAGCCCAAGTGTAACGAGAGCCAACATACCCCTTGTCCATCAAATCACAATCCACCAAGGCTTGTCTAAACAGATTCATTTGGGCTATATTAAGAGGGGGACCACCGGATTTGTCTTCTAGACACAAGATTTCGTTAAATCTCCAGCCACAATCCATGGCATATTAACCTGAGCCGCTAGGGTTCGCAACAGATTCCATGTGATCATACGATCTGCCGTTGTAGCTACCCTATAAATTCCTGTGAATTGGAAGACCCTTGCTGATCCAATAGCCCCAACCTCGATGTCAATATGATTGGTAGAGTAGTTTCGGAGATGTACTGGGATTTCATTGCCCCAGAACAAGCCAAGACCACGACACTCATCGCTACATGGAGAGCAGATGACGCCATCAAAACCCAAATTCCTCTTGACATCAGACAACAAATCTGGTAAAGCTAGGGTTTCTGAGAGAAAAATAATACTCGGATTCCGCTGACGTACAAGACTGACGAGGGCATCCTGAGTTCCAGTGTTATTAAGTTCCCTACAATTCCATACCAGAATCTTAAAGGGTATCATAATCAGCCGACAGAGAGTGTCGTTGGAAGGAGAAGATCTAAGACTGACAAAGCCTAGGGTGGGCTAGGGTTGACTATAGTTGGCTAGGGTTTGCTGGAGTCGAGCGGGAGACTCTCTCTTTTTGCTCTGAGTTTAATGCTTACTTTTTGTTCATATGTAGTTGAAAAGTCAAATCACACAGACATGTGGTTTAGGGATTTCGTACTTTATATCCATTTTAGTTCCATTAGCTGATCTTAACGATTCCTTTGTTTTTTCAAAGTATTTGGAAGGTATCAGGCCTTCTTAGATGCAGTTGAGATCAACACCAGAATCAATGAGCGCTGTCATTACTAACTGGAAGTCATTGATTTGAAGTTGTACTGTGGTATACCATTTTTTAAGTTAGATTTGCCTAATAATACTAATGGTATTTTGTTATGATGTTTTTGCATCATGGTTCTCAGGTGAATCTGTGTCAGTAAGATTGTCATTAGGAGGCTGCATTTTAAGAAATTGTTGTTCTATTTTAAGAATATTTAATTCATGTTTGCTGTCTTTGTTGTCATGACTAATTTCTAAAGTTGTTTTTTGTAATAATTGTATTTGTGTTTTAATTGTTTTTATTTCTTGTTGTAAGTCTTGGATTGTTATTTCTTTTTTACTAGTTTTGAATTTGTCAAAGGTTGAAGTAAGACAAATTTTTTCCTGAGGGATATTAACAACGTTTTCTTGGGTGATTAATTTTTTCAACTTCTTGAGGTATTCCGATTTTAATTCTTGGTTATCAATTTTGGTTATTAGATCAATTAATAGTTCTTCCTGTTCTTCTTGTTTAGAAAGAACATTTATTTCAGAATCAGTTGAGGTGGAAGATTTCATCGGTGATAAATTATTGTCACTAAGTTCATTTTCTGAGTCAGTGTTTTTTAATTCTAAAAGTCGAATGAGGTTTTCACGTTCTTCTTTACTGATTTTTAATTGTTGGATAGTATTTTTTACTGGGCAGTTATTTGCAAAGTGGCAGTGGCCGGTTTTGTTACATTTATAACATTTGGTTTTACTTTTTTCAAAAGGCTTTTTTGAATGGCGATTTATTTTTCTAGGCCAGGATTTTTGAAATTTGTTTGGTTCGAAATCGTTTTGTTTCTTGGGTAAAATTTATTGCGAGTAAATTTTCTTCTTGTATGATGATAGTCAAATTCGTTGTTTTTCTTCCGTAAGCTACGAAAAACCTCTGAAAACGAATTGTAGATGGTTCAACCTCCAACACAAAAGAAGAGTCGGGGTTACTCTGCAAAACAGCTTCCTTATACCAAGATAACTTGCTGAACGTGTCTGCATTGGAACCATAAATAGCTTCCTTGGCCCGATGCTTTGCTTTCAAGGTAACCTTGTAGGAAATATCAAACCCATATGTTGATTTGAACTTGCTCATAATCTCCCTTGGCTTCAATGAAAGATTAAAGCTAACATCAGTAGCAATGCAAGTCTTGACAACCTTGGATCCCGAAAGCTTGTGTTTTTGAGTCCTAACTACACCCTTGCAAGTGTGAGTATTATTCAACTCTATGATATAAAGGCAACCATTGGCAGATGATGAAACAGCACGAAGATGCCAATCACAACCTTCAGTTCCAACATTTGCACAGACTGCATGAATACGATCCAAATCATTTCTCAGGAATACAAACTCGAAACCAACTGCAATTGCATACTTCCTGAGCTTTTCACGGAGCTCAGCAGCACCATGAAACTTATCCCCGACATTATGAATATAAGAACTCCAATCATCAGACAAATACGTCTTGTGAACTTCAGTCCTGAATGCATCACCCAAATAATCATCTTCATCAATAACTTCCGAACCACTATCCACAGAACAGTTTCTCCTACAACCTACCCCAATCTTTAAAACTGAAATATCGACACACTCTAGCCTATATATTCTAGCAAAGCAAAACAGCATTTGGAAATCACGATCGTTACGAAGAAAACAAACTTCACAACCTGGAACTGAATACTGAAGCTCAACAATATCAGTTGGGGAAAACTGGAATGTACGGAAAATGTCTTCATACAACTCAGAGTAGCTCATGCATTGATTCAAAGGAATCATATAACCTTTGCCAGAGTAAAGGCACCTAGCAACCAGAGGATCAGCCATAGACCTGCGAAGAAAACACAGGCAAACGAATCTATTATTAAACCTAAAACACATATTACTGCCCCCCAATAATGTAATCAAACCTACCAAAACGAAGTAGAAGCAGTACCAAACAACTTTTAAAATAATGAAAAGGATAACTAAACAACAATTACAACGACTGAATAACACATAAAAACATTACTGCCCCCCAATACACTAACTACTGGTCCCCAGTAATATAGTCAAAACAGCCAAAAAAAATTTGTAAGATGTAATAAATTGCAATGCATTCAAATAAAGCATCAGTAAGCAACAATTATAGATACTAAAATATCGTTGAACAACATTATTGGCCCCCACTAGAAATATTACTGCCTCCCAAGAATATAATCAGAACTACTGCAACACTTCCGAAACAGCTCAAACCCAAAATCCAAACATGAATTCACCAAAAGAAACACGAAATTAATACAGAAACTCAAAACTAACACAATGCACTCAAAAACACCTGGAAGTTCAAAATCAAAATTACAAAAACAATTCATAACCAAAACAAACACCTGGAAGCTCTGATTCAGAAAAATCAGTTCGAAAGTAAGACAACAATTCGTACAAAAAAATTCCTAAAATCAAACATATTAAACAGAGCTAAAAGCCAAACGGATTAGATAGAGCTAAAGAAACAAAAGCAAACCGCAGTGGAGGAACACAAAGAGCATCTGGATCACGATCCATGTGAAAATCACAGCAGAATTTCTCTCTCTATGAATCGCAAAACTTCTACCACCAGCTCTAAATATAAATCGCAGGAGCTTCACACACCGAAATCGCCGTAAAGCTTCACAACCCGAAACCAGGGAGCTTCTCTCTCCTGTCTGGGAGCTTCTCTCTCCTGTCTATATAAATCGCACAGCTCCTCTCTCTCTCTCTCTCTAAAATGATAGAGCTCCACACTAAAAAACCAGGGGGCTTCTCTCTCTACAAATACAGCCAAATGTCTCTCTCCAAAATCGGAGAGCTTCGCTCCCTAAATCATGTTTCTGTTACGATTTGAAAGCGTTTCAGTTATAGAGGGGCAAAAGCGTCCAGAAAATTGAATAAAACAGTCACGTGTTGAAAAGGTTGGGTAATTGGGGTTTAAAAATAAAAACTGATGATTAAGTGGGCAATCTCTTAGAGTGTTTGGGTAAATGGGGTTAAATGTCCCAGAAATTGAGTAAATGATCATTTCCCCTAAAAAATATGATCTTTTGCTCATCTTTTTCTTGTATTGTCCAGAGTTACTAAATGTCAAGTGCCTTTCCCTTTCTCGAAGTTACATTGAGATGTATAGGACTACTAGTTTGTTGCCAAATATGGTAGAGTATATAAAAAAAAAAAGTAGTCCTACCGCTCCCACTATGCTGACCTTGTACAAGCAGGCCCTAAAAGCCAATGTTGAGCAATCACTACTGGTTCTAAAACATTATTTTCGGCCCCAACATATGGACAAAACAGTTTAGTGTTCTTTTCTTTCTTAAACAGCACAGTACGTGGTCGAAGCTGACTAATACCATCTATAGTCACAGTTAATTCCATAACTCAAAGACAATATGGTAACTAGGCTCATAGCACAGATAAATCATTGGTCACCATCTGCAACCTATCACCGTCTACGACTCTTGGTTTTCATACCCCGTCTGGTCTTAGAACCAACTGTTGGTCACCATCTGCGACCCATGCTTTTCAGACCCCATCTGGTCTCAAGTCAACGTTAAGTAAGTCACACATGACCTAAAAACGTTACGACCATCTAGTTCCGGCTTTCCCCATCCCTGCTCACTATCTGTGACCCTTGGTACAAGGACCAATACATTTAAAATGAATCACGCTTGACTCCAAAATGTAACATCAAACTCAATACTTTTCAAACAATAGAAAACATCTTTTTCTACAATATTGTTTCTATGAAAAGTCTCATTCAACAATAATATGAACCCATCATGCATATTATTCATCACACATCATCCACAAAGAATATATATATTTCACGTAAATATATATATACGTAGTCATTCGCTCAAGAATGCCTACTAATACGAACTATAGTTTGCAGTTAAATAATTAACGCCAAAACGATAATGGTGATTCCGTTCATAAAGAACCTTGTGAGATTACTCACCTCGAAACTCCCGCTGCGTCTTCACACCACTAGACTGCATACAGAACGTCCTCTATCAAGCACCTAAGGAAGTACAGCCTTGATTCAGTCAATGAAACACAAGGAATAACATTCGAAAACCCTAAATCGAACCAAAATTCCCAAAGTAATGCCAATCGAGGTGAAACCACATCCGAGACCACCAAATGTCTCCGAAATACTTCCATGATCGATATATCAAATTCACAAGTCGATCAGAAGCTCAATTCCTCACGGATCGAATCATCGAACGGTCCGAAACCGTAAAAATCACAACATATTCATACGATCTCCAAAAATTACAAACAATATATCGAAATGTTCGTATCGACGAGTAGATTGAAATTAGGAATAGAAACTATCCCTGAGGTGGCCGGAAACCGCCTGAAAACACCGCCGCCGGACCAAAGTCGGAATTTGACAAAACTCCCAACACCAAAGTTCTTCATCTCAACTCCAATTTAAACTTTCATAACTACACCAAAGTCCAAAAATGAACCAATCGATCAAATTTTACCTTAGAACAAAACAGCTCGATTGAAACCCTAGAATTTCTATTCCAAAATTTGACCTCCACGAGTTGAATCGATGCAAACCACCTTGTGGGAAGCGTCATCGTTCTCCAAGCTCCAAAAGCCCTAAAAAATCACCGGGAAAGGTGGCCGGAATCCCCGACTCCGATCAAGGAGATTTCATCCCCGAAGCAGCCACTTCCAATCGATGTAGCTTCCTCCACGGCTCGAATCTCTCTTCAATCCTTCCAGAGACCTCAAGAAGGGATTGAGGCGAGCAAAACCCACTTTTGAATCGAAGCAAACGGTGGCCGGAGGAGCAAGAATGACGCCGGCAAAGTGGAGGCTGTGGGCGGGCTCGGGAGAGAGTTGGGTTTCCGGTTTTGGAAATTTGGCCTTCTTTGCAATTTCCGGAAAATTTCGTCCTTTTATACCAAAATGGAAAGTTTTTCCAAAGCCCATAACTTCTTCATACGAACTCTGATTCTCGGGTTCCGCATGTCCACGAACTCGTATCGACGCGTTCTACAACTTTCGTGAAGGACGTTTTTAGAGAATCCCAACGTATCAAAAGTCAACCTTGAATCCCCCCTAAAGTCATACTTTTCGAACAATTAATTCGTCCGAAACACTTCCGCTCCATCCACGAGCCACGAAACCGTCCAACAACCATAAATTAGATTCCGGAAAATCCTCGGAAAGTAATTACGAATTTCCGAGGCATCACATTCTACCTCCCTTAAAGAAATTTCGTCCCGAAATTTACACGCACTACTCCCACAAGTACGTATAAATCATCCCCACATCAAATTCTGATTCCTCGACAACCTGTTCTTGCCTCACTGTACAACACACCTAGCTCAATAATGGATACAGGTACCCTACCTAGTATCACAACACTAGGAATCTTTACCACACCGCTCGGTGGTAACCCAATCATTTCATGGATCTCATCTTCGTACACTATCCAACAAAGACTCTGTGACTGCAGCACTACACATAGATCACACAAGAGTCCAGAATCCTGTTATCACAACAGTATCTGCATCATATCACCAATAATGCAAACCTTGCATTACAAGAATTGAAAATGAAACCTTCATTTCAACTCACCTCGAACCTATGCATCACAACTTAATAAGTGTCTACCCAACCTGGGAACACAAAATCAAGCTAAGGTCTGGCCTCGCTTGACCCGCACACACATCATCACCTGTCATTGTAATCATAATCAAAGTGGCCTCTACTACCACAACAATGAAGGATGCTTCACACCACAAACCACACTCAAAGTCTAACTTTAGACAACAGGGAAAACCCAACACAACACAACACATGGAAAGAAGTACACAACTATCACACATTATTCTAGCACACAAGCAGAATTAGATAAGGTACCTTCTTATCCTCACACACATCAGCTTGAGGAAACCATGCAACCATGATTCCTTCTAACATTCCATATCATTTCCACCAAAAGGACAACATAAATCACCACTGTGACAATGTTCTATTTGCTAACTTAACCATCAAAAAGCAATTCAAGTCTCATCTAGACAATAAAGGAAGAATACTCTCGGAATTCTCCTATAATTACATACTTATGAGTCTCCAGCAACCTCGACCGTTACTCCCATAAACTATCATGGCAGACAGACAAGAATTCTGACTGACATCGTAACCACTCGTCCGGCCAAGGACGTGATTTCCGATAACATGCCTTTGTCACCATTTGTGACCATCTGTGATTCAATCTCGACCACCATCTGAGATCAGTCACCGTCTATGACTCGATATATCACCATCTGTGATCAGTCACCATATGTGACTCAATATATCACCATCTGTGACTCAATATCGATCACCATCTATGATCAGTCACCATCTGTGATCAGTCACCATCTGTGACTCAATATATCACCATCTATGATCAGTCACCCTCTGTGACTCAATATATCACCATCTGTGATCAGTCACCGTCTGTGATGCAATATATCACCATCTGTGATCAGTCACCATCTATGACTCAATATATCACCATCTGTGATCAGTCACCGTCTGTGACTCAATATCGATCACCATCTGTGATCAGTCACCATCTGTGACTCAATATATCACCATCTGTAATCAGTCACCATCTGTGACTCAATATATCACCATCTGTGACTCAATATATCACCATTTGTGATCAGTCACCCTCTGTGACTCAATATATCACCATCTGTGACTCAATATATCACCATTTGTGATCAGTCACCCTCTGTGACTCAATATCGGTCACCATTTGTGATCAGTCACCATCTGTGACTCAATATATCACCATCTGTGATCAGTCACTATCTGTGACTCAATATCGATCACCATCTATGATCAGTCACCATCTGTGACTCAATATATCACCATCTGTGATCAGTCACCATCTGTGACTCAATATCGATCACCATCTGTGATCAATCACCATTTGTGACTCAATATATCACCATCTGTGATCAGTCACCATCTGTGACACATGATCTTCAGACCCATCTGGTCATGAAATCAAACATCAAGGTCACCGTCTGCAACCTGTCACTATCTGTGATCTGTCACCACTATGGTCTTCAAGATAAATCAAGCCAACAATCAATCAAATCAAGAAGAAAACAAGGCAATCACAATTTAAAACACGCAAAACAATTCATAGTAACCCCTGCATATAATTTAGTTCAGGAGGTCACATTAAGTCAAACAACATGACTTCAACAATCTAACAACTAAGCTCGTATGAAAGGATACAGTTTTCCCCGAAAACAGTCCTTATCACCCCACCAGAGTTCAATCCAGAGGTTCCCATTTCTCAAATGACTGCAACTCAAAGAACCAACACCTAGGTTCACAACTTCACCAACAGAGCAAACCAATGCTCTGACAATTCTACACTCTAACTCACAACTAGCACTCCTACATACCCAGTGATTATATCAATACTGAAGAGCACCAGATGGGGATCCGCTGCAGACGGGCCATCACTCGGGTAGTACTGATGATCACCAAATATGTACCTTACGCTCTGATACCAAACTGTCACGCCCCTGATTTTATACACAATAAATCGATATATAACCCCATAATTATATATGCGTGAAATGTTCAGCCATCAATACCAAATACTTAGAAATTTACGGGTTTTGGTTCCGTGCCTACTGCCAAGAATTGGTTCTGGTTATGATGATCTCTGCATATGGTAATTACGCATTGCCTCTCCTCTCTTCTTCATTTCCTCTTCTGCTTAGAATTCACTTTCTTTCTAATTTTCATCCAGTACTATCAGCCATGGAATACCCATTCAATTCAACTTCCAGTGAGCTGCGCTCTTTTTTGTTTCTGTAATTAGTTTGCTATAATTTGGTTTTGATTTCCAATTGTTCGCTGTAATTGAAATTTGTTAGATCTCCACGACAAAAGGCCTTTGCCTTTTCAATTAGAAATATAAATTCGTCATATAAATGCTGCATGAATTTAGTTTGGATGTGAATTATTTATTACGATGTTCGAATTAAGAATTTCGGATAATATTTAGCTGGATCTAAATTGTCTATAATAGTTTGAAACACATTATGCAAAGCAAATGTGAATTTCATTTCGTTTTCATATCATTTATTTGATTATGGCCTGCTCAATGCTAATCCCCATTTGTGTTTCAGCTGCCTCGAAATCCGACGACATTGCACCTGCAATTTCACTCACAGAGAATGCATCAAAGCACTTCAATAAGATGAGATCCAAACATAATGAGGATCTGTGCCTGGGAGTTGGTGTTAAACAGGGTGGATATTAGGGCATGTCATATACCATGGACTTCTATAGCAAAGAAAATGCAAGACCAGATGATTCAAGCATTGAATATAATGGTTTTAAGATAGGTCAGCCTTCATATTTTCATTCTCTTAGTCAAGTGAGCTTGGACTATTTGTGACAAATAATTGATGTGCTATTTGTTATAGTTAGAGTAATGATCGCACTTTATGTACTAATACAAATTGGTTCCTTTAAATTTGTTGAAAGAGTTTCTATTGTTGAGCTGATATAGTATAGGATTTTGGAAAGGGATTAAATTACACAAATGTAATCTGTGAAGAATGTAACTAAATGATAATTCATTATGTTCTAAGTTCTAACAGGTTGATCAAAATGATTGGTGCAATGCTATTTGATATAAATCAAGAAATCAAGCACAGACTAGGCTCTTCTTTATATTTTTTCTCTATTCATGTTTTAATGCTTATCAATGGTTTGTATTCTTTGTGTTTCTGTTCAATATTCTTAGGCTCTTCTTAGCTTTTAGTATTTTTGTTTCCCCAGTTTGTATGCATTTTCTGTTTCTTTGTATTCAGTGTGTATAAGATCTGGGTGTTTTGTACTGGAGATTGGTTTTTGAGCTTGAAAGTTCTTTTTGTGTTCTGGGTTTAACAATTTTTTGCCTAGTTGATATCTAGATATAACAAACATTTCTTTGGACTCTGACTCTGCAATATTTCATCCCCTCTCTCAACCCCCCTCCCCAAAGCATCCTAAACAGGGGGAGAGGAAAGCATGGATTTTTTATCTTTTTTATCTTTATTAATCTTATTCTCTTTAACTCCCATAATTCATTCCTTTATCTACATCCACAGCATCATTTTTGATTGACTGTCAAAGAATGGAAGAATTTATGAGGAAGCTAGTACCAAGCATTTGAATGAATATGGAGAAGCTGGGTTGCGTACGTTGACGCTTGCTTATAAAAAGCTTGAGGAGTCTGAGTATCTGCTTGGAACAATGAATTTCAAAAAGCAAAATCATCTATCAGGGCTGATAGGGAGGTGATGCTCGAGCGAGTAGCAGATAAGACGGAAAAAGACTTGATCATGGTTGGTGCTACAGTTGTGGAGGACAAATTGCAAAACAGGGTAAGATAAGCTTCCTATTACAGTAGTAAATAAGGAACTGCCGTTTTGATTTATGGCAACTTAGTACCCTTTTTTATTCTCTTAGATGCCCCAATGCATATACAATCTTGCACAACCTGATCTCAAGATCTGGGTGTTGACAGGGGATAAGATGGAAACTGCAATCAACATAGGGTTTGTCTCTAACCATTTAAGTAGAAAGCACTACCGTGAATAATAATAAAGCTACATTTCCCCCTTCTTTTTAAATCTTTTTAAAATTTATACACATGTAACATCATTTCTTATTGTTTTCATTTATTTAAAAAGATTGCAATAATGGAGGACAAGAGCCAAAAAATTTATTTACTCTGATCAAGGTGGACCAAAACCTAATAATATTTGAAAAGGTAAACAAGTAGTTGCATAAAGTTGATTGTTTTTTATACTTTTTATGTCTTTCATTGGCTAGGTTCAGTTAATAGTGCATGTAATGGAGCCATATTAGGAGTTTCGGACACATTAGTACTCCTAGTAACAGAGATACTACAATGACATGTGGTGCTTCGCTGGAATTGTTACCTGACTATGAACAAACAGTGTGTCTGTCTGTGTGTGTGGGTGGAGGGTCGTCTGGGTCTGTATTTATATAACATATAATAGCTTACATGTGATAATGTTTGTAGTACATGTCTGAATGGGAAGCAAGGTATCCGTGGTGGAAGCAAGAACCAGTTTCTCATTTTATAGTGAATCTCATGATAGTTCGTAATTGCTTGCAGGCTGTGATGGCCAGTGACCTTGCTATTACCCATTTTCGGTTTTTGGAGAGACTTTTGGTTGTCCATGGACATTGGTGCTATAAAAGGATTGCTCAAATGGTAATATCAGTATGCTCATCTAGTACTTTATTGTCACAGATTTGTTAAAATGCCACTTGCTTGTGCTTGTATGTTGTATGTCGTATACTTGCAAACGCTTAGGAACACGAGAGCATGTGTCTACTTAGTCTTCTTTTTTGAACTTCATCCACTTGTTGATGGAAATATTTTGCTTTTCAGATTTGCTACTTTTTCTACAAAAATATAGCATTTGGTCTGGTACATGCTACTTTGAGGCATTCACCGGATATTCGGGGTAATCAATATATGATGACTGGTACATGCTATCATTTAATGTTATTCTTACCTCATTGCATGTGTGTTGCATTTTGCTTTTTTCTCCTTATTTCTTAGTTTGATTTTACGAAGGCTGATGCTGCTGCTTCCAAGAATACTTCGACCATGACAAAGTCCTCTTCATCATCTCAGCCCAATCGTGGATCACAGATCTCTAAATAGCTGGTCAAGGCACATCAATACCAAGCTATTTATTTGACTTTTCACTTCATTCATTTGCTTGTGTTTAGGGCATGCACTAGAATGCTTTTCTTGTGTAAAATGTTGGTTTCAATGTTTGGGAATAATGCACCCCTTTTACTTTTGAAGTTTAAAGTATTGGTTATATGAATCATTTGATGGTTTGGAATGTTTGTATCTGATAGAGTACTGTTCATTTGGTAAATGGACCAAATGAATGCACAATCTAATTCAGGAATGAGATGTTCAAATGATCACACAACAGATTAGATATAATGATAACTACATGTTGTCTGAATGGCCAAAAAGGGGACAAAAACACATTGTAATCAATCATATCACACATCGGTTTTTAACGAATCAGTGTCTTCTGATTTATACTCAGACAACAGAATTAATTGAACTCTGTTGTCTTAAAAGTTAATCACACAACAGAACCAATTGAACTCTGTTGTCCTAAAGTTCATCACACAACAGATATAGTCCAATAACTGAAGTTTGAAGATCAATCAGACAACAGACAAAATAAAAAAATGTTGTCTGAAACGCTTAACATACAATAGCTTTAAAATGACACTGTTGTCTGAAGACAGCGCCTCAACTGCAGCACAGCTGCGCTTTGCATCTGCCGAGCTATCACACAACAGTTATAACACATACCTGTTGTCTGTGTGTTTCTCACATAACTGTGTTCCACCGTTATCTGATTTTTCATCAGACAATGGCTCACTCTACAACTGTGGGTCTCCAAATTCCACAACGGTTTTCCGCCGTTGTCTGATAAGATTTTTGGTGTAGTGATTTTTGGTTTATATAAATTTAACCCACACACACATATACATGTAGGGCCCTTCCCACACACACATATACATGTAGGGCCCTTCTACTAAGAGATTCCTTTTTTTGTCATCTAAATGGATCGTTTATTAGACTAACTTTTTCATCAGATAGTGGGATATCGACCGTTAGTTCTTAGGTCTATATGAGTACATCACTTATGCAAATTTTCAGCTAAATTGATGATCGTTAGGTTATTGAACTAGATCAAATCAATAGACTAATCAAATTTGTCCAACCTAAACAATTTATGTTTATAAAAGTGAATCACGATTATGAATACTAAAACAATCATCAATGTGGCTGAAAATTTAGAAAAATGATCTACTCATGGAGTCTAAAAAATCAATAGTCGAAATGTCCATATGTGGTTGAAAAGTAGGTCTCATAAAAGACCCCTTAAAATGGCCAAAAAAGGAGATCCTTCACTGGATGGAAGGGCCATGTGCGTATGTGTGTCTACACACACACACATGGCTGTTCCAGTGAGGGATCGTTTAGTAGATCTACTTTTCGATCACATTTCCACATCTCTACTGTTCAATTTTTAGGTCTATATGAGTAGATCACCTCTGCAGTTTTTCAGCTAAATTGTTAATCACTAAGGCATTCATAAATGCGATTTACGTTTATAAGCATGAACGGTTCAGGTTGGACAGATTCAGTTTGTCCGTAGATTTAAACTAGTTCGATACCTTAACGATCATCAATTTGGCTGAAAAATTGAATATTTGATATATACATTAGGACAAAAAAAACTGAATGGTCGAGATGCCGAAATGCCATCGAAAATTGCCCTTCCTTTAAGGGATCCCTTTATTTGGCAATTGTAAGGCATCCCTTGTGGGACTCACTTTTAGATATCAGGCATCTCGACCGTTCAGTTTTTTTGTCCTAATATATAGATTAAATCTGCAAATTTTCAGCCAATTAATGATCGTTAAGGTATCGAACTAGTTGAAATCAATAAACGAACCGAATCTTCCAACTTTAACCGTTCGTACTTATAATTGTAAATCGCGGTCCTATGACTCAAATAGTACATTTGATTTATTTCATTTTCTATCTTGTTGACTCAACACCTAAGTTTTTCATTCCTAACATACCCTTATTTAATATAGGGCTAAATACTGTTTACCACCCTGTGGTATGGACCTCACATCAATTCAGTCCCTCGACTTTCAATTTCATCAAAAACACCCCCGCACTATCATTTTCTCGTCCAATAGGTCCCTCCGACTCAATTCCGTCAATTTCAGACGTTAAGTTGCTGACGTGGAGTTCCAACTCATCAAAAGTGGGGCCCACACAGATGTGAAATTCACAAAATGACCCTGGCTCTTTAATATCTTATTCTCACTCTCTTCTTTTCTTCTCTTCTCTTCTTCTTCATTTCTGCTCAAGCTCAGAGGTGGTTGCTCAGCCCACCTCTGCCGCTCCCCACTGATAGTCCGCAGCGCGACCTCGTCTGCAAAGCCACCCAATTCATCCTCGTCTACTCTACCTCCGATCCTCAAATCCCTAGACGCCGATGCCGATGCCGACCTCGCCCTCCCAATTTCCCAAACGACTCCGACTCAAATTGGTAATCAAACCCCACTTCTATTCTCCACTTCTAGAGATGGATGAGGAGGTGAGGGGAGGGCTGGCGTGGGTGTTCTTGGAGGATTGGTTTCGGTGTTCTTCAAGTCATTTCAATTGCTGGAAAATTTTGGGGCTGTGATCTGAGTTAGAATAGGGGCTGGGTTTGATTTGGGTTGAAAAATTTGGTTTCATGCATTCTGTTTATGTATTGGGTTTGTTTTTATTGCTACTGTGGACCAAATTTGAACTGTGGCAACATTACAAGAATGGGGGTTTGGATTTATGTTACAGAAATGGGTTAGATTCTTTTTACTTTTTTCTTTTCAAGATATACTATATTCTGGTTTAGATTTGTAGAAACGCATCTAGATGTGCAGAGTCGGGTGGGTTTGTGCTCTGGCAGATGAATCTGGACATGTGATATGTGGATTTCGAGGTTCGAATCGAGAAGGGCTTTGGTGGCCGGAGCGGCGAGAACAGGAAGCTGTCGGCGTCGAGGCCCGCCATGAGCTCCCAAGAGTTGATGACTTCGGGTCAGACCAGAGCGATCTGGGCTCGGAGAAGGAGGTGGGAAAGATGGAACCCAATGTGAATCGAGAAGGTGGGGTGGTGGGCGGGGAGGCTGTAGGTGGAGGAGGTGAGGGAGACGATGTGGTGGCTCAAGGCGGAGCTACCGAGCTAGGAGAAGTCTTCGTTGTCGTTGAACAGATTGGAAGAAACGCAACCCATGGTTGTTGGTTTCTTGTCTCAAACTCTGAGCTCAAAGTGTGGAGGAGTGAGTGAAGCAAAAGAAGAAGAAAGGAGGAAGAGACAAGAGGTTGGGACACACAGCGAGGACTTTAATTTAATAATTTGGAATTAATAAAAAATTGTGAGGAATTGGGGGTTCAATTTTGAGTTAGAATAGGGCCAAGGTTATTTTGGGAATTTCACTTTCGTGTGGGCCACACTTTTGATGAGTTGGAAATGCCACGTCAGCATTTAACGTCTGAAATTAACGGAATTGAGTCGGAGGGACCTATTGGATGAGAAAATGATAGTGCGGGGGTGTTTTTGATGAAATTGAAAGTCGAGAGACTGAATTGATGTGAGGTCCATACCACAGGATGGTAAACAGTATTTAGCCCTTTAATATATTTTGCACAAGAAACAGTAAAAATTAATATATTAATTGTAATCCTAAATTATTGCAATCTTGTTAATGTAAAATAAGTAAAATTAACATGTTGACTTTAGTTTATATTATTAGTTTCTTGATTGAATTCAAAAAAGAAATACACACACACAGTCCTTCTATGCTAAGGAGGTCCGTAACTTGGCTTACGGTACAGATTTCCATATTTTGACCACTTTTCGATCACATATTCACACCTTAACCGTTTGGTTTTTAGGTCCTAATGGATAGATCATCTCTGAAATTTTCAGCTAAATTGGTGATCGTTAAGGCATCCAAAACAACAATTTATACGAACGAACTGAATCTGTCCAACCTGAACCGTTCGTGTAAATTGCAGTTTTGGATGCCTTAATGATCATCAATTTGGATCAAAATATGCAGAAATAATCCACTCATATATACCTAAAAACTGAACGGTTAAGATGTGAATATGTGATCGAAAAGTGATCAAAATATGAAAATCCGTACCGTAAGCTAAGTTAAGGATATCCTTAGCAGAGAGGGTCTGTGTGTGTTCGTGTGTGTGTGTGTATTAAGACATTATTCTTCCTTAATCCTACCTATTACGTATTGTCTCCTTAAACAGAAGTGTTGAAACCGAAAAAATCATGAGTCCAAAAATTACATGGTGATGGTCTTTCAAAATAAATCAGAAAAATGGGAGCCCATTACAACAAATGTCGGTGCACATACGCTTGTACAAGCTGTTGCAAGACCCAAAAAAAAAGGAAGGAAAAAAAAGCTGAACACATTCATATATCTCTACTGATAAGCTTACGGTTTGTTAGCCTTGAATAAAGATAATTGCCATTCAAAGTTTGATTGGCTTTGACCAAATTCAAACAGCAAGCAGATGAGATACATTCTATTCAAAGCTCTGATTGTTTTCAAACGGCAAGCAAAGAGATGTTAAATTATCTATCCAACAAGGATAACAAAAGCCACAAGAATTTCAAGGCTGAGAATATGAGTTAGTTGCTGCTTTGATCATATATTCAAATTTGAATTTGAATGAGAGATATTGTCATCTTCAGCTCACACGGTGATCCATTGTTGCCTATAAAAAGGCACTTTCTCTACAACAAAAGACACAGAAAATACATCAAGAAGGAGGCGAAGCTTGTTGCAGAGGAGAGAGGAAGCGTTTCAGCAATTTTGATCAAAGCAAGGAGCCAACAAGCAAACAACACAAAGGTTGGGGCCTCTCTGATCCACCCGTGCTACTTCCTTTTTTTGTGGAGAATCTCTTTTACCTGTGTCACCATGGAACTATGGAGGTCCCCGGAGCAGTCGCAATCTCGTTTACGATACATGTGTATCAACGGGTGTATGATCAATCCGGTGGAATTTTTTAAGACTTGCAGCAGTAAACAGAGTGTCAACGGAGCTTCAACGAAAACAGGCTCCCTCTTGCCTGCACCTGCACCACACACAGAGACTCTGTCAAATGAGTGCAAGCTGATACAACAAGGACGGGGAAAAGAAGATGACCCAATTGATTGTTAAAGCCTGTTGAAAGTTGCTACTGCTGTTGAAGAAGCCACAAGAAGAAGCTGGTACTATGCAGATGTCAAAAAAGACGAAGCTACAGCCTTGCCTAATGCCACCATCTTCAAGTTTCGATGCTTCTGCTGCTGGTGCATACCAAGTAGAGGAAGAAAACAAAAATGAGCTGAGTTCTGTTACCTTTCGTGTACAAGGGAGAGGTCAGCAAACCAGTGAAAGCTCCAAAGCTCGCCCAAATTTCCATCACCAATTGATGAAGAAAGAAGGGGAAGCAGCGACACATTGGTACATGTACACACATACATAGGACTTCCATCGAATAGGTGGTGGGCGTCGTATCTACTACTTAAACAGCAACGCAAAGAGAGCAAGTAAATCCCTATGAGTCATCAAGAGAAGCACCAAAGAGTCCAGTTCAATTTCCTATACGCCATCAGACTTTATCCACTTGAAAAAGTTAAAAAAAGATGGGAAGAGCAATTGATACATGGTAGCACTCAAAAGAGCCACCGAGCCAACCAAGTAAAATATCGATTAACTTGTAGCAGATTGACCACTTCTACTTGTATTGATAGCAAAGGACAATTAGCCAATTAAATATGTGGCTAATTAAAGTTTGATTAGACATGTGGTTCACAAGGTGGAACCAACGAAATGAGTAGCATGTTGCTCATATAATAGTCCAAGAAACAAAAAAGCAAGACAATGGATAATTGGCTTCAAAAAAAAAAAAAAAAAAAGAGTTCGCAAGAAAGTCAAATAGGAGTGGATTAATTGCAGATCTCAGCCGGGCCTCCTACAAAAATTGGGAAGCAAGCCCATTTCAAAGCTAGTCAAGATGGGTGTCCAAATCACTTGAAGCAGATCACTATGGTTCCGTAATATGATTCGATGACAAGTGGTGAAAAGTAGCACAAAGCCCATTGCACAATTATACTCGATGGGTGTCCAAATCAAATTGGTAAAAGATCCATCAAATTGGGTGTTCACTCAAAAAGTCTATTTGATGGGTTAAAAAGAATATATACACATTCGTTGAACACAAAAGTCGGTACAACACCGAAAAGTCAAATTCTTATTGAACTACAGTGGTTTGATCCCTTCACAGGGTAGGTAGGCAGTCTAGCGACCCACTAGATGCAACCGCAATTCCAAACAGAATCTCTGACTCCATCAGTCAAATTTGGCCAGTCCCAAATGAATCTTTGACTTCAGTCAAATTCTCTCAGCATCACAAAAATCAAATCCATTCCAAATCACACAAATAAAGTCGAAATCAAATTCAAGGGCTTTAAACCCTATCCCAAACACAAAATTCAAAATAAATAGGACATCTACGCATTTAAATCCCAAATGCCTGAACTACATGTGGTTTGATCCCGCATAGGGTATGTAGTCAATCTAGAACCAAATTTTATCTAGATGCAACGGCGTCCTAAACACAAAATCGAATCTCTGGTCCACTTAAACCAAATTCGTCCCAAACACTATTCTCATTCCAAAATCAAAGCCCTCCAATGAGTCATTCACTCATTGGAACGCTTGAACAACGATTGGCTTGATCTCTGTCCAAGGGTACGTAGGCAACCCATTCAAATATCCGGGTGCATCCGCAAAAACAAACAAACACACATCCCATCAATTGGTTTCTTCATAAATGGAATCAAAGGGTGTTTCTTTGCAACAAGAGATTGTAATTAAGAGACATTCTGTCTTGAATGGGTCGAACCCAAAATAATAAAAACTCTATTCACTAAATGAATACTAGTGAAATTATGTTGGGTGACATTTACGCTCACTATGTGCATATTATTTTTCCACCAACAAGAAGCTTCTTCTTCTTCTTCTTCTTCTTCTTCTTCTACCGAATAATCTCTTTTTTCCTCTTCTTCTTCCATGCCTATCTTCTTTCCAACATGCTCTGCTAAAAATAACACGCAATTTAAAACCCTTTTTGTTGTCAAGTTGTAGTAGTGAAAGTAAGGGATCGTTCTACGCCAAGGATCAAGGGTTCACCTTCAATTTATGTAACCAAGAAAACAAAGAAAACTAGAAACTATAATAAAACAAATTTAAAAACACAATTGGGGGGAAATTATTGATTAATTATACTGAAAATAAAGTAAGAACAAAAGATGAATCTAAAGTAAAGTTTGTGAATAGTTAGGAGTTCGTTATCCACCACTAAACACAATCCAAGTTCCAATTTTTCTTCCTATGTTTATTACTAAGTCATGAGAGAGAGATTGACCAAGTTACAAAGCTAGAAGCAAGCTAAGTACCTTATATTACTTCCCTATAATGTTCTAACAAGAACAAGCGCCATTACTAGAACCTTTTGAAAACATGCAACATAGAGATCACAAGCGGCTCCTACATTTAGCAAGTTCTAAATCATTAAGCACATATGGAAGGATGTCAATCTAAGTGTACAAACTAGTACAACAAGCGTGTCTAGTTGCATTCCTCATCTTTGGTACACACCTAAGCGAGAGGCTTTACTACTTCGGTTAAAATCACAAAAAAATTAAGTGAATTGCTATTTAACCTAGCACCAATTACATGCATATCCTATATGTTTGCAACCACATAAAACATATATACATATACAAAAGATTCATCTAATCCAGAACCAAAGAACAATCTCATCAACAAAGTAACTAAAACATAGAAATTTATTATGAAACTTGAACCATAGTTTAGGGCTTCAAACTAGCCCCTAACACAAAAGTATTTAGCTACTCATTGTTCTAAGGTAAACACACAGTAACATATTGAAAATAAAATGGCAAAGTCACAGAAAAAGAGAGTGAAGAGGCACGGTGGATGTTGCTTGAAGATGGATGGTCACGGTGGTGGCAGATGGCGACTTTGGTGGCTTCTTTTCCTTATGCTTGTATGGAGCTTCGAAAGTCAGAGAGCTAGGGTGTTTTTAGGCGTGAATTCTGTATGATATGGTCTGCCAATGACGCCAAGAAGCCTCCTATTTTATTGTTTACAAACCCCTAACTTTTCTCTTCAAAACCGGGTTGTGTTCTCCTTATTCTTCTCCAATTCCACTTGCTTGGCTGCCCCACAATCTTCTGAACCTTCCTTAAGTCTTTCTAATAGTCTCTTGATAAGTATAATGCAGCAAAAATCCAATAAAATTCGTCCCAAAATCTGCCAAGAATATCTTCAGAAAATATAGCCTTTAATTCACTTTCCTTTCTCAACTAGGACTGATTTCCCTCTCCATGTTTGACAAGGGTTCCCAGCAGATTCGAAGGTGATATTCTGCCACATAATACTTCTAATGTCACCCTTCAAAATCGTTCAAAAACCTTCTAGAAAGCTTCTTGAAACGTGGCCCAACAACGGTCTTGAAAATGCTTCGCATAAAGACTTGTCAGAAATTCCAGATTTTCCTTATCCTCTGCTCATCTATGCAGCATCGTAACTTTTGCATTACACCACCTTTCTGGATGATTCTTGATTCTATACTGCTCTGCAACATATATTCTTCAATTATGGGAGGAGAACTTCATGATTTTCATCCCTTAAGTTCAGTATAAAAGTCCTTGAAAAAGCTTCCTGAAAAGCTGATGGAAACAGTCTTCTCGGGGAACCAACTTTGAGCACAGACAAATCTTGAAACCTTATTTTTCCGCAGGCACAGAGGACTTCAAAACTCTTTTCGATTCCTTTTTTTTTTCCATCAAAAACTTCTCTAGCATAGTCATTCTATCTCTCAAATGTGATGCTTTGGAGTTCATTCAAAGCAGAATAAGCAACTTTAGACCCATCTTTTGAGAAAATTTTACACTTGATTTGCAATGGAGACATGTAAGAAAAATAAGAGTTCAATGATTATTCAAGTCTCTTTGAATCCATCATTCCTGGTAAGATTCTAACTGAAATGATTTGATGTATTTGAATCCATTGAGCAACTATACAACTTTACAATAGCCTAATAATGATAGCCTTATGATTATAGACATCGTTTGTTCTACTATATTATGCTAGAATACGAAAGATTTGCCATAGGAAAATTGGGTGGGGGTGGGTTTCAGCAAAGGTTTGTATTTTTTATTGAGGATTAATTGGTTTTGATGCTTTTGTTATTTTCTACCAAATTATTTGGGTAATTCATGCTACAATATATATTATTGAAGTATTTGTGCAGGCAATTTTATCATTGCTTTTAGTTAAAAGGAATTAAATGTGTTGAGATAAGGATAGCTTGCTCTTTGCTACTATAAGTTTATGTGAAACTTCTTACTCTCTAATTTTGCAGCCCTAACTACGGTTTATGCATTTCATTTTTATATGTACCAACTTTTTACTATCTTCAGTTCAGTAACTATAACTACTACTCTAAATAACCAACTAGTTATTGTATTGGTATTCTCTTCACAATGTTGAATTAGGTCCGGTACCTTTTTACCTAACAATCAGAGTGTGGAGAGCAAAACCATATTTACTGCTGAAAATTAGTGTTACTTGGAAGATCTTCATATCATAATATCTTAGCAGCAAAAAAAATTGATTTATTGTATAATGATGGTTGATTCATGATTGATTTGCCAAATAGAAAAAATTAAAGAAATAAGAAAAAGAAACATAATTGCAAGGGAGGGTAGTTAGGGTAATTTGTAAAAGAAAATTAAATTAAAGTAATAGAAAAATAGATGGGATGTGTGAATAGAGAAAATAGGTGTGTGAATAGCACCACCCAAAAATAAAATAAAATAAACCCTTGGCCCACCCTACCCTTATATATGTCAGTGAGAATCGAATCTATGACCTATACAATGTTAGAACTATAACTTATCAACAGGTTATAGCTCACCGACAAAAAAATATGTGCCAATCTCATTGTCTCTCACTTTCTCTTTCATACTTCTGATCTTTTAATTAGGTATAGGTTCTATATGTACGTATTTGAACCTTTTGATTAGATTGGTAATATATATGTTTTTTTCCCTGCTTGGTATGTCTAGGTAGGTCAAATCTCTACTATACAACTTTAAATACCTACTATTAGATATATTTAAAGTAATAATGTTTGAATTTTTGTTCTAATGTTCTTCGTCTTGTAATGTAAGTATATAAGTATTAGTTATTTCTAAACCTACATGGTAGGTATATTGATTTCATATCCTTGAAGGTGTACTCTAACCTAGTGCCGTACTAGGGTTATCGTCGGCCTCACACCCTGGACAAAATTCTCTAAATTTCAAAACCTCGATAGCCATGGCCTTCACTACCCTCATGGCTAATTTTTCCTTTCTAATTGTTGTTCCCAATATGTTGTTTAGGAAGTCGCCTTGGTTTGGGACTTCTTTGATAATGGGCGGTGGAATGCAGTTCTTGGGTTTAGGCCCTGTGCCTCGATCCGTGGAGGGCTAGTGGCTTGCATATGTAACGCTTGCATATGTAAGTATCTAGGTTTTGTTAGAATAATGATACGTGGACTTACTAAAAGTAGGTGTACTCTAGGTATGTGGTATTCTATCTTAGAATATGATGTTTGTATGTCCTAAAGGACGACTCTTTCTGTTGATCCCATTAGAGTGTGTCTTTTGGTACTGCTTACTGAATTATAAAATCGGGCTGACCTATTTCAATTATAAAAAAAAAGGTATATTGATTTCATAGGAATGCGTTTAGTCTTATATGTTTGAAAATTATTCATTGATGAATTGTAAATTTTGGAATTTGAATTTGAAATTTAAAATTGAGCTAAAATTGTAATTCAATTTAAATTTCAAATTCAATTAGTGAATTTGGAATTATTTACCTTATTTAGTTCTAAGGGTAAAATAGATTATTAAAAAATGTAAATGGATCACAATTAACAAGAAAAGATGTGCAAGTTACATTCAACTTTTATATAACAAAAAGGATTTAGATTAAAAAAACCTCTAAAAAAGAACGTGCTAAACTACCAAGACTACATTATGTGATTAGTTTTGTATGCATTATTATTATTCATTTTATTTTTGGTACTACACAGGAAATTCGGTTTGTAAATGAACCCTGTGAGATTTACTCACCTCAAATCCTGCTGCGTCTTCTTATCAATCCAAAATCACCAAAATCTCAATCGCTTGTCAACTCAAATCGTCAAGTACCTAATCAAATAAGGTCCTAACTTAGTAAACAATTGATAAAACACACTTAAACTATGACCATCGGTTGGATTCTAAGTTATTCGATGATCCAACGGTCGGATTTTAAATTATACGATGATCCAATGGTCGGGTCTAAATTAAACGATGATCTAATGGTCAGATATTACCGGATCGCTTTTTATAAACATCTACTAAAAATTAAATGATGATCTAACGGTCGGATCTTAACAGATAGCCTTTTTGATCAATCCCTCAAAATTATACGACAATCGAACGGTCGGATCCTCACGGATCGCCCTTTGAATCATCTTTTCACAATAATACGGAGATTCGACCGTCGGATCGTTTGACTTTGTGACCACACAAAGTCATCAGAACACTTCAACAATCATCATATCAAAATTTGAAGAAGATCTGACAGTCTGATCCTCCCTGATCGCAAACCGAGGATAAAATGTAAAAACCGTATATCTAGCATGCATCAACTTTTTCCAAAATGACCTTATAATATATCAAAATGCTCGTATGGATGCGTAGATGATCACCCTGAAATAAGAAACCAAAAATATGGTCGGACCAGCCGCCACGCGACTGCGGCAGTGGCCGTGAGTGGGTCCCACACGCAGCCGGTCAACGCCGGGTCAACATCCGGTCAACCACCGCAATTGGAAAGTCAAAACCATCCAACATGTTCATATTTAAGAGAGGAGCAACTTTCATACCTGGAGCTTAGTCAGAATCGGTCTAGATCGTCCTAGATCAAACCTAAAAGATCGAACAATCCTGGCCGTGATCGCGTTTCTAGATTCATTGTGGACCGTTGAACTTCAAACCTTGATCTGTTGCTCCACACTTCAAATCTTGCTTCAAGGCTTATATGAGTGTGATATAGCGGAGGAGGAAATTCCATAACCGGGAAGGATCAGCCGAGTTATCACGGAAAAATAGAAGGTCCAACCGAGTCCGACGGACCCACTGTGCCACCGTGCGATCTCCGTCTACGATGTGTCTGGGTAGAGGATCGAGGGTGGCTGGGGTAGAAAGAGGAGGCTGAGGCGCGTCGGTCTGGGCTTGGTCCACCGTCTTTGGCCGTTGGAATTGCAAGTTCCGACCGGGTCGGGGGCTGGAGAGAGAATTTCCGGAATTTTCCGGAAAATTTTCATTTTTGAAATTCTGAATTTTCAGAATTGTTTTGCTATTCATACTAAAATGGAAACTTTTTCCAAATGAGATAACTTCTTCATACGAACTCCGATTTTTGCATTCCGCATATGCACGAACTCGTATTGACGCACTCTACAACTTTGTGAACAAAGTTTTCCCACATTCCTAATGCATAAAAAAAAAGTCGATTTCTAAAAATCGAGCATTTTGAGCTTTTGTTATTTCGAAAAATTTCTATTCTTTGAAAAATCCAACCAAAACAAGTTTTCGAACCAAAATTTGTACAAATGAGGCTTTCATTAATTCAACACAATTACATGAAATTAAATTGGAATTTGAGGTTATTTCACCAAGTGTCTTGCGCACCCACCAAGTTGATATGGTGTTACGGGTACATTTTATTTCCTTTTATCAAATCTAATGCATTTCCCTCTCTATCTCTACTCTCTTGACACAAATGGTTGTGGGTAAGTGTGTGATTGGATGCTGTAATTACAAGTAGATGAGAACTTTTGCGGGACCTTTTTCAAGTAATTAATATATCAGAGACTTTGCATCCATATTTTCTTGTCATCTGTGTTAAATGGTGAAGTTCCAGTACAAGGGCATCTCAAGCGAAGGTGAGACAACTGAAATTTTTACAGATATTCACCATTGCTCACTTGCTTCTTATTCTTTTGTATTAGATGGTAAGAACAGTGCCCACATTGATAGACCACACCCTCCAAAGAAGGGAAAGACACCTGCTACTGATAAATCGAAGGCAGCAACTCCAAAGTATGTTGGCTATAATTTCTTCTGTGTGGCCTGCAACAAGTCAATTGGCTCTGATGGTGGTCTTCAGTCTCACAACAAGGACAATGATAATGCTAAAATGTAGAACGGAGATGTTGCTGAAGCACATGCTTGTTTTTTATATATAATGTACGTCCATTATTGGTATGGAGAGTAGTATAGGGGAGATTATGCTAAAAGGGTTTTGGCATTATCATATTTTCCTTGACAGAGGGTATTACTGGATGGTTTATATATAAATGATTTTCAAGTAGCTAGGCGTTATGTTTAATAAAATCCCTATTTCTTCTTTTTGGGAATTTTCTTAGGTACTTTGATGTTTCCCATACCCTCATTTTGTTAAATATTTTGGACCATTGGATTAGAAATATATCCAATGGTTCAAAATATTTTACAAATTGGTAACATGTTTACCCCTTAGCCTTTCCAAACCTTTTTTTTTTCCTTTAGGGTTTAATTGGAACAAGAAGAAGTAGATCTAACTATAGAAAATTTTTGAGCCAAGCCTTCTCTCTCCCTTTGAGAGAAAACCCTAACTCGGCGGCGCAAGTGCTAACTTCTCGTTCGGTGGCAGCCCTAGCAGCTCGGCTGGCCTTGGCCTCGCCGAAGTCATGTGGTTTTGCTACCGGACAGGAAATGAATGAGTTGTTCATGGTATATCCAGGATTAAGAACAACAAATTTCTCTCGGTTTTGGATTTCTGTGCGAGGAGACCGAGAGAAATTTGTTGTTTCGAGTGAGAGCAAGAGTAATTTGGAATTCTTTGGCTGTAGAAGAAAGAAGAAACCTCCAGAAGCATACCGTAAAAACAAAATGCATATTCCCATACCTAAAGACTCATATGCCCAGCCAGCAACGTCTCAGCAAGCAGTACAAACCTGAAATTATAATAGCGAACCAAGGGCAAAAGCGTCAATTATAGTAAAAAGACCCATGTGCCCAGATGACATCATCACAGACAGCAGTCACTCTTGAAATATAACAGAAAAGCAGGGACGAAATAGTCTTCTCCACCCCTTGATAAACAGTACTAACAGTGAACTCATCTTTCAATATACTAGTAAATGAGCCCGCGCTTTGCTGCGGGGTTTTTTTTATGACTAATCGGAAAGTGGTCATTTGTTTTGAGGTATTCTTCCAATAAGTCGTAGAAGTCGTAGTTTGGTATTCAAATTTCAGGCTCTAGCTTCTGCATCAAGGTGAAGAAAGAAACAAATGAAAGACTTGTATTCCAAACTTGGAAGTGTACTGAGATATGGTATCCTTAAAAAAAATTCATATCAAAGCTCATATTACAAACATTCAACTTTAACTCGTATCATATTTACAGATGCTAGCTAGAACGATCTCAGATTCTCAAGGAACGTGTTTATTTGAGCAAACTCTGTTACTGCAATTGTTACTTAAACTACCTAAAACCTGGTGAGCGGTGAGCCTTTTAGAAGGACCTTCACAGAGCATTCCTCGAATCAAATCATTAGCTAATTCAGCAATGCCATCCCAGGGATCAGATGGGAACCTCAGATGAGCTGTCCTTTGACAAAGAGATTATTGTTAGAAAAAGAATTTATTGCAGACTTGGTAGGGTAAACAAAGCTAGTAACTAAATTTAATCATAATTACCTCTTTGAGTTGTATTAGTAATTTTCTTTTAAATTCTAAAACAGATTTCCGTTGTGCAGTCTAGTGAATGGCCTAAAAACGAACATATAAGTATCTCATATAAAATATGAAAAGGAAGACGGAATTACAGGCATAGTAATTATAAGAAGAAAGGATGTCCAGATCAGGAACCAAATCAAAATAAAACTATTACAATAGAAAATCAAAAGATGACATGTATAATGCAGGATTCGAGTTTCTCTTTTTGTCTTTTGAGTTTGAGACATCTCAACTGTCTTTCAATATGCTCCTGATCAAGCAGAGGTTTAGTTATTGCTCTGTTTGTTCCATTGGTACCAAATGATATAGAGGAATCAAGCCCAATTGCATACATCTAATTCAAGCACAACATTTAAATTTCAAAGAAAAGATCCAAATTTACCAACCATACCTCAAAAGAGCAAACTTAGTAGTAGCAAGTTTGAAATTTTGAGCGGGAAATGTGCAGTAAAGTGTCAAAAGAGGCGGGCTTTCCCAATTCTTGAATATATTACAGAAAAAACCACAGATCAGACTTTCAAAGCTTAAAGACATACAGAAAGATAAGTACTAACAACAACAATAATCAATGAAGGTGTTTTCTTCATTGAAAGATTAAATTTTATAAGACTTTCAAGCAGGGTACTATAGTTTGAATTACAAACTAAATACAATTGATAAACTGCAAAGTTTCCATCATCGATAAAATCCATGCGATAAAATTTAAATGTGTTCTTTATGGAATCAAGCTCAAAAAGAATTCAAATGTTCTATGTTTTCGGTGATGTTGATTAGCATTGGCTTGAGCAGCAGTGTCTTGTATTTACAAATGAGGGCCAAGTCAGTCTGACTCTCTCACTACCTCTAATTAAGGAAGTGGCATTTTATCTTTTATACAACTAGCAATATGCCATGCTCAGAGGTTCGACTTTACGTAGAAATGGAATTGGATGCTATCCCAAAGTGGGAAACAGAAACTAAAATTTGGGGATATAACTATTTGCACACCATTGAACTAGTCTAACAGAGTTATTATTTACAAAATAAATCTTTATAAATTTGTTCAACACGTCTGATTGCAGTCAGACTTGAGAATATCATTGTTTCTCTAACTAGAGCACCGTTTTAGAATGGACTTGCTTTTAATAATATCCAGGGACATGCTGGTGCAGCTATAGCGTATGGGTCTGTTCTTCCCCACCATGCTTCTTTTATGTTATTGCAGATAGTCGTCAAGATCCTCACGATTAACTTCAATGTATTAAGTTCTGGCCATAGGTCCATTTCTATGAAGGGAAGGGTGATTCTTAATATAGATATAATGGCTGCTTGCAGCCAAAACTTATATTCCGTTCCCAATCTGTCATGGATTTTTACACTTAATGGCATATTTGCATGTCTTATGTGTTGAAGTCCCAGAATCCGTGACGAACTTGACTTCAAAAAGGGGTACTTTAGCTAGAAAGGCAAGAAAAAATGCAGAAAGCCTTGTGAGAGACGAGGCAGGAATGGCAAGAGAGCGGTTTCAGATCGCTGCAAAAGCAGGATATGATCTCTTGGACTGAAATGGTTGGAAAGACTTGACGAGGAAGAGAAGCATCTATTGACTGAAAATGAAATGGTAGAAAATGCCTGAGTAAAGGAGTGTTAATCGTTCAATATACCGACCAGATACAGTTGTGGAGTTATCCTCGCTTGCCTTAGCTGATTAGGGTCCATGCATACGTGTTACAATCCAACAAGAGAATTTCACTCCCCCTCTACCGGGGATGAAGCCTGAATGTCCTCAATTGTTAGGAGAGTTGTTGTCATGAATAACACTCGTTATATAGTGAATTTTGTATATATACCTGCATGTTTGACACTTAGGAATGGCCGAATGCTATGCTATGTGAATACATTTCTTTTTGCTTGATTTCAAATGCAATGGTTTTTTCTAAACTGTAAACACAGTTCCCAATTTCAACTTATTAAGTAGTACTAGCGTATAAGCCCGCGCTATGCTGCGGGATTTTTCATCATGAATTCCAAGAAATGTTACTGGAGGCGATATATAATTTAAGTTGTCTTGTGCATGTATGCATTTAAAAGTTCACGTTCAGACCAAGCTGGTTTTCTAACCAAACTTGTGTATTTACATTTACCAAAAATAGTTGACTCTAACCAAAGCTGTTCTTTACAGCTAACAAAAGTGGTCAGTTCTAACAAAACTATCCTACATTTCCAGTTGAAATAACTATTTCACATTAATTGTTCCGATGTCTCGTCAGTTGTTTAGTCCTCTGTTGATACATCTTCCGTTGTAATAAGTACTACGTAGCTCATTTGTGATTTGCTCTGAGGGGCTGTCACTGAAATGTATGAAAGTTATGTCAGCAGTGATGACTTGTAAAAGTTGCAAACACTTAGAAGGCAGTTCACATAATAGAAAATGCTGCTTTGAAAGTGTCTTCAAAGCAGAGCTTTAAACAATATGGTCAAGAACATACTGTACAACCTATGTCCAGAGATACTATGTTCATTAGTTCACAGATCCAAATAATAGAAAGTAAAAACTCAACTAACCCCTTCTTATTAGGCAGTATGAAAAAATAGTTGCATGAAGTACACTAACAACACGTCTTCTCAAAAATTTGACATCGAGTTAGAGTATTTAATCAGAAACTATGAACACCAGTTGAGATATGTACAGTAAATCTAACATCAAAACCAACAAAAAAAAAACTACCTTCCAAATCTAAAGACAATCCATCCTTAAAAAACTTCTCGCTAGTCCAACCTAAAAAAAGAAAAGGTGAGTGTCACTATTTGTGAATAAAAACAATCTCAAATGGAAAAGAAGTGGTCTATTCATGAACAATCTAAACTGAACACACACGATAAAATTATTAAAAGAGAAGAAGACCAGGGTATATTGTATGACTCAAACTGTGATCGAGTTCAGCAAAAACTGAGTTCATTTCCCTACTTATGCTATGATCTTTATTATTGAAGACACAGGTTGGCTTATAAACTGTGAAATTTTTTCATAATTGGCTTAATTATTTTGGATTTCATTTAGAAGGGGAGGAGAAGATCTTATAGTTGTTTCCAAGATAACCATATTAAAAAAAAAAAAATTTGAAATAAAGATAACAGAGCAGCAGGCATAATAAAAAATTTTAAAAAAAGACTGTTATCTTAATATATGACAGCATGCTATAGGTAAATACAGTAGTATAAATAGAAAAATACTTGAAAGAAATGTGTTTAAGTAAATATATAAATTCTATTTTTGATCTAGTAATTAAATAGATAGAAAGGGAAAGGGAGAGGCATGTCATTAAGGAAAATAGCAACTAAAAATAACTAAATTTTAAATGGCTTGTCTTTCAATTAGAATCTGCTTCTCAACCTTTACCAACAGATAAATTACCAAGATGCTCAACAGATACTCTGATTCTAATTTATGTCATAGTCAAAGAACATATGGATTCTCAATTTGATAGATGAAGTTGTAAAAAAGTGTGTTTCATATTGTAGCAGGGGAGAATAGTTTGGTTAAACACACAATATTGATTTTCTTGATTGATATTGTCTATTCTGTTGTATGAAACAATTGAGCAAATTAAGGTCAGATTTGGCATCTTCATTCAATAAGCCTTTCTCCTATCAGTATCAAAACGAACCAATATGATGTACTTATTCATACAACAAACTACAGCTACAATATTTTGCATGGAATCTGAGATAGCGTATACGAAATTTACTAATAAATTACTTATTCATAACTAACTAAACGACAAAGTACAGAATAACAATATAAATCATGAAAGAAAACTACAGAATAATAGCAAGCAAGTCCAAACAAAATTCAGTTGACAATACTGTTTATGCATATCCAAAATTGTACCTCATTACCAAAAAAAAAAAAAAAAACTGGAAAGCATTTGCATAGCACTAAGCAAGAGAAAACACAGAAATATTAGACACTTCTAATAAAAAGAGCATAGGAAATATCAAACTGATACTCTTTTTTTTTTTTTTCCCCTTCTTTTCTTTTCTTCACTAAGAATCATGAAAAGTAGAAACCTCTATCCAATCAATAATAGGTTGTCAAAGATGCTGATTCATTTCAGTTTTAGTTTGAAATTATGTTTCCGATTACTCACACTACACCTATTCATTTACAGGTTCCCAGATGGAAACATTTAGTTTCAAATTATGTTTCCGATTACTCAAACTCACACTACTCCTATTCATTTACAGTTTCCTAGATGGAGACAATTCTCATTACCCTTGAGCAAAACCTTTTTATCTTTCTAACTACCTAAATTCACAGTATTCCAATGAGCATTACTCAATGTTGAAAAGATGATGATGAGAAGCAACGATGCAACAAATCAAATTATTTAACGAATGAGAGTACTTCAGTTAAAAGGATTAAACCTTTTCTGCAGAAAATAAGATTTTGAATAAAGTGCAGAGTTGAAATTCTAATTAATAAACGATATATCTCTGGATTACTCTTGCTAGTTCCTTAGATTCAACACCTACCGGAGAAATTCTTTGTTTATTACATAGCAATCATCCTTGATGATAAGTTAAACAAAGCTGATCATGGGGTAAATCTTCCGGTAAAGAAAAATTCAGAAGAAAAATCACAGGAAAGAAACTCTATATAAGGTATGAAAGTAATCTATTTTTCTTAGGTGTACCTTTGTTTTTGAGTGAGAACGACAGATTTCCTCTTTTCAACCTGTTCCAGAAAGAAAAGCATGTTTCTCAATTTTAGGAACACAATTGATCAGATTGGAAACAGAGTGATCTTTTGTTGCTGATATAGATTATAGAGACTGAAAAGAAAAGTGTTGATTGAGTGGAGACAAAGGCTTACCAAGTCTTGATGGAGATTGATTGAGATCGGTGAGTCTGAGATTGTGAAAGGCATAATATATGCGCTTCTGGACTCTGGATAGGCAGATCTGGTCTTCAAGGTCTGTGGATGTATTATAAGCTAGAATGTGTTTTGTTCCTTTTTTTTTTTTTGGATGAACCTGCAAATCACTGTTCAAAGTGTACACAGTTTTACCAATCTAATTTGATTTTTATTGTCTATGATGAACTACCAGCTAGCCTACAAACAAATTCAACTTTGTAGAAAGCAGCATTCAACTATCATATTTCATTTGAACATTAATTATGTAAATGAAAAAAAAAAGGGACATACAATCTGATTGATGAATTCCATTGAGCATCCCTTGAAGAGAGGAACATTTACAATGTTTGGAAAATATAAGGTCTGTGAAATCTGCAATGAAAAAGAAAAAAAAATGATGATACTGAAATCTCTGAAAAGAAAAGCTCAACTAACCAACAACCCTATGTCATGCAGCAGTCTGGATAATGCATATATAAATTGAAATGAAAGTAAGATCCTAATTTATATGTGCATAAGTACATTTGCAGCCTACAGCTACATTACAGAAAGTAACAGAAATTCAAAGAACCTAGTAAGGACATGAAACATTAAAGAATTCAACATGTATAACATTAAAGAATATACTAATAGCTAATATCATTTATGAACTCCAGATGTATACGTTCGAACAGTTTTACCAAAGAAAAGCATAAAGAAAGAGATTACCAGCTTTCTCTGAATTCTGAATTGGAGGAACTAAATGTTTTGACAGCGAATGAATCCAAATTCTCCTCTGGACAGGGATGAGAGCAAAAGTATATGTTCCAATCACACAACCAATACTCATTAAGGCACATACACAAAACTCATTCATCTTCTTTATATTAAGAACAGAGAATTGTTTCCTTAAACCTTTTTTTAGCAACTATATATGAGATTCATTCAAACATTTGTCCTCAACGAAATTTACATACATTGATCAAATGATTGATAAGCCAACCGTCCATTATATCAGATATTTCTTAAAGAAAACCAGATAGGCAAATATTGTTCAGATTTGTTCCAATGCTGTATATGGTTTTATTTCTTTGATTGGGCTTTAATGTTTTTATATCAATGAAAAGAGGAGGAGGTTAGGGATAGCTGTCAAAGAAAGAGTAAAAGTTTCAGCAACGAATCTTGACCATTTTGTATTTTTTCTCAAGTAAGATATAGATGACAGAGCAGTCAAGACACAGAGTTATGTTGATATGTACATAGATTTACTATTGATTTTGCAATTTAGGGTGTTTCAGCCATTTTTCCATTTAGGTGATTAGTGCATAGTTACAAATCTTTACCTTCCCTCTCCTCTCCTCCTCATCATCGATGTCAACAATAGTCTCATCTTTGAAATTTTTATAGAGTAATGCAATCAAAACAAAGGATTGAAACTGTAGGAGAAAAACTGCTTTTGATAGCTTGAAATGTCTCTAATTAATCACTCAGATTTCAAAGTAGAAAAGAACCAAAACTTCTAAAAGCTAAAAACCCATATTATCAATTGAAAATTAACAATAACAAAAACACAACCCAATCACAAAGAAAAGCAGATAATACAGAACAACAACAAAGATAAATAAAACTAACAACCAAACCTCTTTTTTTCTGTTTCCACTTCAAACCTCTCTCCCTTCAATATGCACCAATCTGCAAATTAAAAACAAACAACAAAAATAAAAAGAAGGATCCCAAATAATTGAACCCAGAATCAAACATCAAAGCAAACATCAAATAGAGATTGATTTCAATTCTAACAAAAATAAAAATTTTGGAGGATGAAAGATTGAAAAAAGAGTACCAGGTGCTCTCGATCAAATGGAAAACCTATCAGCAATCCCTAAATAATTGAGATCGATCTCAAAACAAACCCAGACGGATGGAGGTCTTCCTCCAAAACGCAGGTCTTCTTCCTCTCTCTGGCTCTCTTTCGCGCTCTCTCTCTCTCTCTCTCTCTCTCTCTCTCTCTCTCGACAATCAGTTCTCTAGAAGCCACGCAACAATTATCCGGTGAGAGACGACAAAACACGAATTATAAAAGCAATAAACCGGAATATGTTTATTTAAAAAAAAAAAAAAAAACTCGAGGGCAAAACCGCCATTCCACTGCTGGTATGAACAGTGAAATGAACAGGGCTTATGAACAGTTTAGGACATTTAGTATATAGTAAATTTCCCCTCAGTGACCCTTGTATCTAACTGAATTTTGGGAATACCTTCAAATCTGAGTTTGATTTTTGTCCTCCTTGCATCAAACTTTACATGTGAGATCGTCAATGTTGCACTCTAAATTATGAGCAGTGCTAAAATTTATCCCCTATAAATGGCTAGCAACCGAAAAAGGAAAATAAAAAAATTAAAAGAATTGAAATCCAGTTGGCAGTATTCTGATTAACAGACCACCTTAATGGCCAAACTGTTTTACTAAGAAATTACCGGGCAACTCGGATGAAAGCAAAAAATTCATTTAGCAATTGCATTAGCTATACTGCATGTCACATACAACCTCACAGAGTTCGATACATGTGCAGTTTAGGATTTATTTTTACAGGGACACAGACAAACAATAGAAAGATGAGTCTGAGCTAATATCCCTAGCTACCTGGAGGACGTGCTCTGTTAATGTCAGGATCGTGCTGCAGAAGCTTTAACTTGGCCACAAAATCACGCAACAAATTTTCAGAAGCATATCCTGTCGAGTTGTTTTACCCAAGATCAGTATCCATTCCTGCGTGGGTAGTAATGTGATCCATCTGAATGCATATTGCGGTTTCACCTGCTTACAAAGACATAATTTTATAAGCTGCCAGAGTTATCCTCATCCCAAGTCATTGAATATGGTAAATCTTCGGACCTAACAAGAAGACACAAGGGAAAATATACTACCTTTGTGGTGAACTCAAGATGCCTCTAAAGTTCCTCATTATAGGCTGATATTCAAACCCCAAAACTTGTGAAAGAGACAAATCAGTGGCAAGATCATGAGACAAAAAAATAGAGTTGACAAGGCGATCAGCCTACCTGTCTGCGAACTGAGCAAACCACATCACCTGCCTGCTGGTATCTTAAAACGTACTAGAGTTGACAAGCCAATGTACTAGCTAATAGAGTTGACAAGCCGATCAGACTACTTGTCTGCGAACTGAACAAACCCACATCACCTGCCTGCTGGTATCTTAACATGCGCTAGATCGGTCTCATTCATTGCACCTGGAGAACTCTGATACATATCTGCATGTGAAAAGTAAATTTCAAATAACAAACTGATAGCCGTGGATGCTACGAAACAAACAAAAAGTTCAACATCCTATGGGGTGCCGAGCAGTACACAAAACATATGTTATGCTATAGTGCATAAAGTAGTCAAACATACAACGGACATAGTACACTAAGTTAGTCCAACTTGATAATGCTTCAACCTAAACCTCACAGTACTGCTTATGAGTACTTGAGGAGCACTAGTGTTTAAGGACCAGAGATGCATCATGCATGTATCAGATATGTGCCAGAAAATTAACATGCTGTCAGTGCCAGCTAGAATCTTAAAACGAAGATTCTGCAGCTAAGTGAACAAATATTGGGTCCTCAAGATCCAGTCTAACCCAGTTCAAATAACTCAGTAAAACCTACTGCAGTACAAGTACAAAGAAAAAATATTTGAGAAATGAAGACCAGCCTAGAAGTACAGTTCCTGGCAATTGCTTGAAGCAAACACTCCAAACAGTATCCATTCTCGTCGACATGAGGCAATACATATATAGTCAATAAAAATATAAAGACATGGAGCCGCGCGTAAGGACAAAAGTAAATTTTTGGTCACCTTACTAGAAAGACAACAGGAGAATTTCTCTACCAATATACCAGTCAATCTAAGGTGGAAGTGGAACCAGAACAGAACACAGTTTAACTTCACAGGAAAGTTCAACCAACTAAAAATTCCATAATGTAGCATAGCAAATGCCACATGAGAATAAAGGCCAATACATTAAATGTGAAACTGACCTAAGTGAGGCCACGCACTAAAAGGCTATTTGTAAGTGCTTCCCGAAGCCTTGACGTCTCCTCAGTGGCCCATCAAGAGCACTGTCAGCAGGCGTGTCGCAGTAAATCAAGGCATCACCGTTTTTCCTTGCGCGTTCTGACTGTCCAGATTCAAGATTTTGATTAGTGCATAATAAACACTAACCAAAGATAATGTGACTGAAGTATTAGTTCGTTAAAATACAACTGGATAAAAATCTTACAGGACTCAAAAGAAGCCCCTCTTTTTAGTTGATTTTCTATCAGCTCTTTTTTCCCATAACTCACAAGGAGGCAGATAACCCAGCAGCAGCTGCGTGCATGAAATGTAAAGGACAATCAATAATACATCTAAACAACTTATTATGAATTTAAGATTGTGAAATTGTGTAAAGTGAATTATCTACATCTTCTCCTTATCCAAAAAACATCAGAATTATCATTAGACCACAACATGTGAAGTGTAAAATTATTATTTTTTAATAAGAAAACTCTTCCAATAGATATTCTTCTAGCACTTAAGGATACAATATAAGAAGGGAACCAACTAAAAATGAAGTTCTGGTGCAAGTTCTCTTCATTGAAATATGAAAAGAAGAGAGAGAGAGTAGTCTGCAATCTACCTTTCTTTCCGATCGTAAGTGAATATACGTTATATTGGTGTTGTCTACTATTCATGGATGTGTGTACTCAAACTCTATTCTAGCTTTTAGCTAGAGAACACGTTAAAGAGATTTAACAAACAGTTCCTCCTGTGCTCTATGCAACAGCAAACCCATTCTCTCAGTGGGGTTACGACCATATAGTCTAGGATTTTTGGGCATGATGACAACATTTACAGAAAGTTACTGCCATACCTAAGGCTTTGTTACTGTAACTGAAGGTTCAGATGTTTGATTAACATATATGCGCACGCGCACGCGAGCGCACGCATTTTGACATACCATATGTTTGTAGTTGGATTACCATATAAAATGAATATATATCAAAAACCAATGTCCCTTCATGAATTAAAGTTGTTCATACGGTAATCAAATTAATGTAGCATAACGCAAGAACCTGGTGCCAAAATAATGCAAGTCCTGTACCTTCCAGGCTGTTGCCCGCAAATCTCCACCATCAGGAAGCCCTGAACTAGCTATTTTTTGCAACTTGTCCAAATTTACCTCTAGCTGATTAACCTAATTGACAAAAAAGAAAAAATGTAAGGCTTCAATAACCATGAAAAATAAAGTAGAACAATTTGGAAACCATAAATATTATCAAATCTGTGAATTGTAGGTAGAATCAATGAAGCCACACAGTTTGTGAGTGCAGTAGAACTACTCTCCTTCAACCTAACTTCTCTCACAAAAACTAAACCAAACTTAGACACCAAACAAACCCCTAAATTTTCTTTTTTCTTTTGTGAAGCACAAAAACCCCTACTTAGAAAAACATAAGCATAAATAATAATAATAATAATAATAATAATAATAATAATAATAATAAATCAATGCATAGAGAATCACACCAAAGTAACGTCTTAACTAAAACGATCCACTGTATTCAATACATAGAGAATTATGCACAAAACCAAATCCAAATTCTGCCTATATGGCTGAAATTTCCAAAAGGATCCGGAAAGGAAACAATGAGGATTGAATGAAGCAAAGCCTTTCTAACAAGGACCCTAGTCGAATGCATCATAATCATCATTGGGAAGAGGTTGGGCAGCTGCTGCTACAAGCTCAGCCTCGTGCCTGAAAGAATATCAACAAACTCCAAGGTGAGATGATATACTTCTATACCAGATTTTCATTCTAATGTCATACAACTAACCTATCTTCAAAATATCTAAATATAGGAGAAAATTAAATAGCAAGTTCATGAATGAATTGAGTCTTACTGTTGAGTATCTGAACTTTTGGGGGAGCAAGAGCTGGAGACTCGACGAAATGAAGATTGGTGTCACTGAAATAAAGGCAGTACTAATATTAAGTATGAATGTCAACACTTGTATACTATTAAACAAAATGAGACTACACTTAATTACCCTCCAAGCTTCCCGGCCAGGTAGAGGAAAGAATTCTCAAAATTGTAGTTGCTCTTTGCAGATAGTACTGCATGTTCTTGTTCCTATGGAAGGTCACCTGCTTAGCTTTAACCTGCCTGTTCTTCACATCAACCTTATTTCCACAGAAAACAATGGGTATGTTCTCACGAACCCTGATATTTTGAGGAACAAATCTAACAATTTGTCATCTAGTAAACAAAAAACAGAACAAGTTTCAATCCTTAGATACATTCAACTCACCAGCAAGGATCACGGTGCCATGTAGGTGGAGGTTACCTGAGAGAGGGGGGAGGGGGAGGGGGGTTAAATGTTCCAAGCAAGGGTACCCAGAGAAATCAAGAGTGATAGCCTGGACTAATTAACCCCACTTGGACTCAATATTGTTTGCTCAGAGAGAAAGAGGAAGAGAGGGACAGAGAGGGAGAGGGCGAGGGGGGGTAAAGAGAGAGAGAACGAAAGAGTGAGAGGGAGAAAGAGAGAAAGCAAAAGGGGGGAGAGAGAGAAAGGGAGGGAGGGAGGGAGAAAAAGAAAGAGAGAGAGAGAGAGAGCTGATGGCTGAGCAATATGTGAATTAATATGTGCCTCAAGAGCAGCAAGGTGAGATACTTATCACCCTTGCTGCTGAAATAGGCATGATGCAAGTGAATGAATGCTAAGTGACAATAGTTAAAGTGAATGAATGCTAAGTGAAAACAGTTAGAGTGAATGAATGCTAAGTGAAAGCAGTTAAATGTATGACAGGATAATGTAACTAAAATGAGTAGTGAATGAATGCTAAGTGAAAACAGTTAATTGAATGAAATGGGATAATGTAACTAAAATAAGTGAAATGGGATAATGAAAAAGAAACTACCCGATCAGTCAGGCCTCAGGGTGTTAGCCCAATCGATTCCCAGCTTGTTGTCCCAAAAAAAATCAAACAAAAGGCGCATCTCGCCAGGGAAGGTATGCTCAAGAAGCAACTCAACCTCGGTATCAGTGTATGCAGCCTTTCCAGCTCTAATTCTATAGTCATTGATGTGCTTAATGACATTGACCATATAGAAAAGAACACCTACTGATGTGTTATCATACACCCGTCGGACAGGTTGGCCAGCTTCTTCGTCATACATCCTATGGTTGTATACTTGAACGAGGTACGGATTTCCCCTTATGGACTGACCTATATTGTAATTCCTCGTACTGAAATCGGCGTATACCACCCTCCAAGGACCTCCTAACAACACCTCCACCTCATCCTTATTGTCTCTGAGAAAAGTTACTGAATCGCGCACAAACAACAAGTTGGCATGTGAAGAGCGAAGGAAAAAATGCAGGGGAATGAACTGGAAAGATGCCATGGGATCTGGATCTGAGATAAGAGATTCCAATAATCTGAGAAGATGCAATTTGTCTTCAGACTCCTCCAAACCAAAGCCATTGCAACACAGGTGGTAAAACTCTACTACAGGATCGAGCTGATCCGATCGGAGCTTCGGGGCGGGAGGCAGCCTCGCAAAGCCATCGACTATCTCAATATTTTCACAACTTAATCTGCCAACCCCTCCTCCATCTTGTACGCGATGGTAAATCGACATAGCAATATCGCTGTTTGCCAACAATTTAACACAAAAACGATTAGAAACCATCACAGACAAATCAAATAGAACGAGGAAACGCTCATCAAACCCATTCCAACTCGAAAATTAACCTCGCCCAATTAATTACAAGAACCCTAATTAGAATCAGGAAACGCTCATCAAACTCATTCCAACTCGAAAATTAACCTCCCCAATTCATTACAAGGACCCTAATTAGAACCGCTCATCAAACCCATTCCAACTCCCCAACTCATTTCAAGAACCCTAAGCAAACCCATTCCAAACAAATTAACCCTCCCCCAATTCGTTTCAAGAACCCTAATCAAACTAAAAGAAACCCATACCTGAACCAGTGCTGGACCGACGTATTCAAAGCAGACACAGTCTTAACCAACGCACCGCGCCGGAAACTCTTCTCAATCCAGACTTGACGGCGGGGAGCCCTCAGATGATCAAGCAGAGAACGGTTACGCCCATGGCCCAATGCACTAAATTTTCGTTTAACCATGGTGCTGAAGAGATCGAAATGGGATTTAGGGTTTCAGTGAAGAAATCGAAACGAAAAGCAGAGACAGAAACGAGAGGGGATTTAGGGTTTCAATGAAGAAATTGAAAGGAAGAGTAGAGAGAGAAACGGAGGAGGAGAAAATATAGAGGAAGAAGAAAGAGAAGGTCGCAGAACAGAGAGGAAGAAAAAGTGGGTAGACCGTTATAGAGTTGAAACTTTGCATTCAATGAGGCTGGTAATATTATCACTTTTAAAATTGAAATTTGAATTTTGTTGACACGCAAAATTCTACGACCGTATTTCCTACTCAATACAAGTTTCCACTTGCCTTTTTTGTTAGAATTTTGTTAACACCCAATATTCTACATGTCAATTTTACCACTCCCCTCTTTGGTTTAATATACTTGTTTATTTACCAAAAAAAAAAAGATTCTACATGTTAATTTTATGAGCGACACATGAAGAGACGAGTCATTAAACCCGCAATCTCGTTGGACCTTCAAACATGCCACTGCAATTCAAAAGAAGCCATCTAATTGACTAGAAATAGTGCAAGCGCAAATGCTCCAGCAATTAACATGCCTCCTTAGGAATTCGTCACGCCAAATTACCATGCAATACACGTAGGCCCAAGCTACGTTTAGGGGCTAGGCTTGTGCGCGGGTCGGTTCGGGCCTGAAATTCCATGAACCTGAGCCCGAATCCGAAGTATCAGACTCAGTTCAATCCACAATTTTCTTCCTGCTAAACCCGACTATCACCCGAACCGAAAACAATCGGTCCGGGTTTTCGGTCTTTCGATCCTAAAACACAGTGTCAGTCTTTCAGGCCTCAATATCACCATTTCCAGAATTCCAGCTGGAATGTTCAGTTTTCCTAATCTCTAGCATCTTCTTATGACATTTAGACAAGCATTTCCAGTCAAATCCTCAAATGCGTAAAAAAATTAAAACATTATAAATGGCAAATGCAGCAAATCAAAAAGACAAATACAACTGAAATCAATCACTAACTCATTAGTCAATACAAATACAATGAATTGCAAATCAAACACAACCTGCAAATCTAATAATCAAACACAAACTGCAGAACTATTTCAAAGTCCAACAGTCCAATGCAGTAAGGAAAGACACAAAGTCACAACTCACAAGGAAAAAGACCAGAAGTTAAAAAATAAAAAATAAAATAAAAATAATAATAATAATAATAATAACAAATGCAGCAATGGTTCTTTTTTTTTCTTTTTTTTTTTTGAAGAACACATACTAAGCTTTATTTAATTAAGTGGGAGGGGGGAGCTCCTTTTGTACAAGGTCTGTGATACAAACAGGTGTATGGTTCACCCAATTATTACATTGCTGGGATTCAAAAGCTAAATTAGCTAGCCTATACGCAACCTTGTTGCAGGTTCTAGGAGCTAACGACAACTTGACTTGCGCCAAGCTCCTCAAGGTATGCTGGATGTCCTCAATTAAGGTGCCATGCTTAGTAAGAATAGCTGCAGATCCGTTAATGTCATTGACAGCGTTTTGGCAATCTGTTTCAATAAAAACTTACTGGACTTGTTGTTGCTGCATAAACTTCAACCCGGTTTGAATAGCAAGTAACTCTACCTGCAGCGCCGAGCTGGCATACTGAACAGCAAATTGAAATGCTGCAACGACCTCCACATTGGAGTTTCGAACAACCCCGCCTATACCACCTCGGGTTAACTAAGGAATAAAGGCTCCATCCACGTTAAGCTTGAAGCTGTGTCTAGAAGCAGGCCGCCATGCTTAAGTACTTGGTTGTGTTGGTGCTACCTCAGTGGCATGTGACTTCTTAAACTCTTCCAACCATGTCATGGTTCGAAAGAAGATATCAGCTGCTGTACTTGTTGTACCTTCCCACAACCTGGTATTCTGATTTGTCCATAGGCCCCAGATGAGCATCATCAACTTCTCAAAGAGATCCACTCTTAGACTTATGGCTTGAGTCAACATCCACTCCTTGAAAGGGAGTCAAGGAAGTAGAGAGTTTTGAAGGTTAAAATGAGCTTTTGATAATAAAGTATATGTTGTTGGACACTTACAAAATATGGTATGAGTCCTCAATCTAGTGGTTACATAGTGGGAAATTAAGCTCCCCAGCATAACCCTTTGTACTTAGCCTTTCTCTAGTAGGGAACACATTGTAGTAGGCTTTCCAAACGCAAATTTGCACTTTTCTAGGAACTTTGGTTCTCCAAATTTTCTTCCATAGCTCTTTAAATGGATCCCCCATGGAAGTTGATGCAAGAGCATTGCCAAGAACTTGTTCTCTAGCAATCCAGTACACACTCTTTACTGTGAACCAACCACGTCTATCTAAACTCCAGAAGTGCTTATCAGGGGTGTTATGTCGACTGAGAGGAATGCTGAGGATTTGGGTGGCTACATCAGGAGGAAAAGCAACATGAATAATACCCGGAACCCATTGATGAGTTTGTGAATCAATCAAATCTGCTACAAATTCAATAGGAGAGTCAAGTGGCCTTTGAATGAGAAACTGTGGATAGTTTGGAACCCAATGATCCTGCCATGCTTAGATATTAGTCCCACCTCCAACTCTCCATCGAATACCACCCTTTAACACAGGACGTCCAGCAAGAATACTCCTCAAAGATAAGGAGGGTGCATCCCCTAGGTCAGCTTGCCAAAACTCATAATGTGGAAAGTACCTTGCCTTGTACAATTGAGCTAAAAGTGATGATGGGTTTGTCACAATTCTCCAACCCTGTTTAGCTAACATAGCAAGATTATAAGCATAGATGTTTTTAAACCCCATACCTCCTTCATGCTTGGTAAGACAGAGCCTCTCCCAGCTTCGCCAATGTATTTTCTTTTTTTCATTAGTATCCCCCCAAAAGAACGAGGCACAGAGCTTATGTATATCATCACAGAGAGTTTTTGGTAAGAGGTAGCAATTCATAGCTTAAAGTGGCATGGTTTGAGCTACTGCTTTGATTAAAAAAAAAATTTCCTGCTTTCCTACACAGCTTAGAATCTTGGCCTTCCAATTTTCAAGCTTCTTAGATAATTTTTCCTTGATGTACTGGAAAATTTGAGTCTTTGATTTGCCAACTCGTAATGGGAGGCCCAAGTATCTATCATGCTCTTTTTCACATTTGACTTCTAAAAGGGCAGCAAGCATTTCTTGAGTTTCAACAGGGACATTTCGGCTAAAGACCACACTACTCTTTTGAAAATTAACGTTCTGCCCAGAGGCTCTTTCATAGATGTTCAAAATGTTCCTATAAGTGAGGCACTCCTGGGTGGTAGCTACACCAAATAAGATGTTGTCGTCGGCGAAAAATAAGTGATGAAGTATTGGGGCTTGAGGACACATCTTTAGACCCTGAATGGCTCTAGATTCAACTGCTTGAGATATTAAAGCAGATAAACCTTCTGCACATAAAATAAAAAGATATGGCGAAAGAGGATTACTCTGTCGGATACCCCGAGATGGAAAAATTGTGTCAGATGGTTCACCTTGAACGAGAAGAGCATAGCTAACTGAAGTGACACAACTCATCACCATATAAAAACCAAGCTTCACTAGTATCGCTGAAAGAAACGGCCATTCCATGCAATCTGTCGTAAGCCTTGCTTATGTCTAACTTGAGGGAGAATAAATGCACCTCTTGCGACTTAAGTTGATGCTTAAAGTGGGCTACCTCAGTAGCCACTAAAGTATTATCCGAAATTAATTGCCCAGATACATATGCACTTTGGAGAGGAGAGATGATTTCAGGGAGCCACTTTTTCAAACGATTGGCAATGACCTTTGAACTAATTCTGTAGATCACATTACATAAAGCTATTGGCCTAAAATGTGAGGCAACAGTAGGAGACTTTACCTTTGGAATTAGGCAAATATGAGTGAAGTTGGATTCTTTCCAAATATCTCCATGTTCCAAGAAGTTTCAAATAGACACACATCTAAGCCAACAACATGCCAATATTTTTGAAAGAAAAATGGAGACGTACCATCGGGTCCGGGACTTTTGGAAGGATGCATTTGGAACAAGGCTGCTTTTATTTCCTCATCTGAATATGACAAATTTAGGTCTTCATTCATAAGATCAGTTACCTTCAATGGAGTGACACGAAACACTTCTGAAATGGCAGCGTCATCAACCCCCTCTGACTTGAAGGTCATGTTATAAAATTCCAACAAGAGTATCTTGATCTCTTGAGGATCGTCCGTCCATACTCCCTCCTCATTTTGCAGGCCTCTAATAGTATTCCTGCTTCTTCTATTATAGGCCTTACGATGGAAGTAGGCCGAGTTGCGATCACCATCCTTTAACCACACATCCCTTGATCTTTGCCTCCAATACTTCTCTTGTATAGATAGCAGTTGACTCTGTCGTATATGGAGCTTCCTTTGTTCCTCATATTGCCAAGGAGAATAAGGTTGCCTCATAATATCATGGAGCTTCTCCTGGGTTTCCCGGAGTTCAGTCTTATGCTTCTGAAACTCAGTATCATGCCATTGCAGAAGCTGTTTGCCCGTGGAAAAAAATTTAGAACCCAGTTGCTGCAACATATTCCCGCTTAAAGGAGCAGACCAATTTTGCCGGATGATATTTGTACACTTCTCATGACCATGCCAAACCTCTTCAAAGCGGAAACGTCTGCTTCCCCGTCAAGTTTGCACACGTTCAGTTCTGACCTCGATCAACAAAGGGTTGTGATCTGAGTCTGATGGAGGCAAGGTTAGCATTCTGCTCAACAGAAAAAGGCTTTGCCATGCCGCTGAATAGAAACTATGATCCAATCGTTCTTTTGTGAACTTGTTGAACCACGTATAGCGACAACCAAAGAAACCAATATTGATCAACCCTGCAGTACTCATAGTATTGCGAAACTGAGCCATTGGAGCAAAAGCCCTAGGAGGGCCACCAGATTTGTCAGCAATTGACAGCAGCTCGTTGAAATCCCCAACCATCAACCACTGTAAAGAACAATCCTCTGCTACTAGGGTTTCAATCAGAGCCCCTGGTTTGTGTCTATCTTCCCTGGCAGCAAAGCCGTACATGCTAGTAAATCTCCAAACCCTACCCGTCTCTTTCTCCTTAATCTCTGAATCAATGTGATGCGGAGATTTGGTACGCAGGTCTACATGAAGATCAGAACTCCAAAGTAGAGCAAGTCCCTGTGACTCTTGTTCCTTTTGAGAACAAATGTTACTCGCAAAACCAATTCGAGACGTGAGAGAGTTTATTAGTTTTGGAGTTGCTAGGGTTTTAGCCAATACTACTAGAAAAACCCCCCAATGCACACAGATGAGATTCACACAGATATTCACACGGATAGATATCTGTGTGAAAAATACTGCAATACACACAGATATTTGTGTGAAAATTATATTCACACAGTATACCGTGTGAAACATACTCTAAAAGTGGGGCCGCAAAAATTCACACGGATTTCCGTATGAAACTCACACGGATTTTTGTATGAATTAAGGTGATACACATGTGTTCGTGTGTAAATTTAATTCCTGTATAGTGAATCCTGTACATATGTCAGAAATTCACACAGATGTCTGTGTGAATTTTAGTTTAAAATAAAGAAAAATATATAAGCTACATTAAATTTAATAATTGTATTTATATTATATTTGGTTTCACACGGATAATGTCACGCCCCGAATTTTGAATAACCAATTCAAATCCGAAACATGAATAATTACAAATACAAATACCAATCTAAATTTTTCTTTCAGAGTAACACGCCTCACACCACTCAATATTACATTACCCAACTCCTCAATTTCTTATTACAGCACAATATCACAAATTCCAAATTGATAAGTTCGAAATGAACATAACGAAACTCACAATAATGCTGTAACTCAAATACCACTACTCTAAGCAGCCTGATCACCTTCTCGATTCTCCTGACCTGTAGGATTTCCCGCTACACAATTTGAATAGTGTACCGAGATTGCAACAACACAAACCCGGTGAGCTTGACAGCCCGTATGAGTAAACGAAAGGATTGCACAAATTTAATATAACAATTTCAACTCAAGCAAATGAAATTGTAATAATATCACAATCACAAAACCACGTCACTTTCTCACTCTCATATATATATATATATATATATATATATATATATATAGACACTTATGAGTTACTCTCAATTTCCCTCATAAGATCACCACAAAACCACGTCACTTTCTCACTCTCCTGTATATATATATAGACACTTATGAGTTACTCTCAATTTCTCTCATAAGGTCACTCAACATTTGGCAGACAGACTAGAGCTCTAACTGATCGCAACCACCAACTCGGCGCGAGAGCGTGGTTCACGATTTAATGCTATTAGTAACCACCAACTCGGTACAAGAGCGTGGTTCACTAACAGATGTCATGGTCACCCCTGTGACCTATTGATCCCCACAGATCAATATATCTCAACAACTCAACAATTTACTGTTTCTCAAACAATAAAACTCAACACCTCGCTATATATATAGTTCCCTCACCTCAATCCAACAATACATATATATTTCTCACATAAATAAAATATGTACATTGACATTCACACAGGAATGTCTATTAATATCAACCAAAGATCTCAAGAAAAAGAGATAAAATCTTTTTATACTTAAAAATCATTTTCTTACCTGTGAGCGTTAGCCCTATGAACCGTAGTTGATCGAGTTCATATTTTTCAAAACAATTATTTAATTCAAAACAATTTCCACAAATAAACATAAATATTTAGAACTTCTGTTCGTGAATGAACCATGTGCGGTTTACTCACCTCGATACTCCCGCTGCGTCTTCAATATAACACAATCACACCGAACTCGCTCGCGTAAGTAAAAACCGTCAATCACCTAATCATAAGTGACTTGAATTTAGCCAATAACTCATAAACAAGATTAAACGACGATCCAACGGTCGGATCGAAATTAAACGGTGATCCAATGGTCAGATCCTCACAGATCGCCCTTAGGATCATCCTCCTAATTTATCACGAAGATCCAACGGTCGGATCTCACGAATCGCCTTCCAAAACACCATTTCACAATTATACGAAGATCCAACGGTCGGATCTTCACCCGTGACCACACAAAGTCATCGGGACAGTTATACGATCAACATATTAAAATTACAAGTCCATCCGACGGTCTGATCTTCACAGATCACAAATCGAATGATCGAAATCGATCGAAATCGTCAAATTCATAACTAAATCATACGATATCCAAAAATTGCGTATAATATATCGAAATGATCGTATTGAAATGTAGAATCTAAAAATGTAAAGAAATCACATTTTTAACCCCCAGAGGTGGCCGGAAAGGGCCGCCGGAGTTAGGGGCCGAGCCGCCGCCGACCACAGCCAATGGTGTCGGGGCCAGGCTGCTCCTCTTCATCTCATCAAGCCTAACAATTTTCCTAACTAGCATGAAGTCTGAAAATGATCAGAAGTGGTCGAAATTACCTAAAACAGTTGAGGTGGCCGGAATTTTCCCAGAAACCGGCGATAATTGAAGAAAACGGCGAGCTTGATTTCGACGTAAAAACTTCAATTTTAGGCCTCTGTTCCTTCTGGAAAGTTGTTAAGAACATCAAGCCGAACTCACTGGTTCAACAATCACTCAAAACGAAGCTCTACAGCTCGAGATATCTTGATCGAAAGCTTCGGTGGCCGGAAAATTCCAGAATCCGGCGATCTTGGGTTTTCAACGTAAAAACTTCAACCTCAGGCCTCGATCCCTTCTAGAAAGTTGTTCAGCTCCTCACTCTGAGTTCACCAGTCCAAGAAACACACAAAACGACGTCCTGTAGCTCGAGATATCAGGATCCTTTGCTCCGTTTTTTCGCTCCGATCGGGTTGTGAGCTCCAGTCGCCTCCAGAGACATCGCCGCCGTGGAACGGTGCTTCTGGGAGATTCAGATGGTTGATGCGAACCCGTGGATGGAGTTTGAGAAGGTCTCGTGATCGGTAACTCAAGCTACCATGTTTGGAATCCAAATCGGGGCTTGTACAAACCCGTCTCTTTGCCGTCGCTTCCGGCCGTGCCGTGACCCAAGACCGCCGCAGGTAGCTTCGCAAGGCTGAGACGAAGCCAGTGAAGGTTGTTTGGCGTCGATTGATGGTCGGTGGAGGAAGGAAAAGAACAGAGAGTTCTTTGCTCTGTTTTCGTGTTTTCGGACGAGAGAGATAGAGCTGAATATTTACCTTGTTTCTTTTAGAACCCCCACCATACAACAAAAGTACCACTCCCCTCATTTTATTGCCCAAAACCCGGAACCACTATACTTTGTTTCAAAAATAACATAAAAAAAAGGGGTATTACAGATAAGTGTGTGATTTTTTTCCAATTACTTTCTACAAATTCCAATATTCTCTTCATTATTAGAACTCTCTCTCCACATCCACAAATCAAACCCATTGACTTTTTTGTTCCTTCTTCTTCCGCCTGCAAGCCTTCTTACCTCCATTCATTGAAACCTATGATGCACGGATACGTGAAATTGGCTTCGTATCCCGTACCGATCCGGGATCCGGGTACGATACGCTCGGATACGCCTGGATACGTGTATCCGAATTTGGATACGGTTTGGATACGTCCGTATCCTATATCAATACGTAAATATGTAAATAAATCGGATACCTGGGGGTAATGCTGACTTTTTACCCTCAAAACAAAAAAAAAAAAAAACAAAAAAAAACAAACCCAGATCGGGACAGAGACCGAATCTGAGATTCGCTCTGCTCTTCATCTCTTTTCTTATGTTCTTCTTCGCAAGTAGCAAACTTCTTTGCTCAAGCCTTCTCTTCATTGATTCGCTTGAAGCTTGGAGCTTGGAGCTTGGAGCTTGGAGCTTGGATCTTCAATTTCTAGCCGATTTCTCCTGCTCTTCGTCTCTTCTCTTCAGTTTGGGTACGTTTATTCTGCAGCTTCTGGTCTTCAATCAGTTGAATGCTTCAATTTGGGATTATACCCAGTTCTGAAGCCGATTGCTTAAAGCTTTGTGCTTATATATATATATATATATATATATATATATATATACAGACAAGTTCAGGAGAGGACGTCCGCGAAAGAAGATATGATGCGGATCAGAAGATTTTGACTGTGAAGGATGAGCAGATTCTTGTATGAACCAATAGTTGGGGTGCTTCAAATAGAGGATTCTATGCTAAATTGAATTGGAAGAGAAGTCAGAAGATGAGGATAAGCTTGTTTCGGATGGTGATGTCATTGAATTGGTTTCAAGGTCGGTGGCTTATCAACCAGACATGCCATGTGATTGACATCAGGAAAGCCATGAGCCGTTGAAGTCATTTAATCCCATCCGAGGGCTGAAAATGGACGTCCGCATTTTTCTAATTATATATATATATATATATATATAAATATATATATATATTTAATTGACGTATCCTTCACGTATCCGTATCCTATTATTTTTAAGATTTGCCGTATTCACGTATCCGATCGTATCGTATCTGGATACTCATACCCGTATCGGTGCTTCTTAGATTGAAACCCATTTAATAAAAATTGCAGCAACATTCACAATCCTCACGAACACATCAAAATGAAAACTCTAAGCCCCCTTTTGCTTTGCTTGTCTGATTCGTTCTGATTTCCCTCTTTCTCACAACTTCATATATGAAATTCAAGATGCCAAGTTCCCAGGTAAGGCATGGGTTTCAATTTTCCCTCTTTACTATTTCTTGTAGATCTGCCTAATCATGTTGATTCTAATAAGATCTCTCATCATCATGGAAGGCTCATATAAACCCAACTAGAAATTGAGCCAAAAAGTTTCGATCTTTGTCAGCAACTCAAAACGATTCAAACTTACTGTAAGCCTCTCTTAAAACAAATGAAACTCACTGAAGGGTTCCTTTTCTTAGATCCCAAATGATGAAAAAATAAAAACTTACCATTCGTTTTTCACATATGTAGACAAAATTTAGCTTTTTTGTCAGATTTCTCTATAGTTAGATTATTGTAAACGTACTGTGATTGATTTCTATGAATGGTTTGTCATAATAGGTGTTTTCCATAGAAGAACGATGTGGCTGATGCGAAAAATCAAAAACTTGAGGAAGTGGCGATGGAGGCTGAAGAAGCTAAGGGTTGCTTAGGTGATTTTGGTACTCTGGTACTATTATTCTTTTTCTGGAAAGCCTGTACAATTTGGATATATTAGTTTTGTTTTGGTTTGGTAGAGTACTAACTACTAACTGTTTTGTCTGTTTCTAGTGGATATTCGTAGAGTGGTACTGGGAGGCATAATGGACGGACTGGTGTGGCCAGAATGCTCTGTAAATCTCGAAGATAAAATCATGGTGGTGTTCTTCAGATTTGCCGATGCCTAGAGCAGCAAAGAGCCACAAAAACTTGAACAGACAGTCTGGGCTTCAAATTGAAGAAACCTCCCCCACAGGATGAATTAATGTTTGCCAAAAAAAAAAAGGAAAAAGAAAAAAGAAAAGAGGACAGTCAATTGAAGAACTAAAAAATAAATATGTGAAAATCTAAATAATTTAATAAAATTCAATAAAAAACTTTGCCCGGAGTTGTGAATTATGTGGGACCCAGTAAAAGCATTCACACGAATTAGACAAATCTATGTGAAAGTAGTATTAGCAACGCCAGTAATACGTACGGATTATTAATCCGTGGTTGTACTGTGTGTATTGGCGTTTTCACATGGATTTCCGTATGTAATACTATGATTTCACACGGATTCTCATCTGTGTGTGATGGGGGGTTTTTCTAGTAGTGTGCAAGAAGATCAAGTAAGGGCGCTTTGCATGAACCAAATCAATCAAGGCTCGTTGTGTTTTGAGGTTGACAATCCCTCTGCAATTCTTGTCATGCCCCGAATTTTGAATAAAGAAAATTCCAAATCCGAAAAGCGAGAACAAACGCAAGAAAACACATAGAAAATTTTTCATTAAAACCAAGCAACAAACAAACTGAACTCACAATGTTAATACCGACTCGTTCTTTAGAGTCACATATTACATTACAATAGTTTACAAATTAAACTGAATATCAATTCAACTTGTAACCACACTCACCAACTCACTACACAGCGGAAGACTATAAGTATAAGTGCCCTTCTACACCCACGTGACGGAAAGTCCACCTCAGCTTCGATAACAATCACTCGATATTCTAACCTGCACAAAAACCCCTACACCATAGAAATAGTGCACCGGGAATGAACAAAACAAACCCGGTAAGCTTTTCAGCCTGTATGAGTAAACTCAAATAAAGTGACTCACGTCACACATGCTTATAATTCCTCAATTCGTGAGACAATTAAAGCATTAACATTTAATTCCACGAAACAAGCTTTCACTATCTCAATCTAACAACATCAATAAGCAATTATCTCAACAAAAGCATCAAGTTCAAATAAATCTTTATCATGCTCAAAATTTCAACCCAACTAAAACCCACATGCTCTGTCTTTCAATTCATTTTATCTCACTTCCCACAATCTCCAACTATACAAATAACTCCCATTATTTTAAACATTTTACGTCCCCACAATCTATCTGATCATCATTCCTTTGCCTCAACGGCACAACCACAAAATCATACTCATTGTCTTACAATAACAACCAACTGCCAACCTTAGGGCATCACAACTCAGTTCACCTCACTCCAAATCCCACAACACCACTGTACTCACAACAATCATTAAGTAAAATAAGTAATCCCTGCATAGAAACTTAGTTCAGGAGATCACATTAAAACAAACAAAAGAAATCATAGTAATCCCTGCATATAGTATAGTTCAGGGAATTACATTAAAACAATCAATTCAGAAACAGCAATCTCTGCATAGAATTTAGTTCAGGAGATTACCCAGAAAACAAACAATTCGATAATAGAAGTAAATAGAAACATTTACTAACAACATCCATTAATAACGCCAACCACCACACAGCTCATCACACAGATCACCACACAGCTCATCACACAGATCACCACACAGGTCATCACATAGATCACCACACAGGTTATCACATACTATTGTTTCCTCATCTCCAATAGTCTCAAACAATAATGAAATCATTTTCCAAATATTGTTTCTCAACTCAAACCATCACCAAAACCATACCTATTCTTTCAAAACTCAAAGCCAAAAAAACCATACATTTTCCTCAACATCACATTGCACAACAATAGTAAACTACACACTCAATTCCACCAAGATATATATATTTCACGTAAATATATATATGTAATCTTCCACTCAGGAATGACCACTAATACCAACTATAGTTCACACGTAGTAAAACCAAGAAATTCATTTTTTTATATACTTTAAAACTCATTCCTTAAAAATCATTTTTCAAACATAACAACTAAATGTAACTAAAGAAATTCCGTTCGTAAATGAACCATGTGAGATTTACTCACCTCTAATCCCGCTGCGTCTTCTTAACAGCTCAAAATATGAATCACAAATCGTCCGCCAAATCAAACCGTCAAACACCTAATCAAATGTGACTTGAATTTAGCCAACAACTCGTAACAAAAATTAAACGATGATCCAACGGTCGGATCCTCACAGATCGCTCTTAGGATCATCCTCCTAAATTATCACGAAGATCCAACGGTCGGATATTCCTGAATCACCTTTACTAACATCTCCACAAATTTATATGAAAATCTGACGGTCGGATTCTCATGAATCGCCTTCCAAATCACTATTTCACAATTAAACGAAGATCCAACAGTCGGATCTTCGCCCGTGACCACACAAAGTCGTCGGGACAGTCATACGATCAACATAATAAAACTACAAGTCCATCAGACGGTCTGATCTTCACAGATCACAAATCGAACGATCGAAATGTAAAAATTCATAACTTAATCATACGATCTCCAAAATTCACATGTTATATATCGTAATGATCGTATAAACATGTAGAACATAAAAATGGGCAGAAACTGCCCTTGGGACCCCCGGAGGTGGCCGGAAAAGATCACCGGAATTAGAGGCAGAGCCGCCGCCGACCACCGCCAACAGTGTCGGGGCCAGGCTACGCCTCTTCGTTTAATCGATCTGAGAAACTTTCATAACTATCACGAAGTCAGTAAATGAGTGGAAGTGGTCGAAATTACCTAAAACAGTCCGGTTTGGCCGGAATTTCTCCAGTTTTCCGATAAGGCTCCGTTCAACATGAAATCGATCGCTTCAAGTCCGGTCCTTCTTGGTGCTTGTTCAGAAATTTGAGGCGAGTTCAACAAGCGAAAAACCTCTAGTTTTGGTGGCCGGAGCTTGGAGAAATCGCAGCTGGTTTGTTTTCAGGCTCGGATCGATTTCGAGCTCCACCACTGCATAGCCGCCCCGAGAAGGAAAACGGTGACCACCAGTCGACTCAAAGGAAGGAGGTGATCAGTCGATCTGGGCTTGGTTTCACCTCAAACGATGGCCGGAGCAGTGAGAAAATGGCCGGAGAAGTTATGCTCTGTTTTCGGTTTCGGGGGAGAGGAGAGAGAGAGATTAGGGCCGGCTGCCAAAAATGGAAACTGACACTTTTGGTAAATTTCCAAAAATAGTCAGGTATTTATACCAGAAATGGAAACTTTTTCAAACACGATAACTTCTTCATACGAACTCCGATTCCTACGTTCTGCATATGCCTACACTCGTATCGATGAGCACTACAACTTTTGTGAAGGAAGTTTCCTCAAATTCCGTACGTATAAAAAGTCGACTTCGTAACCCCCCTAAAATGTGCATTTCGAATAATTAATCGCCCGAAAATAACTTCACTCCACCCTCGAACCATGAAATCGTACTAACGAACACTTTATTAATTTAAGGAAATTCCAAGACATAAATAACGAATTTCTGGTGTCTTACAATTCTAAACAAGTACATTGCCTGGAATCATGGTGGCCGGAAAGCAGCTACCCCAGCCTTAGGGCGTCGCTACCAAGGTGAGCGTCGCTTAGGGTTCTTTTTCTAGAATACACTAAATTACATACCACGTATTCATGCCAATCAATCTCTATATAATCATCATGTACTAACAACTTTTTCTCCTAAAACTAGGCTTGGAACTACTTAACATAAGCCAAAGGTGAGTCCTCAACACCTACTTACGCTCATTGTGCTCCTTCTTCCTCTGATTGTATCTGCCCAATTCAAACCTTGGCAACCGATAATTGCTAGCGACTCCTATGCAATAGAGGTTGCAAAGTTTGCGGTCTCTGAAAACAACAAGCAAGCCAAGATGAATTAAGCATTTCAGAAGATTGCTGGAGGAAAATTTTATGATATATGCAGCGATGGATCTGAGTCATTAACAAACTGAGAAACAAAGTAACTAACTGAATGAAAAAGAAACAAATGCAGAGCTTGCAACTACATGGCCACTGTCCACTTCAACTCTCCAAGGTTCCATTTGCATCATTGAATAGCACCCTGACTTTAATCAGCCTTCATTTGCAACACATGATGAGAAAACACATATTGCAACATCAGAATTATGACACAATCAAAAACCAACGGCAGCTAGTTCAACTTAAGTCAGTAACTAACCTGAATTAAGTTGAAGTATTTGATTGCAGACACTGATAAATGTTGTTACATAACTTTGCAGCCTTCGAGGGTTTTGAGGCATGAGCCTTCTGACTTCATGCAGTATCCTCAAGTTGATGTTCTGCACCAAAAGTCCAAAACAGAAAAAACACACATTTAGTTCTAAGTTCTAAGTTTCTAACAATTCAATAATGCACAATTTAAAGAAGAAATAACGCAAGTAATGGAACAATCAAGCACCTTTTTCAAGTTTTTCATAGAACACAGTACCATGTCTTCAACAGTTGGAAAGTATTCTATCTCTGATATGCTCTGTGAATTGATCCAATTTTGCATGCATATAAGGGCTTCCACATTTCTTGGAGTCATTGAACTTCTAAAGGGATCAATTACCCCTACCTCCAGTACTGAAAGAACTTTTAGAAGCCACTATACTCACTTGGATTGCAAGCACATCTTTGGCCACACACTGGAGATTTGGGTACTTAACTCCATTAAGCTTCCATTGGATCAAGATAGTACATGTCCACTTCATATTGCACAACCACCTCCTCTGATTCTTCTAGTTCTTTTCTCCAATCATTCATCATGTCTGCCCTCTTGCCACTTACAATCCTTGAACTATATGTGCTTCCACTAGTGATACCACTTTCTGAGCTACTTTTGGTCTTTTGATTACCATCTGATACAAATAGTTAAGTGCCACCACCAATTCCTTGAGTTCTTCACTCTTCTTCTTAACCATAACTTCATCCATTGCAAGGTATCTCCTACATGTGCTGCTGAAATTCCTAAGTTTACACCTAGGATTAAGCACTAGAGCTACCAAAAGAAGCTGATTCATGTCATCTACATGTGCAAAGTATTTCTGAAACTTTGATTTCATCTTTACAACCATCCTTTGAAGAATCCTTTCTGCTTCCTTATCAAATTGATCTTCCTCTCTGTTAAACAGATCCTCAATCTCAGATTGAATGGCAATAATGTCATGAAAAGCTCTATGTGAAGTAGGCCTTGTTGAAGCACTGACCCTCAAGGTTACTTCATAAAAAACCTTCAATAACTAGACAAAAACCTTAGCTTTGGCTCAATCAGTTTCAACTGGTGGTTCAATCCTCTTTTTTTTTACTTGAGATCAACCAATACAAATCCATCCTCATCTGGCTCAACGTCATCAGGTTCATCAAAATAGCTCTCATACTTAGACTCATCATCTTCAGCCATTCTATCAAAGGCCTTCTTAAGCCCTAGAGCAGTCTCCAACATAATAAATGTTGAATTCCACCTAGTTGGAACATCTAAGATACATATTTTTCTAAAATCCAGCTTCTCTTTCTCAACACATTTTTTGAAAGCATCAAGTCTTGCCGAACTGCTCCTCACAAACTTCACTGCATTCCTAATTGAGCTCACAGATTTATCCAACATTGTGAGTCCTGATCTCACAATACACCTCACATGCAAAAATTTGCCTCCCATAACAGGCTGCTTCACCCAATTTACCATTTTATTTCTCACAAAGTCAATTGCATGCTTATTAGCAGAGGCATTATCAGCACTAGTCGTCAAAACCCTCTCTATACCCATTGAATCAAACAACTTTCTATCAACTTCCCAATGCTTATGCCCCTGGTGATCATTAGAGATTACACAAATGTTCATAATCCTTTTGTACATTTTCCATCCAATATCTATAAAGTGTGCAGTCAAGACCATATAGTTTATGTTTTGCACTGATGTCCATGTATCAGTGGTTAAACATAAAGTATGGCTCTGCAACTCCTTCCTCAACTCCAGTCTTTTTTCATCATACATTCTTCAAAAACAGCTTAACAATGGTTCTTCTAGATGGAATTTCCCATTTAGGGCATGTCACTGAACAAAAGTGCCTAAACCGGCCTTTTCCTTTCAATTGCACTAAATGGCAATTCATCCAGCACTATTACCTCAACTGCTGCAATCTTACAGGCATCTTGGGTCCAATTTTTCAAAACTAAACTAGGTTCAGCATTCAGACTCCCATCACTACCCAAAATCTACTGCCCGTTTTCTATATCAGCCCTACCCAGATACTTCTTACACACATTGTTAATGTGTCTCCAGAGACTGCTAGTTCTATTATCATAAGCTAAATCAGTTGTGCAATACTTACATTAGGCACGGGTTGTAGTTCAGGTTTCCTGCATCTTCCCATCAACCATCTCGAAATTAGGCTTCTCAATTTTGTCAAAGTGCTCCCAAACCTTGGAACGAAACTTTGTTGTCATCTTCTCAGCCTTCTTCCTCTTCCCCTTCCCTGGGTCAACTGGTGGTCGGGCCGCTCAACTTGGGGTAAAGTTACTTGTATCTACTAGGGCTGGCATTTTCAGCCGAAACAAACCAACTAACCGAATTCGAGCCTAACCAAAGAAGTTGGTAACCGACACTGCCGGTAACTGAACTCTTGGTACGGTACAACCGTACTGACTCCACATACACGGTACGGTAATGGTTTCAGTTTTCATATATACATGGTGTAATGCCCCGTACCTTAAAATTATTACTAGTTATTTGGTTACCATTATTGACCGAGGAGTTGACTTTTTCTTTTGTCTGTTGAGTTAAGAAATTTCTTTGAGAATGTCATAGTATACGAAAAATCGAGTTCGTAGACACGTAGTTTGTTTAAATCGGAATTTCGACGGGAAAGTTATGACTTAAAATAAGAGTTACTATACTTAGCTTTTGGGTTTTATTTAAGTGGTTTCCATTTTGGGAAGAGAGACAAAGTAAAAGCATATCCAAATCGGGAGAACCCGATTCTTCCTTCCCTTTTCTCCTTCTTTTCGTGCACAGTAACGGGAGAAAACATTTCCGGCCAATTCGTCGCCGTCAAGCCACCCCAGGTCGTTTCACTTGTCGGCAAGCTTCCTCTCTTCCTCCTCTTCCATCTCAGCTTGAATCGATCGGTATAGGAGAAATTAGAAGGTGAACAGTAGCGTGAACAGTGACTGACGAAATCTGAATTTTTTTTAGATTGAATTTCCGACCACTTCTACTTAGTTTTGGTTGTTACTGCAGGACATACTAAGCCCTCGAGTGAGGAGAACACAGGCAGGTAGCAAGATTAGCTGCGAGACTCACCTGTGTGTGGACTTTTATTTTATTTAAATAATGCATGCAGCATGGTATTAAGTTTTTATTGGAATACTATTTGAGTAAATGTGATTTTTTTTTTAGGAAAGAAAAGAATTTAAGGAAAGGAGTTGGCAATGAGGCTATTTATAGCGCAAGCGTACATTACCTAGTCGGCAGTCTCTTCTAGGTAATAGTGTGGTTGGCAGTCCTTTCCGGTGAGTCACCTGGTCGGCAGTCCCTTCCAGGTGACATGAGGTAGTTAGTTGGCAGTCCCTTCTAACTACCTGTGGTTAGTCGGCAGTCCCTTTTAACCACCGCCTCCTAAATCCGGTCGGCAGTCCCTTCCGATGCATCATCTGGGCGGCAGTCCCCTCCAGATGGCATGAGATGACTAGGGCTATGTTTGGTATGGCTGGGCTTTTCAGAAAAACTGGTTTCTGCTTATTTCTGAGAATAAGTGACTGAAAAGCAAAGCTGTTGAGTGTTTGGTAAACTGGCTTTTTATAAGAGCTGTCAGTGGCAGCAGCAGTGGCAAAGTGTTTGGTAAATCAAACTGGCTTGTGCTTTTTATTTGTGGAATGACCAAATTGGACATGAGAGATTATTTTGCTTTGATTGTTTGGGAATACAAAGTTCTTCAAATGCTCTTGTTATTATTTTTAATCTTTATTATGTCCTTATTAATTTTGTTAACTTTCAATTTTTATAAATCATGGTGACCATATATGATTAATATTGGACAATTTTAAAAATAACTTATACAAATATATTAGTAACATTAATAACAATTGGTTTTTGGTTCGCATCAAGTAAGCAAATATGTTACAAATATAAAGAGCCTAAACAAATTAGCAAACAAACCAACTGCGAAAATTTTGTCATCCAACCAAATCAAGTGCAAAGAGAAGTCACCAGAGAACAACCAAACAACCATATCAAAAAATGCAGATTAGTTCTCTCTGATCAAATGGACTAATGAAAAAATAGGATCTGCTTGAATCTAATCAAGTATCTGTACAAAACTTTGGTATTTCAAAATCCATATCAATAATTCAAGAATGATGAATAACATCCTTTCCTAGGTTTTCCAGATCGGTGTTTTTGGATCTTGAACAAGACGGCACAAAACAGTGGTATGTTTGAAGGTTGTCTGAAAACATCACCATGAAGGTATTTCCAACCAACTTCCTTGTCTTCTTCTTCATCACCATTTGAGAATCTACGAGAAATATGCTTACGGTTAGGTTGACCCAGCTATTTAAAAATAAAAATAAAATAAATATATGTGGTTGAAAGATCATAAACAACCTTGAGTTCATTAACAAAAGTAACATATAGACATAGATGGTATTGCCTTAATTCCATGCGTTCTTCTAATTAAACTAGACAAGCTGATCAGATCAATAGGAGCTAGCTGGGTCTGTTAGCCATGATCGATCAACATTTTTATTTTTCAATTTTTTTTTGTGAACCATGAACATAACATGATTGCTCCACTGAAACCATTCCAAAAGATTCAAAGAAGCTAGATGATAATATATAATTTTCATACATGGTAGTGTGGAACGTACGCTGTAGTGTACTGATGCAATTTTTTCAGCTTGCAGATACATAACTTCTGCTACCTCTTGTAACCAGGGATGCCTATTAATTGGCTAAAGCATTAAACTCTCTCTCTCTCTCTCTCCATGTACTTCTAAGCTATAAGTATGGGTAGCTTAAAAGTGTATATATATATCCTTCTAAGCTATGAGGATAGCTAGCCCTGCACTACTTTTGAGCAGTTACACTATAACAAACACAAATTGTTCATATTTCAATTTCTTGACCTTTTTGTTCAAACAGAAATTGTTCATATTTCAATTTCAATTCCTTTTTGTTCATATATCAATTTCAATTGTTCACATTCATTTCAAATTCTTACACTTAAAAGCATCAATAAAATGCAAACCCTATCAGAAGCAATCAAACCCGAGATGCAAGATTATAATGTATCATACACGAAAACCACATCAACTTGCAATACCAAAAGCTTGAATACTAAATACAAGAGCTTGAAGACCAAAACCATAGAAGAGGAATTAAACCCATCAAACAAAATCACAAGCACATGAAGTCTGAAAAACAAATTCAACCAAATCGTACGTTTTGTTGCCCAGAAATCAAACCCAAGTTTGTAAATCACACACATAATCTTGAAATTGAAATGAATACTAGAACCCAAACAGGTTTTTGAAATTTTATTCAACCAAGCTGAAAGAAAAATTGATTTGGGAGATCGAAAATCAAGAGAGACAAACGAGCTTTTCCTCACCAGGATGCATTTTATAGTAAAGAGAGGATGAAGAAAAGCTGGCTTCCCAATCTGAAATTGGGGGAGGATGTGGGTTCAGGTCATGATGTGATGGTGTTTGGTTCGATTGCTCTGTGCTTGGGGTTTTCGTGATGAGAGGTTGAGGTGGCGTCAGAGGGAGAGGGAGGCGGCGTCAGAGGGTGAGTGAGGCGGCGTCTGTGATGAAAGCCCGGCGGTGTCAGAGGGAGAGTGGAGATGGGACAGAGATGAAAATGCTATGCGGCCTCTGATCTCATCTCGAAGGCTTGATGGCGGTCCGTAATTGCCTCTCCCAAGGGAGGATAGAATCTGTCATTTTGAAACATTCATTTAGCTACAGTAAGTACCGCTACAGTAAGCTGCTGGCTTCTGGCTTCTGAAAGCTGGGGTCAGGCAGCTTCTCCTTTTCGAGAGAAGCTGCAGTGGCTTTTCTAATAAGCTGAGCATAAGTCAGCTAACCAAACACATAGTCCTCTTGTGCTTATAAGCAGGGGAGCTAAAAAGTCCCCCCAAACATAGCCTAAATAGCAGTCCTCTCTAGTCATCGAACGAGGTTTCTTAAAAAGGATATTTCAAAAAAAGAAAGAAAAAGATTGAGTTGGAAACGTTGTGAAATCTCGTTGCATGTTGGTTTTGTTAACAAGAGAAATGGGGAAGCATTCAATTTATTTGTTTCATAACTTGTTTCAGTTTTGTCCACTCATTCTAACGATTTTTAAATGTTTTCCCCTGGGCCCTTTGGTTTCAAATGCCCAGATTTCAGATTGGCCAAGATCGCGTCCAGGAACTTGAGGCATAGGAATCAGCGCTTCCATTTTGACTGTAGGTTAATACTTAACCTACTTTGTATAATATTGGCTTAGTTATGTAGCACTGCTCTGATAACCTTCTATTTTGGATAAGAATGTTAATGCTTGAGAATCTGTTATCGTATTGAGGTTAAGGTGACATTCGTGCTTTCGGAATGTAATATATACACTTGGAATGTAAATATTGGAATGTATCTATGAGTGTGAGTTTAGTTTTAAGCATGTACAGGTTTTGTGAATTTTTGGGCAGCCCATTTTAGGGGAGGTTCTGCCTAAAAATCTGTAGAATTTCACTTAAAGTGGGTCCTACAGGCTCGTACTGGGTTTCGGGGTGAAACTTGGGTCGGGTTCTGTCACATGGTATACCGTACCGTACCAAACTCATGTATAATTAGTTAATACTCATATTTTTTTAGTTTTTTATTCTTCTCTCTTCTTCTTTATGGACCCTGTCTTCTTTTTCTCTCCTCTTTCTTCTTTCTAGACTCTCTCTTCTTCTTCTTCTCTCTTCTTTGAGCCTCTCAAACTCTTCAAAGAAACGTCGTCTCTCTCTCTCTCTCTCTCTGTTTCTCCGGAACGGGCCCTCGATTTTCAGCCTCTTTCCGGCCATGATGGGATTTCAGTAGCTCTGGTTAAACTAGACTTCCACTCTTCCAGCTCTCTGGCTCTCCCATGACTCTGGGTTTATGGGTTCAGTAGCAAAAGTGGTAAGTCGAATTTCTAGTTTTTAGTATTTCAATCAAATTTCTGACTCTCATGACTCTCACAATTTGTAGGTTTTACACTTTTTAGTCGCAAAGGAGAAATTTTGGGTTCGATTTCTGGGTTCAAGCTCAGTGATTCTTCAACCTCGAAGCTTGGTGATTCTTCAAGCTCTATTTCTGGGTTTTGGATTCAGTGGTTTTCAAGCTCTATTTCTGGGTTTTGGATTCAGTAGTTTTCAAGCTCGATTTCTGGGTTTTAGATTGAGTGATTCTTCAACTCTTCACTCTTGTTAGAAACTTGGTTGGAGGCCCAACCAACCGATACCAACTGAGCCTCTCGGTATACCGATATGTTGGTACACCGACTTCTGTGGCCTGTAATGGGAGAAGATTTTGTGTACCAAACTAGTCCGATACGGTAGCTAGTTTTGGGCCTGCAGCTCTGGTACCGAACCGAACCCAGCCCTAGTATCTGCTGTGGAGCCTGCCGGAATAATAACATTTGGGTTTACCGATGCACTACCTGAAGCCATGCTTGTTATGGTTGCACCATCTGCTGTTGACTGATTTGAAGCCATTGTTTTCAATTATGGGACATATTGAAACAAGCAGTTAACAGCTTGGGTTTAGGGAACGATATGATTGATGAATTAAAGGATTTGGACCAATTGATGCAAGAAATTATCATAAATAGGATGAAGATTAGGATTGGGGATAAAAATTGGGGAAGACCAGTTGAGAGCTCGAGTTGAATGATCGAGCAAATGAGAGAAAATGAGCTGAGGTTAGGATTTTGGTCGTGTAAATGTATAAATTAATGGCCAATAAAATACTGCCACATGTATAATTGAATATATCGGTTTAGTTCTGTCTACCCGAACTCAGTAACATTTGAAATCGAGATCGACCAGTTTGGTTTATATTCAGTTCGGTTTTGACCCGAACCGCGAAGAAAAAGACAAAAGCCCAACCAACCCGTCGGTCTATTGGTTTTTTAGTTCGGTTCCTCGGTCTATCAGCCTCAAACGCCCAAGCCTACAAGGGGCTTATACAAAGGGATGTGGTGTGGAAAGTAAAGGATCATGTGAGGCCTATCATTAAGATAAAGTTTGTCAACAATTTTGGACTTGGAAATTGTTTCTGGTGACTTCTCTAGGGTGGTAAGGCAGAATGCTATACCCGTAACGGGTACCAAGATAAGTCTGAGATCTGTCAAAGGAAATACACAACGTTAGAGGTATAAACAGTACTGGAGGGTCTATGCCTCTCCGATGCTAAAGTAAGGCTATGTATATAATCTGACAGAGTAACAGTAAAGAAGAAGAAGTTATTACCTCTAGAAAGGTTGGTGAACTTAGTGTGTGTATATATATATATCTCAAACAAGGGATAGGAGGTTTCCTTTCCCTCGTGGGACACAGGTCCACAAGTTGCAGGCTAGTACAGGATTCTGCTGTGTACTTTGACCAGCTCTACTGGGCAGGGTAGAGACCCGTACTGCCCCAGGTATTGACCATTGTGAGCACCGTTCAGCTGGGTGCCAGTCCCGACCCATGGTCTAGCACCTAGGTGGTCTTGCAGGGTCTTGATGGTCTGGGACCCAAAATCCATTTGGCCTCTCATTCAAAGCCCACCCACTACAGTCATCAGCACTCCCAAACGATAAACTAAAAAAAAAATTAAAAAAAAAAAATTGATAAACTAAAACAATACAAAATGTTTCATATTGTAACAACTTGATAAGGAACTAAATTGATTAAGATGAAAAAATGAGACAATATCACAAATTATACATATACTAAAGCCCCTAGAGCAACACTGTTCATATCCAAAGGAAAAAAAAGAAAAAGAAGAGGGCCAAGACCACTTGGACTCTTGGAGGCTTTTGCGTCCAAAACCACGGATTCAAATTTGCTCACCACTTTTATTTTGTGGTGATATCACCACAGTATTAAAACTTGCCACGTCATATAGAATTAAGGGTTATTATAGCAAATGGTACCTGAACTATACCTCAATATAACGTCCCAAACCTAAATTCACCGGTTTACTAGTTGTTGGACAGTGAACGACAATTTGTTTTACCTTTACTCTTTTTCGGTAACTTTAGTGGCCCTAAATTTTTGACTTTTGTTTGGGTCAAAATTTGAGAAAGTTTTCTTCATGAAAGTTGTAGAGGGCGTTAAACCGAGCACGTGCATATGTGGTACGTAAAAATCGGAGTTCGTATGCGAAAGTTATCAGAGAAAAGGTAAAGTTACTGTTCATGGTAGAAATTGGTATAAATAATGAAAATTTACTGTGTTAGGTTTCCAAATCCGGAAACCCACCTTTCTCTCTCCTCTCCCCCGATCTCTCCCCTTTCCTCTTCCGGTGATTTCTTCTCCCCTTCGATTCGCCGCCGTCCGGCCATTAACCGGTGGGCAACCGGCCACCACGTGATCGCCTCTTACTCCTCTTGACGCTAGTGCCCTTGTGTTTCGGCGATTTGGCCGGAAAACACCGGATCAAAGCAAGGAACCTCACGGGGGCAGTTTGAGCTTTTCCGGTGATTCAGCCATTTCCGGCCGTCTCCGGCCACCAAACCGGCGTCGAAGGTGGGGTTTTTGCCAAGGATCATTTCCCCCGTAGCCTTGAGCCACGATTTGCAGCGTGGAAGGAGAATCAAGGAAAGCCCGATCCTAGGGTTTGGGATTTTTCTGGAAATTTTTCACCGGCCGAATTTGAGCTCTTAAAGGTAAAATTGGATTGTGTTGTGGTTGAGAAAAATGTTGGGTCTGATGAGTAGGTGGCGCTGCTGAAATTTGGTGACCACCGGCGCGTGAGCCCCACGCGCCGCCACTGTAGGTGTCCCGTGAAGGCGCGTAAGGCAGTGTTTTAATTCCGGTTTTTAGCCCATTAAATCCTATAAATTGTGTAGAGCTTGTATGTGAAGTTTGGTAATTTTTGGAGAAACTTGGAATTATTTATGAATTTTGAAGTTTAGGGTTTTGATTATCGAATTACGAGAATCCGACCGTCGGATATCTCTCGGTTCTGCCTTGGAACCTTTAAATTAACGAATTGGTATTAGTGGTATAATTTGGGCTAAATCCGAGGAGAATTGAGAGGTGAAATTATGAGGAATTGATTTTAGGAATTGTATTAAATTATTGAAGAATTATTCACGGAATATAATTGTGTACAAGACGACGTACCGAGCTATTGCTCGATGACGGAACACGAATGCGTGATCGTCGGAATAGTACCGTGAGTGGACTTTTGTTTTAAATAACGATGCATGCATTTATTTTCTTAAAATAATGCTCTAGTGATTATTCATATTACTTTTTGAGGAAATGAATTAATTTTCGGAAATTGATTTCGAATTATATCATGGATTTGCTTTCAATAATGAGTTTCAAAGGTTGGTTTTGATTTATAATATTATTTGATGAATTCCTTATTTTCGAGGTAAATTTCCGGAATTAAGCATATCCCTAATCACTGAGTTAAGCTCCTGGAAGATTTTTAAGATGAGTTTCAATGGAGTTGGATATTCTCAATTGTTTATTGACTTTCGGTTTTGGCATCGGGAATGCCTAATTAAGGATTTTGGATTTGGTTGGCTTCTTGGAGATTTTGAGAGATTTTTGGAAATGGGATTTACCTATACTAATTTCCTGTTTTGGTTACGGATTTGAGAATATTTGGGCGTGTGGAACACGCCGTCGATTTATTCCTATTTCTCACTTATCCATTTTGAGATTGAGAGTAATCTTGGCGTGCGGGGTCACGTCGTTGAATACATGGTTTCTATCTCGTGAGAAATGTGGGGAAGCTACATGGATTTACTGGTTTTCGATGATTTTTCCTCACCATACGCGGGTTATGTGATTAGGTCTCCTCCTCACTGACTTTGTGTTGGTGAGTGGCAGTTGAGGTAGTTTGTTCTCCTCCTCACCTACTTTGTGTTGGTGAGTGGCAGTAGAGGTGATTTATTCTCCTCCTCACGTGGGTGGCAGTCGAGGTTATTTAGTCTCCTCCTCGCACAATCTATGTGTGAGTGGAAGTTGAGGTTATTAGTTCTCCTCCTCACACAATCTATGTGTGAGTGGCAGTTGAGGGTAGGTAGAGCCTGGGAGGCTCCATTTCCCGTATGGTGATATCTCTTCCCCATATCCTATCATTTCTCGACTAGCGGGGCCTAGTCTGATTTCCGTGTAACCAGCGGGGCTGGTCTTATCCCGTTGAGTATCGGAGTTTCGATCTTTCCTCTCAGTTGTTTGTGACTAGCGGGGCTAGTCGGTTTTTCTTGAGCGGAGCTACTCGTGATTTGTTTTCTAAATCGTTGCATGCATCGAGAGTTTTTAAGGAAATAAATGTGGGAAAGTATAAAATCCATTTGGTTTAAAAATTGTTTATTTTTGTCCACTCACGCTAACGTATTTTATGTACTTTCCCCTGGGCCCTTCGGTTTCAAATGCCCAGTTTGCAGGCGAATTGGTTGAGGTCGGGCGTACACGGAGTTGAGGCATAGTCAACAGCATGGCTTCCGCATCTGCCTTTGAATTAGGTTTTCCTCTTATACCTTTCCGTTAGAATCGCTCTGATTACCTATGGGATTTATGCTATTCGAGTTTGAGATGTGTGTTTTGTGAATTGGAGACTGATGTTGATTTGGGGAGCAGGGTGGCTCCAGGAGCATAAGGATGAATTGATTGAGAAGTGTAAATGTTTTCTACAGGTTTGGGTAGACCATTTTAGGGGAAGTTCCGCCAAAATTTTGGTAGAATTTCTTCTAAGGTGGGCCCCGCAGGGTCACTTCGGATTTCAGGGTGAAATCTGGGGCGGGTCCTGTCACTCAATCTTATCGATGGTACCTGAACTTCAATTTTGATCACAACCAGTACCCGAACTTTTCGATTTCATTTTAAATGGTACCTAGAGCCACCTCCGGTCACTATTCCGACTAAAAATGGCATGGGAGGCAATCATAGTGATGATTTTTGATGATTTCAAGGGTTGTAATCATATATAGTGATGATTTTTTGGTAATAGACTTGCCTTGAACTTTTTTTTTGTTTTTATTGTTTTAATTTTTTTAATTTTTAGATTTAGCTTTTTTGGCGGGAATAGTTACCGAATGTGGTCTTAGGTACCATTTAAAATGAAATCGAAAAGTTCGGGTACTGGTTGTGATCAAAATTGAAGTTCAGGTACCATCGATAAAATAGAAGATAAGTTCAGGTACCATTTGTGATAATAACCATATAATTAATTGAATACTTAAAATATAATTTTTTGATAAAATATTATGATAAACTATAATTATATTTTATAACACGTGACCGTTTTGTATTGAGTAGTGATATCACCAACAAAATACTTTGGTGGTGAGCAAATTTTAATCCCAAAACCACTCTTTGCAATCCGATCCAAATCCAACGAGGATTAGGACTCTCATCCAAAACAACATCTCATCTTCTGTATAAAGGTCGACAACCTAAGCCTCGAAACTCAATAAGCCATATCGTCGTTGTACACACTAGAGGAAAAAAAAAAACAAAACACCATGACCGAAAAATCGTTGAACCCAGAAAGCTATGGTGGTGAAGAAGAAGAAGAAGAAAGGCCGCATCGGCATAAGCGTGTGAAGACGGGCACAGGTAGCGTGGTGAAGATGGAGCCTCTGGTTCGGTGCGGTCGAGGGTTGAAGGAGGAGGAGGAGGAGGACTTTGTCAACAAGTCTCTATTCATTTGTAGCTTTGAATCGTATAAGTCCATACACAACATCCGGGATGCTTCTTATGTTGTTCGCGCCATCAATCTTCGCGATCTGCTGACATCGTCGTCGTCTGTGAAACTAGAATTACGGCAGCTGGCGTTCATGGCCGACAAAGATCTCCCAGCTAAAGGGGGTTGCGGTGTTTTTGGCTCCAAAATTGTTTTCGCCAGCGGCTTGAAACCCAACTTCGTGAAACCCGACTTCCAATTTGGGTCACCATACGGCCCAGCTTGCAGCACGGAAGTTTATGCCTTTGATATCCATGACCCCAAGCAAGAAATCGTCAAGATAGACGGGGCTTTTGGGACTTTAAACGGAGGGAAACACGACCCTGTGATTGCTGAGTTTGGCGGCAAACTCTACGCTCTGTCCTGTAAGACCTTTGTTAAAGATGGTGTTTCATTTGAAGTATTTGACCCCGAAAAGGGTACTTGGTCGGTTCTGCCAAAGTATCCTAATCTTGCCGGCTGGTTCTCCTATGCAATTGCGGGCACCAAATTGTTTATGTCTTGCCAAAACCACTGGAGTAAAAACCGATCGATTTACTGCTTTGACCTCGCCTCTGCCGACGACCCAAACAAACAAGAATGGAGGAGAGTCCCCAGTATGTGCCAAGGCGGCCCTTTTCCATTTGTAGGCAAAGCTCTAGTGCTGGACCTGCCGCAGCCTGAACACCATAACAAAAAGTTACTGTTGACCTCTTACCGTGGCTCCTTCCGCACTAGGGTAGTAGTTTATCTTATGTCCTTGGATGAAAACCAAGAAGATATCAGCGAAATCCAGGAGTTGAAGTTGCCTGCTGAGCTCCCTCGTCAACCAAATGACTGTCATTTCTTCCATCTAGGGGGAAACAATGTCTGCCTTGTCACCACCGCTTTCAGAAACACAGATGAAGAGGATGAAGCAATTAAGCCTGGGATTCATACCGTCCGTGGTGCTGCCATACCATTTCAATTTGAATTTGATATCTCCAAGGTGGACAAGGACAGGAAGAATTGTTTCACTGTTCGATTCCAGCCTCCTCGCATTTTCGGATACCACTCCGGTCCAGACTGTATCGTACCGCCCCGAACACTTGGTTGCTTTGTGCTTTAATAACTTTAATTTAATTAATTGTTTGTGTTATGTTCTTCTTCTCTACTATTCTGCGTGCTTCTTTAATATGTAATCCAACTATGATTTCGTTCTTCTGCTTGGTGATTTATCATCCATCACTTACATTAATTTTGTTGCAATGTAGCCTATGCCATAATAAAATCAAAATCAGACCTTGCAATTAACAAGAATGGTAATATGCATTGTGCTTCTTTTTGTACTGGCAGTTCAAACTTCCTATGCTAGCTGTATTCATGACCGTTTGAAATGCAAATCAAATATATATCTGACTTCTGGTCCACCATATGCTTTTGTAATCGCTATGATCCTTCAACTCACACACACACACACACACACAACCTTGTCTCGCAGGATGGAAGCTTAAGCAGTCATATACGCATCCATGGATTCAACTTTTAGTTATGTCGTTTTTAAGCTTTGGTCAGCTTGTGTTTCTTTAAGAAGGGGGAGGCATCTTAGCTTGAAGGTCAGTATTATCTGTAGATTTTTTTAACCTTTAATGATTTTTGGAGCTGGAGTGTGTTGTTTCTGTCCTGAAGGGGTTTGAATTATATATGTTCACATTACTTTTTCAGCGTAAGATTTAGGAGGCTGTTTGCATTAGTCTTTGATTGTTGTCCTGGTTGAGTTCTGTTCTTTTAGTTTAAGGGAGGGGATATGACTATTGCCTGGGTTCATGAGTTCTGTAATTGGATTTGTATCACAAGGATATTTTATCTAGAGGACCAGTGATGTGTATGTCTAGTGTATGAAGAGTCTTTGATCCCTTGTTCTGTATGGGATGTAAGACGCTGTCTATAGTTAGAGGACAATTTCATGTGGACTCAAGCTTTTTGGTAAAGTGATCTTGCTTGGACTGAAGCATGCATATATGCAATGTAATTTCCTTTCATAGCAAACGGTAGAGGTTTCTGCCATTACTAGAGGTGCTGCTAAAAACTTGGGAACCAATATTTTGAGAAAATGACTGCACACTTGAAGAAGAGGAAGTTATTATATTTGCTGTTAATACTGTAGCATTAATAACCTTGAAGATAAAAGGAGCCAGAGCAGGGGTTATTGAAACTGAAAACAAAATCAAGGAGAAAAATGTCCCTTTTTTGTTCTTAATTTGCCTGCTTTGTATTTATGTTGTATATATACTTTGCTTTCTGAGAAAGTGTGGGAAACATAAGGAACAAATTGATACTTTGGGTTTCTGATGGTTTGCAGCATTTGGTTTTGGGAGGACAGAAATGAGGTAACATATACAATATGAACTCGCTTGTCATCTTAAGAGTTTGAGGTATAAACTCTAAGCAAATTGTATCGTTGCTGCTCTTATGAAGAAATTTGTACGTGAAGTACGTTAGTTTTATAGGTTTCATTCCCAATGTTTGAATTTTGATGACTGATGTGATAAAATTGGGGATTCTAGCTCAATATTCTTTTGGTTTCTGTTGGGGGATTTTCCAATTGTTTTGTTGTATAATTTTTTCCTCTGATATTCTTTATCTTTTAGCTATTAATTTATGACCTTGCTTGGGTGCTTTTTAGAATGAATATGTCCTGTCAGATCAACAAGCTTTCCATTATCTGGGGAAGGCAGTTGACCAGGTAGATTTTCACAGTGTCGGTGCAAATAAAAGTTCTTCCAGAATCTATTTCAAGGTCTAACTGGAGCTCGGTATTTGTTTTAGTTGCATCTAGGTGCTCTTTACCTTCTGGGTGCTGTGTATCTGACCGGAGACTGTGTCTAGAAAGATGTTGCCTCCAAGTCTCCGACTTATGGTGTTTCCATAGGGCATCAGAGAAGGTAATGAAGCTCCTGTCACTGCTTACCCAGTTTTGGACTATGTTATTCATTGAGATTGATTACATTTGAACTGTTGTAGTAGTTATAGATTTTCATTAAATTTGACCTTTTTAAGTAGTTATAGATCTTTGTTGGGCAAAACCAGTGATCTCTGAATGGGCCTAGGTTACTTGATAGATTATTTTGTCATTTGACTATGTGAGCAACTTAAAAAGTTTACATTTTTGGCTTGAGCCGCAGTGTCTTGTGTTTACAACTGACTAACTGAGTGCTAAGTCGGTCCAACTCTCTCACTCCCTCCTGTAATCAAGGAAGTGGCATTTTATAATTTATACTATTACCAATAATGGCATGCTTGGATGTTCTACTTTATGTAGAAATGGAATTAGGCGAGAGAAACAAAAATTGGGGGAGATACTGTTTGCACACCATTAAATTAGTCTGTCAGTGTTATTATTTACAAAATAAATCTTTAGAAGTTTCTTCAGCATGTATGATTCCTCTTAGACTCTTTATACTGAGAGTTGTCTTCTTCCACTAGTACTCTGTTTAAACTGTTCTTGCATTTTAATATATGCAGGGACGTGTGGGTGCAGCTATAGCAGAAGGGTCTCTTCTTCTTCAAGGTCTGTTCTTCCCTTCCATGCTTCTTTTATGTTATTGCAGAACAGTTGAGAAGATTCCTAATGAGTGACTGCAATAAATTAAGTTGTTGCCATAGATCCATTTCTATGAAGGGTGATTTTTCAAATAGAAATAATGGTAGCTTACTGCCTGAACTTATATTTCTGTTCCCATGTCATGAACTTTCACTCTTAATGACATATCTGCATGTCTTAGGTGTTGAAGTCCTAGAATCTGTGATGAACTTGACAGAGACCAGGCAGAAATGGCAAGAGAGTGATTTTAGATCGCTGCAAACGTAAGATGTGATCTTGGACTGAACTGGTTGGAAAGACTTGACAAGGAAGAGAAGCATATATTAATCAGAAATGAAATGGTAGAACATGCCTAAGGACGAAAGAAGGTCTGTTAATGGTTCAAGATACCGAAGGTTTGAGGGAGCGAACACATTAGCTTTTGAGGGAAGGAAAAAAAAAGAAAGAAAAAAAAGGCAATGGTAGAAGACCCAAAAAAGAGTATTCACAAAAGAAGAAGCTTGTGATGTGATTTTAATTAGAAAGTAGTCGTTAAAATCTCATTGCGGCATAAAACCATGTTAGCGGTGTTACGTGGCTTGATGTGAGCATTGAAAAAAATTTCTTATTTGATATGATTGTGATTTTCAATGAAATTATTGTTTCCTTTTTACGGGTTAGTTTTCTTACAAAAAAAATTAATGATGATGTTCAAGTCAATTGTGTGTGATAATCTGTATTAACTAAGCAAATAGTGCTTATGGTTAAATTTTTAAAATCACAATTATTGCTCATCTTTAATCAAAGTCCAAAAATAAACAATTTACTAGATGGAGGACATGGTGGTAATTAATAAATACTGAAATTAAAAACAAAAGGAAGTTATTCAAACTTCTCGCTCTTAATTAACTGCAAGTCTTGATTTTCTTGCTTTCTGTCTTTGTCTTTTTAATTGCAGTTTGAGGAAGATGTGTTGTTTTTTGTTTCTAAAAAAGAAAAAGACAAAAAAATAGGTATATAGATTTTAGAGACTCCAATCCGCCACAAAAAAAAAAAGGCCACAATTAACGCACGCATGAGCGTGTTTTTGGGACCCAACTGATACAACTCCAAATTTGGTGGGCAAGTCGTAACTCAATCTACTTTTAAAAATAAGTCCTTGTAAAAAGGATTATTTCTGTATACATCCCACCTTTACCGTTTCTATCACAAACCAAACCTAGAAAGTTGAATTCACAGTAGCAGCAGTTCCACCTCCACCATAACCTCTCTCTCTCCCTCAGTGGAAGTCCAAAGAAGCCGAACCAATTAACCGGAGTCCCTCACCGGACCATCCCATCAGCTTCCATGGACCCACCGAACCCGAGCCCGGCATCTATGCGGGTCCTAATCCGCCCACCCCCTTCTTCCCAAACCATTCCGATTCCCTCCTCCTCCTCCTCAGACCCTCTCTCTACCGACGGCGTCGTCGTCGTGGGCTTCATTGGGCCGCCGAGCACCGACCACTCGGCCGAGCTCATCAATCGGATCCTCGACTCCAACGTGTTCGGGTCGGGCAACCGGGATAAAACCCTCGGCGTCGAGAACCAGGAGGAGCTCCGGGACTGGTTGAAGTGGCGGAGAATCAGTTACTACCATGAGGAGCAGAAGGGGATTCTGTTCTTGCAGTTTTGCTCCACACTCTGCTCCGCCGTGGACGGCGGGTTATCGGATTCCGGGTCGGGTTTCGACTCTGTGTTCGAAGAGCACGACTTTGGAGACCTTCAGGGGATGCTTTTCATGTTCTCTGTAAGTTGTCTTCTCTGTTATTTTCTGCAGCATTTTCGGTTTCGGCTAAAAGCATTTTCGATTACTCATATTGCTGATAATGCTGATAGTTGTAAATGTAATATGGAACTGAGCAGATTGTGTTACGAACCAGTGCGTGGTTGAGAATTCTTGATTAGGCGTAATGTGAGTTTATAGCAAGTGTAGGATATAGTGGACATTGTTTTCGTTATGGCTACTGATATAGACCTGCACTCTATGCATGTACGTTATTTGAGTATTTGGATTTTCGGGATGAACTTTGTGGTTTCCATGTACATGAGGTTTTAATATCGGTGATCGTTTATGTACTGATAATTAACTCAACGAGTAATGCAGGTTTGCCATGTAATTTTATATATATATATATATATATATATATATATATTCTGGAGGGTTCACGGTTTGATACTCAAACTACTGAAAAAGTTTCGAGTGTTACAAGATGCCAAGCATGCGTTGGCTCCATTAGTCAGACCCCGAAATGCTGCATATCCAAGCCCTATTCGTCATCCTCAAGGCCTACCACATCTGCAACCTCTTCAAAAAATTCTTCTCCAGGTAGAGGTGGTGGCATGTTGACTCGCAATGCTTCTGCCATTTCGCTAATGTCAGGTTTAGGTTCCTACACTTCTTTGTTTCCTGGACAGTGTACCCCAGTCACACTGTTTGTTTTCATTGATGATTTCTCTGATGTGCCAAATCCCAGCTCTAGTGTGGAGGACTCGGCAGATACATCCTCACTAAATCAGCCTTCTAGTTTGGGCACTTCAGCAAGGCCAAGTTTGCCTATTAAAGGTTCTGCTTCAGTGGTTGTGCTAGCACGCCCTGTGAGTAAATCTGAGGGTAGTTTTAGGAAGAAGCTGCAGGCATCCCTAGAAGCACAAATTCGTTTCTTAATTAAGAAGTGTAGAACACTCTCAGGTTCTGAAACTGGTCATGCTGGGTCTAGAAATGGCGGTGCTTCAAATTCTGCACCTCTGTTTTCACTTGATGCATCAAGGGCTGTTCTGTTGTTAGATAGGTATACAAATCAGAGAGGTGAGTCGCTTGAGTTTGCTACTGGCCTTGTTGAAGATGTTTTGAATGGGAAGGCAACCTCAGATTCTCTTTTGCTTGAAAGTCATGGTCAGAATGCAAGTAAAGAGGATATAATATCAGTGAAGGAGTTCATTTACAGGCAATCAGATATTCTAAGAGGGAGGGGGGGAGTTGTAACCAATTCCAATAGTGGTTCAGCTGCTGGTGTAGGTATGGCTGCTGTTGCTGCAGCCGTCGCTGCTGCGTCAGCAGCATTAGCTGCTGCATCAACTACGTCTGGAAAGACATTTAATGCTCCAGAACTTCCAACTCTCCAAATTTGGTTATCTTCCAGTCAACAAATTCTTCATGGGGTTCTTTCAGCAAAAGGTGGCTGCATAGATGAAACTGAAATTAGTAAAAGAAAACCTCGGACGAGGAACAGTATTCCACAGCCAGTTGAAGGAGTTTCTTCTAAAGTTATGGATCCCCTAGATTTAGCAGTATCTTGGTTGGAAAGTGGTAATAAAATGAACTCCAGATTTTTGACTTTGTGGTGTGAAAGGACCCTTCCAGCTGCCAAAGAGGTTTATCTGAAAGACTTGCCTGCTTGTTACCCAACTTCACAACATGAAGCTCATCTGGAGAAGGCTTTGCATGCTTTCCACTCAATGGTAAAAGGACATGCAGTGCAGCATTTTGCCAAAAAGTTGGAGGACGAGTGCACCTCCATCTGGAAATCTGGAAGGCAACTGTGTGATGCTGTTAGTTTGACTGGAAAACCATGTATGCACCAGAGACATAATGTTGACACTAATGAGTCACTCTCAGGAGCTACTGTGAAGCAACATTCCAGTGGATATGTTTTCCTTCATGCCTGTTCTTGTGGCCGTTCACGGAGATTACGATCTGATCCTTTTGACTTTGAATCAGCGAACACTACGTTTAGTTGCTTTCCGGACTGTGACAAGCTCCTCCCTACACTTCAATTACCTGAAGTAAGTAGTTCAGGGCCTATTCAATCTTCCTCATGGAGTTTGATTCGCATTGGGGGTGCAAGGTACTATGACCCTTATAAAGGCTTGCTTCAAAGCGGGTTCTGTTCAACTCAGAAGTTTCTTTTGAAATGGACAATATCTATGGAGATACAGAATAGAGCAATCGATTTCACTGCCAAAGCAATGGATCAAGGTTCTGCAGTTAAGTCAGGTGCGAACTTTAAGCTTGAATCTAAAGCTGATGTGCGGTTGCACTCGAAGGAGTTACAATCCAGAGTTGAAAGCCATAGAAAACCTGCAGAGGACATAGTATCTGATGATAATAAAATCAGTTTTGGTAAAGGTCTACCCAACTTTACCATGAGGAAACCTTTTTCTGAGGTTGTTGCTGGAACAGCAGCTGCAGATTCAGGATTTCCTCCTATCGAGCTGAGGAAAAAATCTGCATCCAGTTTAGATAAGAGTTTCAAGCAAATTAGGTCAAGGGATCAGAGTACAGAGCAGAATAGTGATAAAGGAACTCAAAAATCTAGAGATGATTTACCTGTGAGTGGGATCAGTAGCACACATGTTGATCCTTATCTACGAATAGGTAGTAATGTGGTCCCTATGAACCTGAATGGCGTTGAAAGGTCCAAACCGGACCCTTCTTTTAAGCATGTAACAGTGTATGTTGGGTTTGAGCATGAGTGCCCGCATGGCCATCGTTTTCTATTAAATCCAGAGAATCTTAATGAGCTTGGGTCCTCATATCAGTTGCTTGAAGAATCTCAAGTGAAATCAGACCATATTCAGGCAGATTCTTCAAAACTAAGTAGGAATGGTTTCCATGGTAAAGCCCATCAAAATTCAAATAGGATCACTGCTACCGGCACAAATAGGGAGAGAAATGTAAATAAGTCAAAAGATATAGTAACTAATGGTGTCCTGAATTCAGATGGGATGATACAGTTCTCAGGACCGGGAAAGGAGCAGAATCATACTATTAGTGTATCAACAGTTGCTAATTTTTCCAAACACGATGAAGGGAGCTTTCAGTCCATTAATATTGATGATGGTGGATGTGCTTTCTCCATGTTGAATAGAAATTTACCAATCTATATGAATTGCCCACACTGCAGGCTCTCTAAGAATAAGCAGGATCCTCCGAATACTAAGTTTTCGGGGACAGTATCACAGCTTCAACGGATTTTTATGGTATGGGATGTTTATATAAGCATTTCCTTGCATTGCATTCCATAATGTAGTTTACAAGTAGCTTATTGTAGTTATTATTTATGTTATGATTGAAATATGTAACTTTTGGTTAAATCCATAATATACCTGAGTTACCTGACTAATGAGGTTTCATTTCATACTAATGTTTTTCCTCTTACCGAGGTCTCATCTGTGGGTTCTACTTTTATTGTAGGTTACACCTCCATTTCCAGTCATATTAGCTACTTGCCCAGTTATACAATTTGAGGTATATCTTACATTCCTCCTCGATGGATAACTTGCATGATTACGATTTGTGATCTATTTTATTTTACAACTTGTTAATCAAAGAATTTAAGTCATCTAAGGCATTGTTTGAAGTACCCGCCTTGAGTTGCAGAATAGTGTGAAGTGTGGTGAGGTGCTAAAGCCTTGGGTATGCCTCTGGGAGGCCTTGGTTTCAAATAGTGAGAATGAATCATTGGGGGTTTTTTTTTGTTCCTGTGTGTGTATATATATACACACATAAACATATATCTATATATATACAGTCCGTCTCCGCTACGGACGTCGGTACCTTTTCTTACGTGTGGATTTCCAGTTTTTTCCCACTTTCTGATCACACATTCACATCTTAACCGTTCAGTTTTGAGGTCCTAATGTATAGATCATCTGTGCAAAATTTCAGCCAAATTGATGATCGTTAAGGCATTCAAAACTGCAATTTACAACAATGTACACGAACAATTCCGGATCAACAGATTCGGTTCGTTCGTGTAAATTGTAGTTTTGGATGCCTTAACGATTATCAATTTGGCTGAAAATTTGCAGAAGTGATCTATACATTAGGACCTAAAAACTGAACGGTTAAGATGTGAACGTGTGATTGGAAAGTGGGAAAAAACTGGAAATCAGTTCCTAAGCTTAGGAACGGACCCCCGTTCCCGAGCAAAGTTCTATATAAATAAATATATATATATATATATTTTCCTCAACTCAAACCCAAACAAAATGGCGTCTAAGAGAATTCTATATAAGCCATTCTTAGCCCAGCATCTTTCTTAGAGCTAGCTATCCTCAACCTTTTCTGCCACAGAGAGCTAATGAAAAACCATTCTTAACCTCGCAGCCTCCACAATTTGATAGTGCACCTTTCCTTCTCACTTTGATGCCTGGGATGTGAATGCTCTTAGTGATGAAGAGAGAAGACTTTGGACAGAGTAAATCTGTAGGGTTCAGTCTATATGTTTATAACTTTGATGTTGTTTTCCTCATGATTTGCAATCTTTTTACTTGTAGGCATCATGTCTACCTCCATCAATCACAGAACGTGAGCAGGAGTTGCGGTTCAGCCTCGGATGCCAAGTTATCAATCCCAGAACGTGAGCAGGAGTTGCGGTTCAGCCTCGGATGCCAAGTGGTATTACCTCCAGAGAGTTTCCTTACTCTTAGACTCCCATTTGTGTATGGTGTAGAACTGGAGGATGGAAGTTTACATTCTCTAAACTGTTTTGAACATCAACCAGAGGTTACTGCCTGGATTACCAAAGGAACAGCATTACAGGTCATATCCAAAAGAAATAGTACTGGTCAAGATTAATATCTCACATAAGCTATTGATTCTTTGGAGTTTGGCAAGTACATCCGTGCTTGAGTTGGCAAAGGCTGAATGGATTGGTTGGCTCAGGTCAGTATTAGGCATTTCTATATTTTAGAATTGCTTCTTTGTTTTTGTTTCTGTTACATATTTGGATTGTCCTTTCTATGTTTAGTGGACTTCATCCTTCTATCTTCTCTCTCTTGATCTTCCTGTACTCTCCTGTTTTCTAACTATTTCAAACTGATCATTGATCTATTGACTTACTTCCCCCATAAATCAAAATTCAAATTTTTGTTTTGGCACATGCACATGATGCAATAAAATAAGTACAAAGGTAAGCACATTTGGCATTTGTGACTCATTGCTAGAATATGGTCAATTGGCATTTCTTAGGGCTGGCTGGTATATGGTTGATCTCAAATGGTTGAAATGCCTTTTTTTTTTCCCCTTATCTCACAGTCGAAGATGATGCTCAGAAGGTAGAATTTGAAAGTGGTGATTGAAGATATGAATGCAGGCTATGGATTTTTTATGGATATTAAGGATGGTGCATATGATGATTGGTAAATTCCAACCTCAAAGCACATACGTGAAGGGTCCTCTGCAGCCAGGTAACATATCTTTATGACATCATATCAGTAATTTTTTTTTCTTGAAAAAGAAATATAGTTCAGTAAATTTAATAATTATGTTTTAGTAATTGGTCTGCCTATTTAGCAGGTTTGGATTGAACATCTAGGTTGCTGCTGGTTTAGGTTGACAGAAGCTTTCAAATGCCATGGTATGCTCTTTGGTCTTTATTTGTATTCTTTGACGCTGAATCTCAGTTGCCCATACAATCTAATCTGTTATTTACCTCAAAAACTGGGATTTAAGATCACGTATTCCATAGTAGTAACCTTCTGGTCCAATACGCCTCTATTAGTCCTATCTCACTTGCTTCTCTCTTTTACTTATCTAAATAGATATTTCATTTTAAAGCAAAGCCATAGCAAATAGATTATAATTGTGGGTTTCCACTTTTGCAACAATATTGTATGATATGATCTCTTGTCCGTGTCCCCATCCTTTGGTTAACACTAACTTGATGTGGAATTTTTTTTTGGTGGAAAGCATTGAACATGCTGTGTCTGAGAGGATTGTTAGCATTACCTAGAATGTGACAGTATGTTATTGAAATCAATATTCTATAATTTTAAGCAACAATTCTCAATTTTTAAGCAACGATTCTCAATGTACGTAGGAGAGATGTTTGACACCTTGCCTAGTTCTCTACTTCTGTTATCTGTTCTTGCAATAAGGAAATCTTCTTTTGAACGAGGATAGTATGAAATCCAGCACACCTGATTGGCAGTTTTGAAAACTGGGTTCATGCCTTTCATGGGCCAACTTAAATTTACTATTAGTTAATTGAAAGGAAAAAATGCCAACTGAGATAGATAAGAAGCTAAGAAACAGCAGCTTTGCTACATAATTGCAAAATTTTTTATGCTTTTGTTTAAATGCAATCATAGCTTTTCTCTTATTTTTATGGCCTTCCTTATGTGATAGTTCCCTTATGTGATAGTTCACTCTTCATTTAGAGTTGCAGAAGAAGCTATGGATGCTCGGGTGTCCTGGATTCTTGCTGACCCACAATCTTCACTGCAGTGAGGTCGTCATTCTGAAATGTGCTAAAATTGGCAACTCGTAGAGGTCTAGCAACCCGTGTTTATGGGAAATGAGCTTGCATAGTTGCAGTATATGATGGTTGCCATGGATGGATGTCTCAATTTGGAAGATCATACACCTCTCTGTATATGCCAAAAGAACGCCTATAGTATGCCAATTATGTCTTGTTCACTAATTCTTGCTTCAGTACTAGAACTAATGTTGACAGGAAATAGATATTTACTTCTGTTGTATATCCACTTGGTCTCTATATATCTGTTGTTTTTGTACCCGTTTCAATGTTGCTCTTGGCTTCAAGCAGGCAGAGTTATGTACCACTACTCTGGCAATATCCCTGTCTAGCTGTAGATATGTACCACTACTGTAAAATAATGAACTTGAAAAGTAAACTTGGGAGTTCTCGCCCTTGTCAGTAAACCCTAGCAGCACACTGTTAACCTCTCCTCTTTCCCTTATCCTCCACAGATCTTTCCCTCCCCTTCTCCTCTCCCCATCCTTGTCTTGATGGCTGCAATTGACGCGGTCACGGAGCAATTGGTGGCAGCCCTTCCGGTGACTGAGGAGGCACGGATCATGATCAAGAGGTTGACAATGAACCTTCTGGATGCCACCCCCATTGTGCCTAATGGTAACTGTTAATTTGCAGACGACCGAACGGTCAATTTCTCTGCGTATTGAAGAAGGTTATGGCGATGATGAGTGAATTGTGGACATGACCTAGGTATCTTTCAATTCGCAAATGACCTACTGATCGATTTCTTGGGAAATTCAACAACCCAGAGGACAAGAGGCTCCTTTCAAAGGGTCCTCCAGACTATCGCGCACGGCTTCGGTGGTTGTGGTGCTGTAATATTGCTATTCATATACACATCCGCGACAACCAGTTGCATGATGATAAAAAAAGGAGTAAAATTGATAGTTGTATAATCAATATATGTATATCCGCGGGAGTCTAATATTATAGTGGAAAAGTGGAAATTAAGTGCGACGATACAATTCATCCACCCAAAAAAAAAAAAAAAATATATATATATATATATATATATATATATACCGCGCTTCTCCGGTGCGGACGTCCGCACTTTTTGCTTAGGTGCAGATTTCCGGTTTTGACCCACTTTCGATCACATTTTCACATCT